>CAUOFW020005545.1:0-26882 GCA_963454935.2 Ilex paraguariensis
CTTCATTGATTCACATAGGCTTTCATGGTGGACCCCATTGTACGCCACTTCATTGATCACATAGGCATAGGCACATGCTTTTACGAGTGAGAGGAAACATACTTCCAATGTAACTGGAAGTAAATTAAGGCATCAGTGGTGAAATTAAGGCAACCCTAGACAAATAAAGGAGGATCTTGATATCAGATAAACCAAAAACAAAAGACATCTAAAAAGCCGTAGGGCCTACCAAAATATTAGTAGTGCTAAGGTGTGTGTTTGATGTATTAGTAGTTCTAGCTATCTAAAGATCTATAGACACCTTTGGACTCGTCGGCTTTGTCTGTGTACAAGCATTACTTGTTTGCTGCATAACAGAACATAAGGTTGCGATGTAAAATTGCCGAAAAATAAAGCTTGCGAATTGTTTTTTAATAACACAAACCAACCT
This sequence comes from Ilex paraguariensis, assembly GCA_963454935.2. Lineage (NCBI taxonomy): Eukaryota > Viridiplantae > Streptophyta > Magnoliopsida > Aquifoliales > Aquifoliaceae > Ilex > Ilex paraguariensis. Next base: position 431 of record CAUOFW020005545.1, read on the forward strand.
AAGGTTTGCAATTATTGCACTTTGCCACCCACAACGATCTAATAAAATAAAAATTCACTCCTTTTAAACGGTAACAAAACCAACTTTAACTCGACCCATTTACTATTCATATTAGCGGGTCATGTCATTTGTAGAAACTAATCAACCCTAGCATACTCATTTAATGTCGACTCCTTATCATCAACTTGTTATGTTATAAATTGACATTCCTGTTTTGCGCTTTCTTGAGATTAAAAATAATAAGCTATGAACATAAAAAATCAAACATTGTTAAAAAAAGGCTTCTCTGGACTCCTTTCCCAACCCGTAGGCAGGGGTATAAATTTTTTCTCGGCGTGCATTTTAACTATAGCACAAATTGCGCAACACCAAATTATTTAGTTCTTTGCACCCCTTAACCTATTTTAACAATATAGTTACTATTCTAGTATATAATTCAAATAATTACAACGGATTTTACAAGTATTCATCGGTTTCTTAACCTAAAACCAATGCTCTCATCAAACTTTTGAGCACCAAGGGGTGATGCTCTAAAAGCCTCCATGCCATGACTCTTATATTGTTTAAAATTCAATCCTTGAAGTTTCAAAAACATTATTCTTATAAATACAAGAGTCATGCTACGGATTTTCATAATTAACATCTAAAGTTATTTTATTCACCTAAGTTACACCATTTTAAGGCAACCATATACATAACACTCTTACCTCACCTAAGCTTGATGTATTCCAAGAAGTCTTCACATGCTCTGATGTTGCTTGAGCTTCTTCATCACACATTTCCTTGGTCTTTCAATCTTCTTAAATATTATGGCCATAAATTTGGTTGAGATACAAGTGCAAGTGACCTCACTAAATTGTCAAATTAGAACTAAAAGTTTCTAACAGAATACACTAGTTGAAATACACTATATGTAAGATATTTGAAAATGGAAGGAGAGGTGTCATAATTTTTAAAATTCTAAAGGCGGTATAAAGATATTTTAAAAAATTTTAGGGAGGGCCTTGGCCACTATGTGGCTCCATCTTTGTGTGTGTGTTTGATGTATTAATGTATTTTGTGGGCGTGGGGGTGGGGAGATGTATGGTTTGGTGGATTAATATGTGTGTTTTGACGTGTGTATGTATTATTTTTTCTTGTAACAACGGTAGTGATGTTCAGTGGTGAAAAAAGTGATCGGCAGTGTCATTGATGGGGACGGTAATGAAAGTGGTACGTGGTGATAAATATAAAATTAAGAAATGTTTTAAATATAAGTGTTTTTAAAGAAATAGAAGTTTTATTTTTTTCCTCTACTCGATAAACTACTTTTAACTTATTTAAATTAAAGAAGTAATTCCAAATTCTATTTTTTTTGGTCAAAATATTAGTGAGATTTAGAACTCAAAAACCTAGAAGCATTTCTTATTAGTCATCCCTAATGCCATCTTATTCAGTTTTTAGTGTTCTCATTATTATTGTCTTTAAAAAAAATAAGAGATTTGTTTACTATATCAATATTATACTAATGAAGCAATAACTGACACAAACATGAAATAAAATAGGACAGACTTTAATAAATTTATCCGACGGTCTTAAATAGATTCATCCAATGGTCACTAACATTCCTTTTAAATTTTCACAGTGCCTTTAAGTACGGATTATTACTAGTTAACATATGACCTAATAAAATAGGGGAGGATGTGAAATATGTAAAACAATGCTTATGGATCTGTGTGGAGCAAATAGGCATCAAAATAATCAGTTGACATAGATGCAACTCATAAATTAAATGTAACAACACATAGGTATATCAATCAAAACAAACCAATTGCAAATGGTTTGATGGAGATTGTGAGGCATCACTTATGATAAACGTGAATACACGTTAAAAGGTAAGATCTTTGACATACATTGAGATTTTCGGCAAAATTGCAAGCAAAGGGAACCTAATCATGTTATTTTTGCAACTCGATTTAGGGGTTAGTATTCTATGTTTTCGATTATTGATTAATGTTTTTTTATTTTTACCAACATATTATATGTGGAAAAAGAGTATTACCCATTTCTTTGTGCTTTATGTACTCGAACATAATCTATGATAATTTTTTGTTTAATTGCTTGTCTCATGTCAGAAAAATTCAATCTAGTATAATATGAATTTTAAATGTGAAATTAAAATAGGTTTGTCTTTAATTAGGAACATACAATGTAGGACATGTTTATTTTTGATGTGGAATACCATGTAATATGTTTCATGTGTTTTTTCCATTTCTTAGATTTGTGTAATTTCATTAAATTCTTAAAATAATGTCAATATGTTTTACACTTTTAGATGGGAAAACCTTCTACAATTGATGCATTCTTCAAGAGAAAAAATATCATGAACTCAAAAGTTAATGAATCACTTTATTCCTTCAATGCTGAGATTTCAAATGTTGAAAAATACCCCCAGAAAACTCCAAAAATCGAAAATAAGGAATTTAATATCAATTCTTTGGAGCATGATCTAGGGTTGTGTCCACAAATATGAGAATATCATGTGGATCAACGTGATAAGATTCGATGAGCTTACATCAAATCATATCATGCTGATCAACGTATAGAGTTACTTTTTATTTAGAAAATCCTAAGAAGTTGATAAATTAGTTAAAGCTCAACTTTGAGCTAGCCAAGTAAATCTTGCTTGAAGATTTGTTAGAAGTCGTCTATATATAGCAAGCAGTGCAAATTACAATGACGAAAATTTTCTTTAATATAGAAAATAAATTACAAGGAAAATCCCTAATAAGAATCCCAGATTATTGAAAAAAAGTCAAAAATAAATAATGAAAACATGGGAAAATTTTCATCCACCCCATACCGGTAGTATATAAGTTTAGGAACACCCTTTGTCTCTCAATGATGCTAACAAGATGTTTTTACATTTATATACCTAAATTTAATATATGTTTTTAATTTATAAACCTAAAATCAATATAAAGGAAATTCCATACTCAACTCCTGTAGTTTTATACATATTCACAAACACTCCTCTTTATCTGAAATTTTACGGTCAATTCCTAATGCTCCGTTTGTATGATGAGAAAGTGGGAGAATAGAAAGTTGAAAGGATAAATAAAACATCATGTTTGGTAATAAAAGAAAGTAAGAATGATGAAAAAGTGGATAGATTAACTTTCCTTCCAACTCACCAAAATCAATCCCTCCAAAATTAGAAGAAAAGTTGATGAAAAGTTAATTATTTGTGTTGAGATATATCTTATTTGTCTATATATCTTTTTATATAAATATATAGAGTAATGCTACATAGACTTACAAACTAGACTTAAAAATTAGACTTGATAATCTCAACCATTGAATAGGTAGTAGACCCAATAAATGTTGGGACTCACAGTGAAATCAATGGTTGTAATTATCAAGTCTATTTTTTAAGTTCATGTAGCATTACTCAAATATATATTATGTATACATTAATTTCATATAAAAATACAATGGTAAAATATGTATTTATATTAAAAAATTTTAAAAATAAAAAATTTAAATTTAAAAAAATATTTTTTCATCTTAACTAAGGGTAAAATTTTTCGACTCAACACGATGATACGACTCAAACTCTATATGAAAATAAACAGGTCAACTCGCAACTCGACATGACACAATTAGTTAAATGAGTTAAGTTATGTTTGCCTAATATTCGACACAAACCCATAATGAGTTAATACGAATCTGATACGACACGACTCGATTGTCAACCCTAATCTTAGCCATCACAAAAAAAAAATAGTCATTTTTATTTTTCATCCATCCAATCAAACACAAAAGAAGGAAATTATATCCTCCTTACTTTTCCATTTTTAAAGGATAAAAACTTATCTCTCCTACTTTCCATTTTTCATACTTCTATCCTCCCTACCAAACGGAGCATAATAGATTTTGATTTTAAATGGTGTTAATCGGAGATCGTGTTTTATAGAATTACCAATGTAATTTTTTTAAAATGTACTGTATATTATCCTATACAAACCAAAAGTAAAAGCAAGCACAACCATGCAATAATAAAAAATATTGATGAAGTAGCAATTAATGCAAAAATAGTTGATAACAAGCTCATGTTGATTCTAAAATAACATGCCCCCTGCAAATAAAGCAGAATGAAAAAGATCAAAGCGAAGATGCAATCGCTATCCCTTTTAAAAATGTAGTCTATCACGTCCAACCCACTATTTTTTCTTTTTTTTACGGGATATTCAGACTCGTTGATTACTCTCCCGAGCTCAGCAGTTAATTACTGTAGATTGAATTGATCTAGAGCATGTCCCTAAAGGGATAAGGTTGACTAACTATTAAGGGTTATAAGAAGGGATTAAACCTAAGAGGCTTAGGGAGACCGATACCTCTCTAAAAATTTAATGGAACAAAAGTACACTTTTTAAAATATTTGAGATAGAAGTACATCTACTAAAAAAAAGTTATAAAAATCCTTTTAGACGAGGAAGATGAAGAGAAATTTGGTTTTGGGAATCAATAGTACCAAAAAGTCATTAATGACAATTTCCAAAACCAAACCTTTCTTAAAACTTTTTGAATTTAAAAAATTTGTGATTTCAATCTTTACCGTCAAATATATATATATATATATATATATATATATATATATATATATCTATATATATATATATATATATATATATATATATATATATATACACACACACACATAATATTAAACAGTAACATGCTCAACATAAAAATAATAACATCAAACAGTAACACACACAACATAAAAAATAGTAAATATTAAACAGTAACACATTCAACAAAAAAATAGTAATATCAAAATAATAACAAGCTCAACAAAAAAAATATTAACATCAAATAATAACATACTCAACAAAATTAAATTATTGTAATAGAGTGACACCCCAAAACAGAATAAATACTCACATATGATGTCACTCTATTGCAATGAATAAATTTAAAATTAAGTTTTTTTATTGAATATGTTATTGTTTGATGTTATTATTTTATTGTTGAGCATGTTATTGTTTGATGTTACTATTTCTTTGTTGAACGTGTTACTGTTTAATATTATATATATATATATATATATATACAAAATTCAAATTCAAATAAACACAAATATAAAAAAATATCTTAAAATTCTCAGATTCTAATATTTAGATATTGAGAATATAAAAGTTATCAATTATGTATGCACTATTTATGGTAGGGAAATTATGAAATATATTTCAAAAAGAATTTGAAAATGTTATAAAATATGTACTTATTGACAACTATTTGATGTAAAAGAGGACTTAAAGAAGGATAAATTTGAAGGTGTTACTTAAAGTCAAATAAGTTCTGTAAAATGTACTCACATTCCATTATCTCTAAACCTAATATCTCTGAGCTATCAAATAATATACCTAACCACTAAACTACCTTATGGTTAATGCATCCCCTCATTATCCGAAAACGATTGATATAATCCAAGATGTGCAAATTTACAAGATCTATCCTCCCGTTGGGTGACATTTGTATTTAAATTTTTTTTGTTGGAATTCGTATTTAAATATTACATGCACTAATTTCTACATATAAAATACTAGAGATAATCCCTAAAAATAAGGTGAGTAAAAATTCAAGACTAACAAGACAGTTAAGGAAATGAGACTCTAAAAATCTCGAGAAATGAGGAAACATGACATTATCTCTAAGAAAGAAAACATGATACAGTCCTGGCAAAAAAAAATAGCTTCGACAATTAAAGACTATCTCCTATAAATACCGAAGACAGGGCCACAGAAGAAGGATGCTCCATCAGCACAACAATGACACACAACCTCTCGTATATTTGGCCTATTTTCTTGTAATTTTCCTCTAGCTTGTAACTCATCACTCTAGTGATTTTTCTTTTCATTTAATGCTTAGTACAATATTTTGCATGTTTACCTTTGCCAATCTTTTTGTTACATTCAATTTAGGTACTTTTCTATATTTCAGTTCAATACATTGCTATTAGAAATTAATTAAGTCTTTGATCTCTAAGGCAGTGAAAAGAACTTAAAGATAATCTTACGTTTCGTTATAATTACCTGAACAATCATGCCTCTCAATAACCATGCCAGATCTTATTTATGGAAAAGCTTTTGAAGTTACAGATACTTCCCCAGCTGGCTTCTCGGAACAAGGTGCAATGTAGGAAACACATCACAGTTTCAGAACACTCACAAAGCACAAAAACAGACTTTTAAGTTTTTCAAAACCGATAAACGCAGTATTACCACCCAGTGAAAGCACATTATTATTAAGCTTTCCACGAGGACAATGGCGGAGTGTCTGAAGTCTTCCAAGTAGACATACCAGACTCATATCTATCACCCTTGACTGCATCAACTGAAGCAATGGATTCGAGCTCAGCCATCTCTTCCGGTGTAAGCTTTACAGACAAAGCTCCAATGTTCTGGTTGAGGTTCTCAATCTTAGTTGTACCCGGAATGGGACACACGTCATTCCCTTGGTGCTGAACCCAAGCCAATGCTAGCTGTGATGGCGTACATCCCTTCTTTGCTGCTATTTCACAAACCCGCTCATACAGGTTTGCATTATGTTCAAGATTGCCAGGTTGGAACCTTGGTTGATTCTAAAAAAAAATATATATATATATATATATATATATATATATATATATATATATATATATATATATATATATAAAATCAGAGTCAGAATTATGGGTTCACAATACAAAAGGACCCAAATTTGTCAACATCAATAGTCAAAAGTAAATGTGCTTCAGCATGCATCAATAGCACAATAATTTTGATTTCCAGTCACAGTGCAAACTAAAAAGAAACTTCTTTTTCTTCAATGGAGCAACTGATCTTGGAGGAGAAATAGATTTCTAAACCGAGAAAGCCACAGCATCACAACATGATCTTGATGTTGTGATACCTAAGTGTATAAATTGGTATATGATAAGTAGTTTCTGGATAGACCATCTACTTCAATGGGAAGGGAATGCATAACAATTTAAATGAGAATGCTTTGAAATCAAAAATATAATTCATTCCCTCATTTTCTCTAAATATATCATTCGTCAAGAAAACCAACCAATCTTCTTGCAGTGGAAACACCCGACTAAGATGAGTTGAATAGAATGAATTCTTGGATGAATTTTCCATAACATTAAATAAAGGCTTCAAAGACCCAGCAAAGGTGAATTTCATAACTATTTTCAGACAGAAGACAATTAATTAAATAAAAAAAAGAGCTAATGGTAACAAGTAGTGCTGCATGAGAAAATGGAGAAGGCTTAACAGACATACTAGAGCTAGCTGAATCTCTTATATAGTTATTTTTAAGTACCATACTGGCTAGGGGCTACAAAATTTCACAAAAAACATTTTCACAGTTGTTCTTTGGAAATTACGTGTCCCCCATTACTTAAGTCAGTAGAATGGTCCACGAGTGAGCTCTGTTGATAACTCGAGTGTCTCGACCCTCACGTGACTGGCCAGTGTTGTCAGCTTGGCGTTCATCCCTTGTTTTTTTTCCAAGGATCCTGTGGATTGATCTAGATCTTGTGAACCTTTTCTCTGGGTCTCACAATTTGAGTTAGACGCTTTCCAGTGGGACTTTCATGTGGCTGCACAACAGTTTGCTGTAAGTTGCTGCTTATGCAGGACAAGCTCTGCCCTGGGCCGAGGTCATGAACACTTATCGCGTATGTTACAGTCCTCTTTCTTTTTACAGGGAATAAATATAATTTATTTCTTAGAAGTCGTATCACAGCTTAAATAAAAGTTTTTGTGCTCAAGGAAGAGAGGCTGATTCTATATAACACAAGGCCTTACCCCAAAAGCTAGATGTGTTGCTATAGGATCCACTTTAATCTGAGTGGATCCTTTGCCCCTTGGACCTAGTGCTTGGTAGTTAGCACGAAGAGATTCTAAGGTTTATGTGAAAAGAACCTATCTCCCACATTGAAAGTCAGGCCACCTAAAATTGGTTTATATTGCAAGGGACATCTCTACGCATTGCCAATTGGTTTTGGATTGAATGATCCAATGGTATCAAAGTTGAAGCTTGGGCGGTTAGTGAGTCAAGTCTCAAATCGTTTAAATTTTCTGATACGTTAGCTCGTCTATATTGGTTTGGTTTGTTGGCCGATATGCGAGTCCAGTTCACAAGTAAAATAAAGGTGTAAAACGAGTTTATGTCCCAAAACTAATGCATAGGGTCACCCAAGGTTCTTTTATTTTGAGTTAGATGCTCTAAGCAATCAAATATGGCATATGTACATCTTGGGGAGTCATAGTTCCACCAACTGCCCAAAATAAAAAGAAGGAAGAAGGCAACACCAGAGAATAGGTTCTTCGTATAGTATCCAGCCCATATGTTGCATATCACAAATTCGATGCTCAGCGTGAAGCATAAATCATTAGAAAGTGTTGGAGATATAGCAGCAGCCTAGTTTATTAGAGCTAATTAAGTTTTCTCTTTTTACCTTTTTATCTTTATTGTAACTTTCATTGGCTATATATACAGGGCTCTACACTTAGTTTGTATCCCTTTTCACTCACATTCATCTCAAGTTGGTATCAGAGCCACCAACTCTAACCCTAACTCTAACCCTAGCCTCCACCAAACCTCCACTTCATTAAACCAGCAACTCCACGGACCAGTACACATTCAGCCCATCATCCACCGACTGCCGACTGCCTCCACTCCATAAAACCAGACTGACTACGTCCACTCCATTAAACCAGCAGCTCCACCGACAGTCCATAACAAACAAGCAGCCCACTGCCCAGTCCCAAGTCCCAAGTCCACAGCCCACTGCCCCACCAACAGAACCCAGCCAAAAACACCACCAATTGCCCACCTCAACCCACCGACTGCCTACCAAAATCACCAACAGCCAACAAAACCGACTGCCTCCAACCAATATACATACAGCACTAACAATATTCTTGGATCAATATAACTCATAACCCATAACCCAGCCCACCTCAATTCACTGACCCACTGCCCAGTCCAACCCAAACTAAACCCAAACCAGGCCTAAACCAGCCCACTCATCAACCAGCTATCGGGTCACGTTTATCTTTTCGTCACAGTGTCGCTATTTTTTTGCACCACCTTTTTTTCTAGAGTTGCAATATCTAGGCCTTTTTGAGGAGACATCAGATCCTCTTCTTCGTTGATCTGGTTTTGATGCAGTAGATCACTTATATATTTTCTGGATTTCTAGGCACCATGACTTAATTATTTGGGAGCTTTCTGGACCTTCTTTATCTGTCGCTATTGTTCGACTTCAGGTATGTTGTTCTCCCTTATTTTATCCCTCTATTTATCTTAGAGTTATTTTTTTTCTATCACGGGTGCCCACGTATTATTGTTGTCATGACTACTACTGAGGGACTAGAGACTTCTACCGTAGAGACCTCTACTGTTGAGGCTTCTATTAGTACTTCTACAGGGCATGTACCACCTGTTTCTCCTACTTTTATGTTTGACCAGTACGCAATACCTACTGGCACAGTTACTTTACCGACAATACCGGGAATGATCTCTCAGAAGGTTACGGCACAATTGTTGAATAATTGTAACTTTGCTGAGTGGTCACGCTCATTCCAGCTTTTCTTGGGCCGTGTAGGGAAGCTTGGTTGGCTGACGGGATCTCACCCAAAGCCAACTGATGCCGACCCTGGAAATTCTGCGTGATTCTCTATGAACTGCGCCATTCTTGATTGATTATTTGGTTCGATGGAGCCATCTGTTTGCAGGATACACCAGTTTCATAGCTCTGTTCCGAAATTATGAAGCGTATTGTCAAAGATGTATTCTCAATCAGGACGGGGAATTCGTGTTTATGAGCTTTCTCAGGAGCTCTCATATGCTCAGCTGAGAGATATGACTGTTCAAGATTATTATGGCTATTTGACCTAGCGCTGGCTTGAGTATGGGACTCTACGTCCTCTTACTGCTATTCCTAGAATAAAGGCCGAGAGAGCAGCATTCTTGCATACTCGAGAGTAGGAGGATAGGATTCACAAGTTCCTTATAGGGCTTCGTGATGAGTTTGAGGGACCTCGTTCCCAAATCTTATCGATGTTGACGCTTCCTTTTCTTTATGAGGTATATGCGATGATTGTGCAGCATGAACGCCGCGTCCATATTGCATCACTTTCAGTTGCGGCTTTAACTCCTCCAGCTGATCATATGACCCTTGCAGTAGCTGCAGGGTCTCGTTCAGGATCCTCAATCAGGGGTGGGCAGCGCTCAGACTAGCGCCGTCAGGGTGCCCTAGATCTGTGCAGTCAGGGGAATTCTTGTTAGTGTGATTATTGTGGCCGACTAAGACATCTCAAGGCTGCTTGCTAGAAGCTCCATCCAGAGCTTAAGTCGCCTCCTCGTGGCCGTACTGCTGCTATTGCTGAGGTACCATTATCTACTACCGCTGCTCCTCCTTGGCAGAGTGATATGTATGTTATCACTTCCTGATTGAATATACTTATGTCTGCTCTAACTTCTCAGAGTCCGACTACTACTACAGCCACCACTACAAGTATATCTCGTACCTTTCATCCTTGTGCCAGTCCGTCTACCCTTTGGATGCTAGACTCGGGTGTGAATAGTCACATGACAGGTGAGGCCCATCACTTCATCACTTTTGACGAGCAATTACATACAAAGGTTCAGTTAGCAGATGGAACACATGCTCCTATTGTTAATAGGGGTACAGTCCGCCTCCCAGATGGCTTTACATTACGTTCGGTATTTCATGCGCCAAAGTTGACTATGAATCTATTATCTGTACACCAGTTAGCCAGAGATTTTTACTGTACAGTTGTGTTCTTATCTGATTTGTATTATTTGTAGGACCTGAGTACCAGGAGGATTATTATCAGGGGACATGAGAGACATGAACAGTATTTTCTAGGCGATCCGCCTCCAGTTTCACCAGTTCCTCCACCTACATCACCTGCAACTGCTTTATCTTTATCTGTTTTTTAGCTTGCATACTAGTATTTTATCTAGAATTGTCGTTATGATTTTTCGTCACAAACTGTTCAGTTGTGGCATGACCGTTTTGGACATACAAATTTTAAATATTTATGTATGTTGTTTCCTGCTTGGAGCAATGCTTGGGTTGGTGGTAAACTTGACTGTGTTATCTGTTCCCTATCAAAACATGTTAGGACCAGTTATATTCCTCGCATGCACCAGTCACCCAAGCCATTTGACCTAATACACTTTGATATTTGAGGACCTTCTCCTGTTACTGCTCTATCATGTGCCCGATACTGTGTGATATTTATAGATGGCCATACCCGTTATGCTTGAGTCTACCTTTTGCATAGGAAGATTAATGTATTCCCTATAATCACTCAGTTTCTATAGATGATTAAGACACAATTTGATGTCGTTGTTCGTGCTCTTCGTTCAGATAATGTCAAGGAATATGTGCCTGATGTCTTAGTGTCTCACCTTTCTTCTCAAGGTATCCTTCAGCAACTCACTTGTCCATATACTCCTGAGCAAAATGACGTTGCTGAAATGAAAAATAGGAATCTGATAGGGATGGTACGTTATATGCTTAGAGGGATGGGGGTGCCAAAATTTTATTGATATTTTGTTGTTTTGACTTCTACCTTTCTGTGCAATCATACGCCAAGTCGTGTTCTTCAGCATAGGGCTCCTTTACAGGTTTTATTTCCTGAGCAAACACTTTTTTTGGTCCCCCCTCGTGTTTTTGGATGCACATAATTTATTTAGGATCGGTCTCCTACTCATCACAAGCTTGATGATAAAGCAATTCGTTGTGTCTTTGTGGGCTATTGCAATCAGTCTAAGGGGTATCGGTATTATAATCCTCTTAGACGTCGTATGTATCACAGTCTAGATGTTACCTTTCTTGAGCATATTCCTTATTTTTCCTCCAGTCCTGTGTCTGCCCCTCCAGTTGATGATACTTTCTTTGATTTTTCATTACCCCCAGAGCCAGAGCCATTGATCACTATCACTACAAAGTCATCGGTCTCTCCTCCTCTAGAGCCACTCATCCCTGGTACCGAGTCACCGGCCTCTCTTCCTTTGCAGGTTTATGTTTGTTGCCCTCGCTCTCATCCCTCTGCTGATGTCCCCTCTACCTTAGGTGATGCAAGTACTACTTCTCAGTTTGTTGAGCATATTGATGCACCTGTTGTTAGTACTGATGAGATTGTAGGTACTGAGCCAGTTATTTTACTTGATGAGACATTGTTAATGGAGGATGGTAATTTAGAGCGTCGTTATCCACGACGTGATCATCGTCCAGTTGTTTGTTATGATTGGACTGCCAAGATTTTATACCCGATCTCTGCTTATGTTTCTTATGGTGATCTGTCTCCTACATTTCAGGCTTATAGTATGGCCTTATTGGATACGTCAGTTCCTCGCTCTGTTTTAGAGGCTATGCAGGAGTCCCAGTGGGTTCTTGCCATGCACACAGAGATGGACGCTCTTCAGTGTAATCATACGTGGGATCTTGTCTCTTTACCTTCAGGGGTGAAGCCTGTTGGCTGTCACTGGGTTTACACCCTGAAGTTTCTTGCGGATGGTACTATTGATTATCACAAGGCTAGGCTTGTGGCGAAAGGCTTTACTCAGGTACCAAGTCGTGATTTTGGTGCTACCTTTGCCCCCGTGGCAAAATTGACTACTGTTCGACTAATTATTTCTTTGGCTGCGGAGTACTCTTGGCCTCTTAATCAGTTGGATGTGAAGAATGCATTTCTTCACAGTGATCTGGATGATATTATTTATATGGATGCACCACCGGACTTTCGTGGTGAGAGGGAGTATGCTGGAAAAGTATGTTGACTGCGTAATTCTCTTTATGGACCGAAACAGTCACCACGAATCTGGTTCTCTCGCTTTAGTAATGTAGTTGTACGTTTAGGTTCACCAGATGTCATTCTGATCATACATGCTTCATTCGACGGAATATTTCTGAACAGTGTGTCATCCTTTTAGTATATGTTAATGATATTATTATTACTGGAGATGATGCTTCTGAGACTGCGCAAGTCAAGGTAGACCTTGGGAAGGCCTTCAATGTGAAGAACCTTGGATTTTTGCGATACTTTTTTGGGATTGAGGTTGCCCATAGCAGCAAAGGTATTATTCTTTCTCAGAAAAAGTATGTTTTGGATCTTCTCTCAGACACTGGGATACTGGGGTGCAAACCGGCATCATCACCCATGATTTCAAACCTGAAACTTACTGCTGAAGGTGAGGAGTTGAGTGATCCGTCTGTCTATCAGAGGTTGGTAGATAGACTTATCTACCTAGCCAACACTAAGTCAGACATTTTATTTGCTGTCAGCCAAGTTAGTCAGTTCATCCACAAACCATGTCAGCCTCATCTTGATGCAGTTTATCATATTCTTCGGTACCTCAAGTCTTGTCCTGAACTTGGATTATTTTATGCATCAGGATCTCAGACTGGTTCTCTAGCCTGTTATTCAAATTCAAATTATGGGGGAACATGTGACGGTCGATTTACTACAGGCTTTTGTGCTTTTTGAAGAACTCATCTTATCTCTTGGAAGAGTAAGAAGCAGTCAGTTGTCTCTTGCTCGTCAGCAGAGGTAGAGTATCGGGCACTGACACTTGGCACATGTGAGATTATCTGACTACAATCGATTTTTGGCAAGTAGAGATTTTTAGTGACTTCTTCACCTACATTATATTATGATAATCGATCTGTTATTCAACTTGCTTCTGACTCTGTATTACACGACAGGACGAAACATATAGAGATCGATGTTCACTTTCTTCGGGAGAAGGTTAGCAGTGGTATTGTCACTTCCATCGTTTGTGAGGATCAGGAATCAAGTTGCAGATGTTTTTACCAAACCTGTCACTCTATTCATTCTTCGGGACTCAGTTGTCAAGCTTGGCTTAGTTGGCATTTTTGCGCCTAGCTTGAGGAGGAGTGTTGGAGATACAACAACAGCCTAGTTTATTAGGGCTAATTAAGTTTTTTTTTTTTACCTTTTTATCCTTATTGTAACTTTCATTAGCTATATATACATGGCTCTACACTTAGTTTGTATCCCTTTTCACTCACATTCATCTCAAGTGAAAGCTTCTAACGTCTTAAATAAACAATATTTTCAAAAAAAACAAGCCACATGTAAAATGTAACAAATAGGGAGCAACCACAGAATGAGATAAAGATACAAATTACAAAAACTTGTTGTTCACCGAATGTTGAGAGACATGGGAGCATCATTAAGTAGGAACAAAGAACATATCCCAAAAGGGACAAGAGAAAAAAGGTGTGGACGTGGAAAGCTTTTGTGCTTCTTAATGTTCATCAAGTAGTAAGTCTTAGGCAAACAAGAGAATAAAATGCTAAATTTGTATAATGATAATATCAAACAAATGCAGTACTAAAGAAAATAGGATGTGCCAAAAGCTATGTTACTATTCTGAAATCAAGAGACTTGTGGTGTATAGGACTAACCTTCCGGAAGTCCCCATTTGACAAGCTATCCAATAGCTTTGGGCCCGACGAGAAGAATCCGCGTCCCAGAGGACTGTATGCAACAATCCCAATTCCAAGCTCCCTGAAATTTTTTAACAGGGATAGAATTAGATCCTGGGATTTCTTTTAACCTCCTCCTCAAATAAGTTAGCAGAATAAATGCCTAACCTGCAAGTAGGAATAATTTCTTCCTCCACGTCTCTTGACCACAGAGACCACTCCAGCTGAACAGCTGTTATTGGATGATGAGCATGTGCTCTTCTAATGGTAGAGGCTGAGGCCTCAGATAGACCTATGTATTTTATTTTCCCCTCTTCAACAAGTTTCTTGAGTTCTCCCATCTTGCAAAAGATATTTTAAAAGGAATTAGAAGAATGTTAGTAGTAAGCTTGGTCAAAGAAGGAAAACCCTTATTAAGGATAGAGATGTTCAGAACACTCATAAACTTATTTCTGGAAAAAGTACACATGCACTTGTTGCACAACTTCGAGCATTGCATAAGCACTCCCACTCCATAATGCAAAAATGTTTAATGCTCATGGGAAGTATAATATTAAGTGTTTATAGTGTAGTAGCGTGTGTTCATAGTAACACACATCCAAAATGTCCCAGAAAGGACTTGAATACTTCAGCTTCCCCTTTGGGCATAATAAGACAAGCCACTCAAGCTTACTGTGGCTGCACTGGGAGTTACAATCTGTATAATAAAACTGAGAATATATACATAAAAGCCGTATGCTCTTTTGCTGAATTTATTTCCTCGCATTTGCATTATATAAGAAAGAAGTGTTTGGCCAAAAATCAGAGCTACTAAAACTTAACAGTGGTGCAAAAAATAGGGAACTTTACCATTTGTAAGTGTTAGTTAATTATACATTTACGGTATTTGTAAATTTGTTAATCGTTTTACCATGGTTTCAAAATTGCACTTTTTAAAAATGTGTTTAGACACGCTTTCATTAAAAAATGGGACTATAAAACACATTCTCACTATGAGAAGAAAAATTATTCAAAAATATCCTTTTATGATGTGTCATTTAAACACACTTTTAGAGAAAAGCATGTTTAAGAAACACACTTACTGTGAACACAGGCTAACTGCCATAAACAATCCTAATGCACTTTTTACTTCTTTCATAACAATTGGCAGCTCCAAGAATCTCGTGCGGAAAATATGCATGACATGTGGCAACTTGCATAACATGTTCAGCATTCTTTAAGAACCTGTGTGGCAGTAGCAAAGTGGTGGTTACTAAGCATGCACCAAAGCTTGGGAATAAGACCTCCAAAAACCAACTGGCCTCCATGCTAATGGAGAAGACTAAGAAATCAAAGATTTGTCGAGACCCAGCACACAAGCAATCACTGAGATCAGAACCAAAGGAGTTAAAAGTAAGGGAACCGAAGTCAGACCCAACGACGAAAGATATGAAGCCAAATTCTACTTCTTTGAAGGCCACATCTAGACACTACCACTCAATTGGCCTCTTTCAGATGGTGATTCAAATTTGTATGTCAGATTCACTACTTCTGGCTTATTTATTCTTTGCCCAGATCAGTATTATTCTTGTATAAAGAATGGCTTGTACCTACTGGCTTCATGGGGTGTTGGACATGCAAAGCTTTCTTAAAAGAATAAGGAGCAGAGAGAGAGAGATGCCAGAGAATGAGGAGGAGACAACAGGTATTTGAAACTATAAAAGTCTTACAAGGACATAATGACTTGGCATGAATTTGTTTGGTTGAATACCACATATTAAAAATTAATACTATAGGAACCTAATTTGAGAACCTAATGAGGGACTTAATTTAATGGAGCTATTGGATTAGTTGTGAATTTCAATCTTCAATGGAGTTCACTTCTTAAAGATAACCTGTCCAAGAGAAACACATTTTTTTACTAAAGGCGTATTTAAAAAGACATGCTTTTAAAAGGATCGTTTTGTGGTTGCTCACGGGAAAGCGTGTTCTATAATCATGTTTTTTGATAAAAGCGTGTTTATTAAATATGCTTTTAAAAGTGTCGCATTTTTTTATAAATAAGTTTGAAACAACAAAACAACGGTAAAAACATTTAAATAAAAAATATGGTAAATGTATAATTAACTCTTGTAAGTCTCCTTGAGAAAGATATTTAGAGATATCTAGGAAAAACAAGATAATAAAAACAATGAAAGACCCGATACAGAGTTTTGCCTTCTATTCAGGTAAGATTGATGAAATATGGATGACCATCAAATGGGAGATGAACATAGTCACATTAATAATATAATTGTGTTTTTGGTCAAAAATAGTTGTACATAATTCTTGCCATTAGAAAAAAGAGGCAAAAAATAGCAAATTTACCGTAACTTCAATGGGCAATCGAGTGTCAATGCGATGCTGGTAATACAAGTCAATGCAATCGATGTCAAGCCGCTTCAAGCTGGCCTCACAAGCAGCCCGCACATATGCCGGATCACCACAAATATCTCTGTTCCCGTCTGTGAACCTGATCCCAAATTTCGTCGCTAATTCCACTTTCTCTCTCACCCCTCCCTTCAAAGCCTACACATAGAAAACCCATCAATATTTCACACAAACATAAACATAAACACAAAGCGGGTGTGCATAGATCTGAGTTGTGGGGAGTACCTTTCCGACAAGGATTTCGTTAGTGTGAGGCCCATATATGTCGGAGGTGTCAAGGAAGGTGATACCACTGTCGACGGCATGGTGGATGAGTTTGATCATGTCGGCATCGGGCTTGGGAGGGCCGTAGAAAGCGGACATGCCCATGCAACCTAGTCCCTGAGCTGACACCTCAAGACCTTGTTTACCCAATTTGATCCTCGGCACTTTTGTTGCCATTTTTACTTCTTCAAATTTCTTCAACTGTGAGTGAGCAGTGAGTGTGCTTAATTTATAGAGTGATGCTCACCTAATCCATGAGCATCATGGATAGTTCGTCAACGGTATCGGGTCGAGCTGACGTAATGGCTTATGTAACTGGCGATCGATCAAATGTTGTCCTGATTGATCTCATTTAACTATTAAAAGACAAATATGTCCTGCAATAGTCCAACCCACTACAGCCAACTATGTTGGGTTTTTTTTCTTTTCGTTTGCTAAAATTTTTACCTATCTATGTTAGTCTTATTCCCCCTTTCCTTCCCAGATAAAACCAGAGTTTTTTTGCCAACTCCTAAACTGCGAGATGGATCATCTTTAGAACGATAGATTGTAGCAGCTGACACCATCTGTTGAAATTAGTTGGTTATTGTTGTTAACCACATCTCAATCGTCGTGATTCTTGAACACTAATATCGAGAATCTAATGATTTAATCGAGTGAAACAAACCCCTAACCATTATTATTTACCTCAAAATCAAACACTGAAATCTATGTTGTAGTTGATTTTTATTGTGGGTTATTTTCACTATCTTGATGGCTGGTGGAGCTGTTGCACCAACTAAGAAGAGGAAAGTTATTGATAAAGGCAAGAGTTCCAACGTTGATAAAAGTTTCTACAATGATGCCGCTAAAAAAAAGGTATAATTTATGCTTTTGTCATCGTCTGTTGTTAATGAAGCGTGGTGTTTCATTGGACAATTTAGGAGCAACAGATTGCCCTAGATTTTTTGATGATTGATATTGGAATTCCTTGTTTGATGTTGAAAAGGATGAAAAAACATATGATAAACTTGTGAGGTTAATTTATGCAAACATCCACGACTTTCATAAAGATCGTCACACCTTTAAAAGTCTCAAGTTAGTCTTGGTAGTACTGGGTATGGGGGACACATCATTCCCTTGGTGCTGTAACCAGGCCAATGCTAACTGCGATGTGATGCATCCCTTCCTTGTTGCTATGGCATTAACCTGCTCGTACAACTTTTTGTTATGCTCGACATTCTCTGGTTGGAACCTTGGTAGAGTCTACAAAAGATAAAAAGAAGCTTCAATTAGAACTACAAAGCCACAAAGAACCATGCACATAAACGATATTGGTCATTATTATAGATGCTTCAGCAAATTTCAGTTGCAGAAGACCACTGGTTCCTCATTGTGATTATACAAGTTATTTAGGAGGGCAATGTGTTTCTTGACGAAGAAAACCATTAAATATGATTGTTACATTAGCGTGCCGTCTTCTCAATGGATATGCATTACAAGTAATTGGAGCATAAACCATCCTCTTCGACTGAAAGGGAGCTCATTCAAATGTGTTAAGACACAGAAAACCTGAATACTTCCCTTCATTAGGGAAACCATAGATATTTGTATCACAAAGATTCCCTTGATTTGGAAACCCTACGTCAGAGTAAGCAGTTTGAGGCCAATTCTTAATCTGGTATTCCTAAATCCTAATACCAAACAGAGCCCTGAGGCTGAGGAGAAACCTATACGAGATCAATTATGTAGAAGTTGAGTTCCATACAAGTAGAGATGAAACAAGAAAAAACTTTAGGTACCAAAAAGGGGAATTGCTGGACAAAAAAGATATAGTCCTATATTAATTTTGGTGATACCAAGAATAAAATCGCCACATAAAGATAGACCCACGATGTAGCAAAGCAACCACTAAGTTGAGAAGAGGCTAAACTTATTCTCTAGCACGAGGTCAAGACAGCTCAGATCTGTTAGCAATTCAATCCGGATCAGCAGTTTTCCAAATGAGCTCGAAGCTAGTCATACCACAAGAGGAAGAGGGATCAAGAGTAAAGCCCGGCACCGGATCCCATCCAAAGATAAGATCACCAATGCCATGTCAATTGCTTCTAAAATACCACGTCATGCTTAGAAGAATATAGTCTCTAACGGCCAAATATTTTCTCCAATATCCTAACAAACTAAGGGACCACTCAATTAGATAGTATAAATAGGCAAACCCTTGCCTTGTAATAAGGGGATGAACTCTTGCACACAAAAAAGCTATAGCCGTCTTCCCCAAGCAATACAAGTGACAGGAGCAAGATACTCTATTAGAGTGGATTAGCCAAGATTTTCAGTTGGTGAACCACTGAACCACGTGTGTTTGTCGATTCCTATGATTGATTTACTTGTTCCCCTATTATGTCCCATATAATCTACATATTCATCTTAACAGAGAGCTCTTCAGCCTCCCTCTCATACACTCAAATTCCCAGCACCATCAAATTTAATTGTATTTATGAAATTCAAATGCAATAAAAATTCCATCTTCAAAGAAGTTTTCATGGAAAATATTAGCATATGACCTGTTGTTTTCATCCGGATCTCAGGACAAAAGACAAATCATGTCTGCTAGGGAGTGGTGGTTTAACCACCTTCTCAAGTACTTGAGATAGTTGTGAATGAAAAGGGATACTCAAATTAAGAGTAGAACCCCGTATATATATCCAAAAATAATACAGAGTGACTTAAACATCCTTGTAGTTTAGGCAAAATATAAAAATCATAGTAAGGGTAAAAAAGGGAAAAGAAATCCTAATAAACCTAGACTATCTATACTCCAACACTCCCCTCAAGCTGGGCGCAAAAATGTCAACTAAGCCAAGCTTGACAACGGAGTCCCGAAGAATAGACAGAGTGACAGGTTTGGTAAAAACATCCGCAACTTGATCACTGGTCCCCACAAACGATGGAGTAACAAGACCACTGCTGACCTTCTCCCGAAGAAAGTGAACATCGATCTCTATATGCTTCGTTCTCTCATGTAGTACAGAGTCAGAAGCGAGCTGAATAGCAGATTGATTATCACAATATAATGTGGATGGAGAGGTCACTGAAAAACCCAACTCGTCAAGAATCGATCGTAGCCAGATAATCTCACATGTGCCAAGTGCCAGTGCCCGATACTCTGCCTCTGCGGACGAGCGGGAGACAACTGCCTGCTTCTTGCTCTTCCAAGAGATAAGATGAGTCCCTCGAAAAGCACAGAAACCCGTAGTAGATCGACCATCACATGCTCCCCCATAATCTGAATCTGAATAACAGGCTAGAGAACCGGTCTGAGATCCTGATGCATAAAACAACCCAAGTCCAGGACAAGACTTGAGGTACCGAAGAATATGATAAACTGCATCAAGATGAGGCTGACATGGCCTATGCATGAACTGACTAACTCGGCTGACTGCAAATGAAATGTCTGGCCTAGTATTGGCTAAGTAGATAAGTCTACCTACCAATCTTTGATAAACTGTCGGATCTTTCAACTCCTCACCTTCAGCAGTAAGCTTCAGGTTTGGAATCATAGGTGATGATGCCGGTTTGCACCCCAACATCCCAGTGTCTGAAAGAAGATCCAAAACATACTTTCTCTGAGAAAGAACAATACCTCTGCTTCTACGGGCAACCTCAATCCCAAGAAAGTATCGCAGAAATCCAAGATCCTTCACATCGAAGGCCTTCCCAAGGTCTATCTTGACCTGCGCAGTCCCAGAAACATCATCACCAGTAATAATAATATCATCAACATATACCAGAAGGATGACACACTGTCCAGAAGTATTCCGTCGAATAAAGCAGGTATGATCAGAATGACACCTGGTGAACCCCAATCGTATGACTACATCACTGAAGCGAGAGAACCAGGCTCGTGGCGACTGTTTCAGTCCATAAAGAGACTTACGCAGTCGACATACCTTTCCAGCATACTCCCCCTCACCACGAAAGCCCGGTGGTGCATCCATATAAATAATCTCGTCCAGATCACCGTGAAGAAACGCATTCTTCACATCTAATTGATGAAGAGGCCAAGAGTACTCCGCAGCCAGAGAAATAATTAACCGAACAGTAGTCAATTTTGCCACGGGGGCAAATGTAGCACCAAAATCACGACCTGGTACCTGAGTAAAGCCCTTCGCCACAAGTCTAGCCTTGTAACGATCAATAGTACCATCCGCAAGAAACTTCAGGGTGTAAACCCAGCGACAGCCAACAGGCTTCACCCCTGAAGGTAAGGAGACAAGATCCCATGTATGATTACGCTGAAGAGCGTCCATCTCTGTCTGCATGGCAAGAACCCACTGGGGCTCCCGCATAGCTTCCGAAATAGAGCGAGGAACCAACGTATCTGATAAGGCCATAGTATAAGCTCGAAATGTGGGAGACAGATTACCATAAGAAACATAAGCAGAGATCGGATATAAAATCTTGGCGGTCCAACCATATCGATCAACTGGACGGCGATCACGCCTTGGATAACGACGCCCTAAATCATCATCCTCTACTGATAATATCTTATCAGGTAAAGTAACTGGCTCAGCACCTGTAATCTCATCAGTACTAACAACAGGTGCATCAATATGCTCAACAAACTGAGAAGTATTACCTGCATCGCCTGAGGTAGAGGGGATATCAGCAGGGTGATGAGAGCGAGGACAACGAGCATACACCTGCAAAGGAAGAGAGACTGGTAACTCTGTACTGACAGGGATGAGTGACTCCTTTGGAGGAAAAACGGATGACCCTGTAGGGATAGTGATCAATGACTCTGACTCTTGTGGTAATGGAAAATCAAAGGGAGTATCATCAACTGGAGGGGCAGACAAAGGACTGAAAGGAAAATAAGGAATATGCTCAAGAAAGGTAACATCTAGACTGTGATACATACGACGCCTAATAGGATCATAACATCGATACCCCTTAGATTGATGACAATAGCCCACAAAGATACAACGAATCGCTTTATCATCAAGTTTATGACGAGTAGGAGACCGATCCTGAACAAAACATGTGCATCCAAAAACACGAGGGGGACCGGAAAAAGTGTCCGCTCAGGAAATAAGACCTGTAAGGGAGCCTTATGCTGAAGAACACGACTCGGCGTACGATTGCACAGAAAGGTAGAAGTCAAAACAGCAAAATGCCAATAAGATTTTGGTACCCTCATGCCTCTAAGCAGACAACGTACCATCCCTATCAAACTCCTATTTTTCCTCTCAGCAACACCATTTTGCTCAGGAGTATATGGACAAGTGAGTTGCTGAAGGATACCCTGAGAAGAAAGGTGAGACACTAAAGCATCAGACACATATTCTTTGGCATTATCCGAACGAAGAGCACGAACAATGACATCGAATTGTGTCTTAATCATCTGTAAAAACTGAGTGATTATAGGGAGCACATCAGACTTCCTATGCAAAAGGTAGACCCAAGTACAACGGGTATGATCATCTATAAATGTCACATAATATCTGGCACCTGACAGAGCAGTAACGGGAGAGGGTCCCCAAATATCAGAGTGTATTAGGTCAAATGGCTTGGGTGACTGGTGCATGCGAGGAATATAATTGGCCCTAACATGTTTTGATAGGGAACAGATAACGCAATCAAGTTTACCACCAACACAAGCATTACTCAAAGCAGGAAACAACATACATAAATATTTAAAATTTGTATGTCCAAAACGGTCATGCCACAATTGAACAGTTTGTGACGAAAAATCATAACGACAACTACTAGGTAAAATACTAGCATGCAAGCTAGGAACAGAAAAAGACAAAGCAGGTGCAGGTGAAGGAATTGGTGAAACTGGAGATGGATTGCCAAGATAATACAGTCCATCTTTCTCATGTCCCTTGATAATAATCCTCCTGGTACTCAGGTCCTGCAAATAACACGAATCAGATAAGAATACAACCGCACAGTGAAAATCTCTGGCTAACTGATGTACAGATAATAGATTCATGGCCAACTTTGGCGCATGAAAAACCGAATGTAATGTAAGGCCATCTGGGAGACGGACTGTACCCCTACTAACAATAGGGGCATGTGTTCCATCTGCTAACTGAACCTGTGTATGTAATGGCTCGTCAAAAGTGGTGAAGTGATGGGCCTCACCTGTCATGTGACCATTCGCACCCGAGTCCAACATCCAAAGGGGAGATGAACTGGCACAAGCGTGAAAGGCACGAGATATACCTGTAGTGGTGACAGCAGCAGTAGACAGACTCTGAGAAGTCAGAGCAGACATAAGTATATCTAATCGGGAAGTGATAGCTTCCATATCACTTTGCCAAGGAGGAGCAGTAGCAGGAGTGGCGGTAGTGGGCGGTGGTACCTCAGCAATAGCAACAGTACGGCTGCGAGAAGGTGGCTTAAGCTCTGGATGGAGCTTCCAGCAAGTAGCCCTGAGATGTCCTGGTCGGCCACAATAATCACATTGACGGGAATCCCCCGTCTGCGCTGATCTGGGGCGCCCTGACGGCGCTGGTCTGAGCGTTGCCCATCCCTGACTAAGGATCCTGAACGGGACCCTACAGCAGCTGCAAGGGCCATCTGGTCAATCGAAGGAGTCAAAGCTGCAACTGGAAGTGATGCAATACGGACTCGACGCTCATGCTGCTCAATCATCCCATACACCTCATAAAGAGAAGGAAGTGTCAACATCGACAAGATCTGAGAACGAGGTCCCTCAAACTCATCACGAAGCCCCATAAGGAACTTGTGAATCCTATCCTCCTGCTCTCGAGTATGCAAGAATGCTGCTCCCTCGGGCTCTATCTTCGGAATAGCAGCAAGAGGACGTAGAGACTCATACTCAAGCCAGCGCTGGGTCAAATAGCCATAATAATCCTGAACGGTCATATCTCCCTGCCGAGCATATGAGAGCTCCTGAGAAAGCTCATAAACACGAACTCCCCGTCCTGACTGAGAATACATCTCTGATAATGCGCTCCATAGCTTCGGAACAGAGCTATGAAACTGGTGGATCCTGCAAACAGAGGGCTCCATTGAGCCAAATAACCATCCAAGAATGGCACAGTTTTCAGAGAACCATGCAGAATATCCAGGGTCGGCATCAGCTGGCTTTGGGTGAGATCCCGTCAGCCAACCAAGCTTCCCTACACGGCCTAAGAAAAGCTGGAATGAGCGTGACCACTCAGCGAAGTTACGACCATTCAACAATTGTGCCGTAACTTTTTGAGAGATCATGCCCGGTAATGCTGGTAATGCAATTGTGCTAGTAGGCACTGTATACTGGTCAAACATAAAAGTGGAAGTACCCATAGATGTCTCAACGGTAGAGGTGTCAACAGTAGGGTTCTCAAGTCCCTCAGTAGTAGCCATATCAACAACAATACTAGGGCACCCGTGACAGAAAAATAACTCTAAGATAAATAGAGGAATAAAATAAGGGAGAACAATATTCCTTCAGTCGAACAGTAGCGACAAATAAGGAAGGTCCAAAAAGCTCCCAAATAATTAAGTCACGGTGCCCAGAAATCCAAAATATATAAATAAGTGATCTACTGCATCAAGAGCAAATCAACAACCCTCATAAAAAATCCTAGATATAACAGCGAGTTGGGTTTATTGGTTGGCAGTGGGCTGGGTATGGATTTAATATGTCGGTGGGGTGTATGTTGGGTATGGATTTAATATGTCTGGGCTGTGTTGGGTGAGAATTGTTTTGGGTTGGTTTTAATATGTCGGTGGGTTATGGATTTAATATGTCGGCTGGGCTGGGCTGTGTTGGATTTATTGGTTGGTTTGATGTATGTTTTTGTCGGTGGGTTTACACCAGTCGGGTTCACCAGTCGGTGGAGTTTGATGTAGGATGGGCAATCGGTGGACAGTGTGTTTCGCTTCAGTCGGTGGACTGATTCGGTGAACGGGCAGTTATCGGTGCTCGGTGCTTTATGGTGTTCGGTGATGGATGTTGTTGGTTGGTGGTATGCTAATCAGTGACAGTGGCTGGGCAGTTTATGGAGAACTGTTACAAGGAACCGGCTATCGGAGTTGGTGAGCAGCGACTGGTTTGGCTGGAGTATGTCGGTCGGTGGGCAGTCGGCAGTCGCTGGGTTCTATGGAGGCAGTCGTTGGTTTTGGAGGTGCTGTTTTGGTTCGCTGGTTTGGCTGGAGTATGTCGGTCGGTGGGCAGTCGGCAGTCGCTGGTTCTATGGAGGCTGTCGCTGGTTCTGGTGGCCTGGGTGTGGCGCTGGAGGTTGGGCAGGCTGTTGCAGATTGTTTGGGTGTGGCGCTGGAGTGGAACGGTGGCTGCTGGGAAGGTGATGAAGGCTAGGGTTAAGGTTAGGGTTAGGGTTAGGCTTAGAGATGGAGGCTAGGGTTTTGACTCTGATACCAACTTGAAATATGTGAAAGGGATACTCAAACTCAAAGTAGAGTCCCGTATATATAGCTAAAAATAACAGAGTGACTTAAACATCCTTGTAGTTTAGGCAAAATATAAAAATCATAGTAAGGGTAAAAAGAGAAAAGGAATCCTAATAAACCTAGACTACTATCTATACTCCAACATCTATAAAATAAATTTCATATAACTTTTCTTAATTAGGTTCTATTTTTTATGTGTAAGTTGTGCATAAAAAACTTTTAAAGCGCAAAGTAAAAAATTATCATGAAGAAATACTTTATAAATAGTGTAAATGACAAAACACTCATATTTGCAAGATACTGTAAATTTGATGATTGTTTTTCAACCATTCCCCTAAACTTGATGATTGCTCCCACTGAAAATGGATGTTGGCTCCGCCCTGGTGAGAATGGTTGTGACAACATGAATTCAACTGATCATTCAAGGAATTGTAGGAAGAACCATCTTTCTGCACACAACATTTGATTTTCCCCCCATAATATTTGGTTGCTGCCTCATTTTTGTTGCTTCCTCTCTCCACCACATTCTCTATTTCAAGGCCTATCCTCTATAAATAAGTCACGTATCTAGCATTCACCTTTTGGTCTAAGAAACCTAGCTTGCATATCATTGGAACCCCTTCACATATACTTTCCAAGATGGAATTCCAACCGTAGTGGTTCCAAAACACTCCCACTGCACTGTGTACTATGTGACCTCTTTCTCCTATTCTTTCTTTAAAACTTTTAGGAAGGAGCTGAACACATTGATCTGAGCCATCAACCATGCTTGTGCACGATCCACAAGGATGGTTGATCACTATTGGCAGTCCCCAAGCTGCCTTAGTGAGCTTTTTCTCATCTGCT
>CAUOFW020005546.1:0-26877 GCA_963454935.2 Ilex paraguariensis
GTTGCTGGATCCAGTACTTCACAATAGCCTCTATAGGCACTTGGCAGCACACTATTCATCTATTGATCGACTAATCTACATGCAAAGTGCAATCAACAAAGTGTAGAATGGCTCATTGCACTTAATTTCTTCAGCCAGCTGTAACTCACCAAAATATTTTCATTAATAATTGTTCCTTCATGTGGGTAAAGAGAGGCCTTATCCTCCCTTATCTCTAGAACAGTCTAAAGACTCTAAACCTCTTGTCTTTTTCTCTCTCCAGCCTCTCGTTTTCTCCGTCAAAGACCTTCTGCAACATTTTTCTTCGATCGGTAAATTTGTTGTTGCTCTTTCTCTCTCTCTCTCTCTCTCACACACACTCATTTTTTGTCTAAATCGATTGCAATTTTTCTTCTTCTTGATATTTGCTATCTTCATCTTCTTTAAATCTAGATACGAATGTAGAAAGTAACGTGTCGCAAACGTGTTGGGACGTGGCCGAAAAAAAAAAATCGGCCACCATTTTTTTGTGCGTCCGACACGTGTCCAGGTGTGTCTGTGTCCCAGACATGTCGGACACTGATATGTGCGCCCAAATTGAGTGTCCGTGCTTCATAGCTAAGTACAAGAGAGATGGTACCTTCAATGATCTTGAAACCAGCTTAACTTTAACAGCCCCCTAACTCAAGCTTTTATAACATATGATACATACAGCAGTCAGGCCAAGGAGTGAGAGCTACCTATAAGCTTCAGATAGGACTTTCTCTATGTGTGTAACATTCCTGATCCCAAATGCAATTGTATAACCATCCATCGAATTATCTTCAAAAGATAGGGCTTCAGCATCTCCTTCCACCCATATGAGGGATCCATCATCTCCAAGACCTAGACAAGTCATAAGACATCTGTCACGCCAAGCAGAAACAGAATAAATACTCCAAAGAAAAAGGCCATTAAAATACTCCAATTTCATTCCCATTGATAGAATATAAAACATAATGCACATTTAAGGCAGTACCTCTTTCTTGGGCACGTTTTTTACCAACATTCAACATATTTGGATTGATGTCACATACATATATCTGAGTTTCTTCCTGTAAATTGTCTTCAAGAGCATCTTGCATGGCTCTTCGATTGACACTATTTATAGTTTCGAGGATCCTAAAAGCAACATCCCCTGTAAAATTAGAGAAATTTAGACTCAAGCTCCCACAGATAGTATAATAGGTCAACAAAACAAACGTAAATAGTTTCTGCCTGCAGATGTTTTCCACCATTATAACTAAGGCTTCTTTCTTGGAACAAGCAAAACATCTATCCTTTAGTTCAACACCTTGAACACTCATCTTAATGCTTAAATTCCATGCCTTAAGTTGAAGGAGAATGGCAAGAGTCTCTTTTTAAACTAGAGAATTCATAGTCTCTATATAAGCTCAGAACATTTTCTTCAGTACTGGAAGCTTTAAGCAGTTGTTTGTCCTTTTCCTTCAGCTCAAATTTAAATGCAAACTAAAAGGTCTGCATTTCATTTTCACTGCAATTCTTCCACTTTTTCCTTATTCTTTTTGAAATGAATCTTCTGTTGCAATTCAAGTTATAGATATGTTAGAGCTTGTCCTACATTGATATAATAATAACTCTTAAACTAGTATATGCAAATGTGAACCTCTCTACCCATTGCAAATTAATTTGCAGTTGCATGCTTTTGACATGGTATCAAATATGGGCTTCAAGAGAGCTTGGGCGAGACTCGTCATTTCAATTTCATCATTGTTGGTATTTCGTTTCTTCCTTATTTTTGATATGGATGCATTTGTTATGCCTCTGATTATATCTTCTGATTCTTCTGTCTAACTCCTTATGTGCATGTGGGGACCGCACAATCAGGTTAATAATTGAACTGATCCCACACAATAAACATTTTGGATGGACTTTTGCTTGTAGAAGGATAAATACCTGTGATGTGATTCATGGAAGACCATATGCTTGCCTTTCTTTCCAGTGGGGTGTTACATGTAGAAGAAGTATTGAGGACATTGAACATTTTCTCTTTATTATTCTCTTGCATCAAGGTTGTGGCACAAATTACTGATCAAGAAAACCAATACAGAAAGTGATAGAGCAAAACAAAACCAACCTGTTCCACCAGCCACATCAAGATGCTTTATTCCTTGAAATGGATTCAATTTAGCAACCAGTCTGATTAGAGATAAGCGAAAAATAAATGCATTAGCAAAATACTCAGAATATATGTTTGCTTATTTTAAAAACCTCAAGCTGCATAGCCAAAACATCTTACCTATCCTTCCATAATCTATGTAGTCCAGCACTCATCAAATCATTCATCAGATCATAGTTTGAAGCAACACTGCTGAAGACATTACCAACCATTTGGCTCTTTTCTTCTTCCGGTACTTCTTTAAATCCTGCAAACGTAACCTTGGGAAGTCAACATGTAACCTATGATTTTTTTCTTCGGCAGCTAATAAACTTCATTTAAAGAAGAAAAATAAAGAGCACAATCCAAGGATACATTAGAGGACAAGACAACCTACCAAAGATCCTTACATCAAAATAAAGAAACAAACGAGTCAAAACATCCAACATAACATTACTGCAATCAACAACAATCTCCTGTCGGTCATTATACAAAAGAGAGGAAAATCATTAAACTTATCTATCATCGAAACCCACAAAGAAGTCAAAAAATGAACTCTATTTCAAGCATTCTTCGTGCTCACTTCTTCCCTCAAATATTATAACATTTCTCTTCAACCAAATAACTCAGAAAACAACTGTTTGCACATTTCCCAAGGATAGAAGCTTTTTTATCCTTTCCAAGATCCTAGAGAGTTTCCTCAAATGAAGGCACACATTGTCGTAGGAATTACCCAACGTTCCCCTGCCAATTGTCATAAATTCTACCACAATCCCAATGTAACTGGATAAGGAACAAAACAGGCGCTCAATACTCTCATCCTTCATTCACCACATGACACAAATCTGTGGTAGCAAGCAAGCACTACGTCTCCTTTTCTGAATCCAATATTTGTGTATTGATCCTACCATGAGTAATTGTCCATGCACACACACAAACCTTAATGGTCACCTTAGCCTTCTGTATCATCAAAGGTGGAGAAAAGACTAGAATTGCAAGGTTGTCGAAAATTGAATCAAAGAAAGACTTACGAGATAATAGACTTGAGACTCAACAAACCGAGTTCTTCTATCAGATGACATAGGATTGAGAGAAACCACCTTAGTGCAAGAAAGTAAGAAACACATTTCATGAAAATCCTCATTAAAATTCCAAAAGAAATTGAAATTCCAAGTGATGTAGAGGAAGAAGAAAAAGCCATATGAGCAATTGAAACATATAAACTCTAGACAAGCAATAAATACGAGGAAAAATCGATGAGAATGAAGAATCTCCAATCCACACATTCACCCAAAACAAACCCCCTCCTCCCTATCACCCACAACCAAATTGATAATTTGAGAACACCAAGATAAACCCTAAGAAATGAATTTCATGAACATTAAAAAGTTATCCTTTCAACCACACTAGAATCTCGTCCGTGCACAACATATTTGCTTTTTTATGCCCAAACAAACAACATGACTTTTCTTCCAAAAAAATCTCCATAACCATTTTCCAATAATGGCTACATTTATAGCAATCAAGTTGCCCTACTCAAACCAAACTTGTCCCTAAATTTAGAAATCGAATCGCAACTGAACAAATGATTTCTCCTCCCTTTCCCACTTCCTTCCCAAGAAAATCACTCACCATTTTATCAAATCTACAAGCCAACTTATTGCATTTCAAATAGAGACATCTTGGACAGGAATGCCACCAAACACCGATTCTACTAGAGAAAGACTCCCGCCACGGGAACCAAAATACTCAAAGCCCATGGATTATCTCCTAAAGCAAGCCCCAAGGTTTGGGTTTGTTGGAATTTTAGCTCCATTGAAATTTAATGGCTCGAACGTAAGTATGACAAATTAAGAGTTGGAATGAGGCTTTGTTGGAATTTGAGCTTTTAGAAGTCAATATTGCATGTTAGTTGCTAAACTGGTGAAGTGTAACGCTAAGGCCGCGCATCGAATCGCAGAAAGGCCTTAGTGATTCTCCAAATTGCAGAATTTTGTCTCCCAATGAGAAATCAGTTATTTCTCTTCCTAGGAAACCCTGATCGATGTATCATTTGGAGTGAAAACTGGGAATTGTTTAAAGTTGGCTGAAAATCTGTGACTGATTAAATGCAACCAACTTTTAGTGTAACTTTTTACATGGAACACAGAACTCTAATTTTAGCTTATGACATATGGTTTGAAATACTGAGAAGTCTAGTTTGAAATGAAGATGGTTTCGTTTAAAACTTCAAAGTATGGAGCCAGTAAATACCCAAAAATTCACATGATAGTCAAGCTGGTCATTAATTTTAGACTTAGAATTGCATTGTTTTTATACTTAGATTTCAAATATAACCTAATTGGAAGTTTTTGTATGTTTTCTATCATTCATTTGAGCAAGGGATTAGTACTTATGTGGATCATATGATAATGTGTGCTACGTGCTGAGGCAATTACACCAACATCAGTTTCATCTATGGTTTGATAGACAGATTGAGTTTTGGCGAAGATTTGAGACAGTGTGAAAACTTGAATAGTTGCCTATTTACACTATGTTTATATGTTCATATCAGGTTCTTTGTTTATGGGAATGGATATAATTATCCTTGTCCGAGTTAAATTATTTTGGCTTAATTATGGATAACAAGTTACAGGTAATTGCATCATATGCTAGTGAAGGTTGGGATTGACCTTTCGAGGATAGGGTGCGACATTTTTAATACTAGATTCGCTCAATTCCAAATCATCAACCACAATCTAACTGAACTCATTGCATTCTGGTCTACAAAAGTGTATGTGTGTGACATGTGTCATACATAGCCATTTCTTGGATGCTCTTAGCGACGTGTTTGACACTCTTTTAGCAATGTCCATAATTGAAAAATTAAATTCTAAATTGTGTATGTGTATGATAATTTTTTGGCAAAATGTCGAAACTATTTAAGTTGCGTATATGACAAAAAACAAAAAATATGGTTGACACTTCTTGCACACTTACCAACATGTGATCAACAAAGTTTCAAAATTTGACGGCTGGACTATCTTATTCTCTGGAAAATATATAATTATTAAACTAACCATATTAATGTTGTATATAAAATATTTGAGACAGAGAGCATTGACCACCTTACCTTCATTGCCAAGTTGCTTTGAGTTGAGGATTATGGTGAAAGTTCCTTCTAGTTGGCAAGAGAGAGTTGGGTGATTCTTAGGGATTGTCTTATTTGAGGACCATTTCAAGGGTTTTGGAAAGGATTGAAAACTAACATTCTTTGCAATTATGCACTTATTGTTGGTTACTGGGTCATTTGGTCAAAACGAAATGCTAGCATTTATCTGATATGAGTGAAATGATGGTGTTTATATGACATGAGTGGGTGATTACTTAAGGAATAAAGTTCACGTCTTCATATCTTTGCTATATTATTTCAGACTAAAGATCAGTATGTAGCTTATTTTTTTTTATGTATTTATAACTATATAAAATAGTGAACTCTACAATACATCAAACATGATTATGACACAAATAATCCTTGATGACGTGTTTGTGTTGTGTTGCGTCCACGCCCCATGTACAATGTCCATTTTTGCACTTCAAAGGTTGATCCAGACCAACATGCAGCAGATGATACAAATTTGATGAAATTGAGAAAGTTTAATCCTGGAGAGAATCCTAATATGTTGGAATCTAATGGCAACCTCTCTGTGCAAATAACCAAAGCCTAGACTAGTACGGTCGTACCTAGTCCACCTCATCCAACATGCTCAGTTAATGGGAACTGAACTAGGTAACAACCTCTGACAAAAAACAACTAGCCACAATGCCAACAATCAAGACTTCTTCCGGTAAATTCACAAAATAGCAGCATATGAAATCAGAACAAACGGAAAAATAATAATAAATATACACTATGAATAACTAAATTCTAAACAATAATTAAGAGAGAAAGACCCACCAAAGCTTGTTGCGTGAGAATGCAGCAAAGAAGTAGGAGTGAACAAGGGCAGTAGCTTCTTCCCACTACTCAAATCCCGCAAAATCTTTCTCACTGCCATATCTCTAATTGCTTCAAACTCACCTAAAATTATAATCACCGCCAAAACAAATTAATAATAAGTTCAGTTTCAAGCTAGTGCAAGAAGCCTTAAAATTGACAATTTGAGTGCAAATTTTATGTCTCATAAAATATAAACAACTCACCATCAATTTTAAGGCTTCTTGCACTGAAGCGGAAAATAGACAAAGAGGTGCTTAGATCGTGACCCGAAAGTAATGATATGGCGGGAAAAAGAGACTTCACTTGAACATGATGGCACAAAATGGGCTAAGGTTTATAAAACATTCAGGCGGTTTGGTTCCCAGTCACAAGGAGGGAATCCGAAGTCCGAACATCAAGTATGTATTTGGACCCACTCAATTTCTACTATTGTCTCTTTTTCGCCAATTCAATCACCCACTTGATTTTAGTGAGTCCCATTGATGGTTTTCTGCAGACCCAGTAACAAATATCTACACGTTGGTGGGCACCATAATATTAGAGCAGGATACATTATTTTCTGAGGACTGAGTCACTGGGGTTTCAAAATATGGTTAATTAAATGCAAATTCCCAAAAATTTAGATTTGGCCTAGATGCTCGAATTTGAATTGGCAAGATCTGGGAAGATTCCATCATAAATTTGGAGTATTCAGCAAAATTCAAGGATTCAAACAGAAACAGTCCTTCAAAAAAGACATGTTTTTCTATCACAATAACTGGTTATTCAAGTGTTCCATGAAGTTATAAAGAATTGCTGAATCATTCCAATTTCACACTGAACTGAACAAAAATCCATGTTAAACACTGTTTATTTGATAGCTCCACAGTCATTATTTTAGCCTCACAGTACAACTGGACAAAAAAATAATGCAGAAACTGTTTCTAGAATTGTTCCCTAAGTTTTCAACAAATTTCTCAATGTTATTATAAGTCTCAACTCAACAAAATTTTGTCCCAATTTATTTATGTAATCTAAGTGAATCAACTGCAATTAGATAAAAGGTTATCAGAAAAACCAATGCGTATGGGTTAAAGATATTTAAAAGATTAACCTAACAAATATCTAAATTTGAAGCCAAACAGACTCATTTTGGTGCGAGGCAAAGAGAACGAGGGAGGGAGAGAAAAAACTGACCTGATAATTTTTAAATGCACATATCGCCAAAAATTTGCCCTGAACAATAATTCTCAGTCTTTCAATAAATCACCAAGCACCAAAGAACCTGTGCAATACAATCAAGCTCTGAGTTCCGACATATAAATCTAATTTTCGAGAAAAATACCTTGAAATTGACCAGAGCAATCAAGTTGTCAACCTATTTTACATGGTCGCCAAATTTCGGATAAATTATCCAGATATATCAATATCACAAACTTGTTTTACAGTACCGGAGCACAATAATTTGCACCAAACTAAAAGAGTCTTAAAAGCTCCTCGAATTAATGCAACCATCAACCACAAACCTAAACCAAAATCCATGCACAAATATTATACTCAATTTCAAGCAAATTCAATCCTCATTATCGCCCAAATCAAACCACCATGAATAGATTCCAAACCAAATTCAGAAACCCGCATATGTCGGGTCTCCCAACCCATGTGCAAAACCAAACAAACCCAGAAACCAGGTAAACTGACTAGCGACTTTTATACTGGTGGTGGCCGAAATGAGGCTAGCTTTGGACGGCGGCATCTTTATGGTTTAACAATATTAGGGTCTCAAACTTAAGGAACAGAGAAAGAGAATCGTACCTGTAAGTTCTAGAGTGAGAGAACTGTCAAAGAGCGGCTGTTTGTGTGCACGAGAGAGAGAGAATTGTACCGTCGAGAGAGCTCTCCAGAGAGAGAGAGAGAGAGAGAGAGGAAACTGATCAGTGGCGCGAGGGGGGGGTCGGCGGCATGTTGGGTTAGAGCTTTGGACCTAATTTAATCAAAATCTAATTTCCTAATCTAGTTATTTAGATCATGTTTGTTTTGTGGGCTTTGAGTAAGGGGTGTAAGGCGTGTTTGGATGGTAAGAAAGAATGGGATAATATGACTAGGATTATTTGGTTTGGGTACTTGTGTATTATATATTAGTAATAACCCGTACCTAAAGATACGGTGTAATATAAAAATTGAGCTCCTCAAAATATCAAGTCCACTATATCAAATCACAACCACCACTTTTTAAAAAAAAAAAAAATTTGACAAAACCTGCAACTGAAGACATTATGTAACCCAATATTGAGTATTAATCATGTAATACAAAAATTTTCTACAACATACAAAAATTTTGAATAAATTTTTTTTTTAGTTACGCCATTTTCAATCAATATAAAAAAATTTGACAAAATTTACTTTAAAAACATAACGCAAAAAAAATATATCAACTTGTGTACATAATTTATCAAATATGCTTATTAATAAGAAACATATGAATTTAAAGAAAATATGACCCAATTCATTTTTCAGATTGAATATCACTCCCTAATTCTATTTTAATGAAACAATTCATCAATTACTGCAATAGAATAAAGCTCAACTTTATCCGTATTGATTTACATATATCAAATCTAACCTGTAATTCCAAATGTACTCATTTAATTAACATCCATATCGACTCCCACATAAAAATTACTACAACAAAAGTAAAAAATCCAAGCAAAATTTAAACAAATCAAGATAATTGGTTCAATTAATCTTGTGCATGTGTCTAAAGATACTGTGTAACCAAAATTAACAATTGGCAAAAGTTAGAACTTCATTGGATAAAAAGTTAAAGAGTTTAATATATTTTAAAAAAATTTGGCTATGTATACAATTTATTTTCAACATGTATATTAAAAAAATTTCAACATGTACACAATTTATTTTCATACCCAAAAAGGCTATCAAATGTCTCACTGTCACGCCACAATTTTGCATAACACAACCATTTACCAACAAACTCAACCACGTATCCACCATAACGATATACAATTAACTTTATTACCATGTTTTTTTCAAAAAAAATTGTATATTTACACACATGCACAATAAACAATAAATCCGAAGATTTCAATCTAAAGTGAGTATAACAACTCCCACCATAGAATTAAAGGTCTACAACATTTATCAAATACTTTATGCAACAATTTGTTGAAAAAAAAATATAAAATTGATCCATGATCCCAAAAGAAAGAAATAAATAAATAAAAAATAATTCATAATTTCAAAAGGAAAGATATGAATGAAAAGGGGCTATCGTAAGCCTAATGGAGATTTAAAGGCTTGAATGTTATCTACATACAACTTCACTGGAAAATAACCCCAAGCATGCCTCCATACATACTTGGAAAAAAAAAATCAATTTCATTTTCTCAAACAAAAATCAACTACATACAATCCCAAGCATGTTTCCAGATGCGCATGACTACGCGAGTGTTGCGTGGGCTATGTGTGAGTGCAAGTATGTATAAGTGTTGTTAATCAGCGAGTTGCGGAGTCAATGTATGTCAGTGTTATGCTTGTGGATGTTTGTGTGCGCGGTAATTAAAAAAATAGTAAT
This sequence comes from Ilex paraguariensis, assembly GCA_963454935.2. Lineage (NCBI taxonomy): Eukaryota > Viridiplantae > Streptophyta > Magnoliopsida > Aquifoliales > Aquifoliaceae > Ilex > Ilex paraguariensis. The sequence continues at coordinate 9,688 of CAUOFW020005546.1, forward strand.
CAATTAGAAAATCTCAAATGCAATAATTCGAAATACAAAATGCAACATCCATACCATATGTAAAAAACTAATCTTGTTGTCATTGTACCAAAGAAACTTAATATAAATATTTAAAGATAAAAGCCTAAAATCCAATTAAATCAACTTAATATTAAATTTGATCACTAATCAAGCACCAAAGAAACTCACCTAATCATACACCAAAGAAACCCATTCAACCAATTAAATCAACTTGATATCAAAATCAACTAAATATATCAAATCTAACACCAAAAGTTTAGCAAAGTATCAATTTTCCCCTAAAGTTACTAAAATTTAATTTCAAATATATTCAAAATCAATTTCAATTATCAAGTTTTTTGTGTCTTTTTGCATATATTGTGTGTGCGCGCTGTGTTGTGTGTGTATTGTAAGTGTGTGTGTTGTGTGTTGTGCATGTGTACATGTGTGTGTGTTTATGTGCATGTGTGTTGGAGACGAAGAAAAAGTGACCGAAAGACAAAAATGAACATAGAGAGAGGAAAAGCGAGAGAAGGATACCTAAATTTGGGCATGCTAATGAGGGGTTACTCGATGGTGGGTCGCTGTTTCATTGATTGTGGCTCCATCATGATCAAGGCTGGGTGAGAAAAAAGAGACAAAGACAGAGAGAGAAGAGATCAGACTCTTGCATGCTAATTTTTGAAACAACTTGAACTAATAGGCACTGTAATGCAAGATAAAATAAAACAAAAGTTCATATTCAAAAAATAAAAAGTAAGCAAACATTGCAGAAATGTGATGTCATTGAGGGTCTTGTTAAGAAAATCATGTTGTCACTTAACCTTTTGTTATTGAGGGTCTTGTTAAGAAAATCATGTTATCACTTAACTGTTTTTATTGTTCTAGTCAATAATCAAATCCTAAAATGATTACTGAAAACTCTTGATAGAATCAACCAAAGCTAGAACCACACCAAGGGATATGAACAATCAAGAAATTACCACACAACAATTCAAGAAAATGGAAAAAAAATTTAGTGAATTTTAGAAAAGAAAAGTACCACAAAGTAAAGACGTAGAGTTCTAAGTTGAGCAAATGTGTATGTGTCTGCGAGAATGTTCATGTGGGTTGTAGGTGTTGAGCTCGTATGATTTGCATAGGTGCGATGCTGACATTAATGAGTAAGAAAGTAAAATTTTTGGGATGATTTTTATCTGTTTAATAACCCGTTCCTAAAAATACGGTACAACATCAAAACTCATCCCCATGATCGTTAAAGTTCATCTTAAACCATTTAAAGTGGACCTTTTTGGTCAACTTAACTTGCCAAGCAAAACCCATTATATTCCATGATCCAATCCAAAACCCTTGTTACAAAATTCACAAAACCAATCCGACAATATCACCATTCCACTTTGCCAATAGAGAACATTTGATTTCACAAAACCAATCCGACTCTTATACTTCAATTTCACATTTCGAAAATGTGGTGGTTGTGGTTGGTGGCTGGTGGTTTCCATTTCAATTACTCCAAATCTCCGGTTTCAATTTCAAAAAAATTCACTACAAAATTTACCAAAAAAATATCAGACTACAATAACACAAAATCACAAACTCGTTTTTTGTGTTTGTAAAGAAAAAGAAACTGTGTTGTGTGTGTGTGTGGTTGGTGGTGGTGAATCAAATCAAACATCCAATGAAAATAACACTAACAACTATAACATGCATTTAATTTAAAACACACAAATCATGAAAAAAAAAAACTCAAATTATGAAATCACCCCATTATGAAAACACCAAATTGACAAATAACCCTAATTATTAAATCATTCAAAGCACTCAAGTTATGGAAAAAAAAAACCAAATTATGAAATTTCCCAATTATGAACTTATCAATCGAAACTTCGAATCCTTGTCCTTCCTGCTTCTTTGTAGATGTTTGCGAACTGCGACAGCCTTCTTGATCAAATGGTACAGATCCTCTGGAATCTTCGGAGCAAGGCCTAAGCAAATGAAATGGACACCACCCATCGACAATCGTAATTACACGGAAATTGAATTAAGAGAAATGAGAGAAAATGTTACCGTGAGCCTTGAGGATACGCAAGATCTTGCTTCCAGTGACGTTCTTGACCTGAGCAATTCCATGAGTCACAAAGGATAACACTGATATGTGACGGTGTCAAACCTTTCTTCGCGAACTTGCAGATGTTTTCATCAACCTATAACAAAATCAGAATAAAGAGTGAAGCAATTGTGAAATATTTGCATCCATACATTGTCCATTGTACAAATGAGTAGATAAATATTAGAGTTAATCTAAATAACTCACATCCTGAGAAGAAATCTTGTGCCATCTTGTAAGGCAAAGCAGAAGCAGAGATACCCTTCCTGAAAGCACACAAAATGCACGATTCAGACTAATGATCATAGAGAAGCATATATACCCCTTATGTGCTGGGTATGTTTGAATGTGTGTGCGTGTGTGCTGGGTATGTATGATTGTGTGTGTATGAAGAGAGAGAGGAAGGATACCTGGGATCGTGCCTAGCAGAGGAGAGAGAGAGAGAGAGCTGTATGTATTTGTATGTGAAAGTCGTGAGAGAGAGGGGTACCTGGGCGTCTTCCATGGTAGAGTTGCAAGAGAGAGAGAGAGAGGTGGATGAGATAGACTGGAGTGTGATTTTGAATTGGGTGGCGTGTGTGTAGAGGTATAATGGGCGGGATTTGGGTTTTAGCTGGCGTGGATTGTGAGCCATCAGATTTAATTAGATGAATTTAGATGAGATCTGAACTCTATATCTAAATTTCAATCATATCCTAACCGTTTTTCTAAATTGTAAGAGATGATTTCAATTTGAAAAGTTTAAATTTGTCTCTATCTTATTAGTATAAATATGTACTATGTTTGGAAAATTAATTTTTAGAATGGGTAACTCTATTGGGCCATATCCCGGCCCAACATGTACAGTATATTTTACCATACCTCTATGTGGGTTTATTGTAACCCACCTGGGAGGTGGCATAAATTCTGGTCGGGCAGGATTTGGGCATACAATTACTGTTCTATTCCTGGTATTTTAAGCCAGTTAGGATTGAACTCTTTTAAGGGGTATTTTGGTACAATTGTAATAAAATAAACAAAGCTTGAAATTTGTGGAATCCACAAGATTTTAACTATACTAGCCAAACATGGAACTAGATAGGAATGCATCTCTTTCCTTTCTAATTGCATTAGTTGGGTTAGGTTGGGTTGGGTAGGCTAAAAATCTCCAAGAAAATTTGGAGATGGATCCTCTTTTGTGGACTTATTTGATGATAAATTTATCAAAAAACTTGTTTAATATTAAGTCCATTTTTATATAGATTATCTAAAATACTCCTAGTAGTGTTTAATTAAAACAAATTTAAAAACTAACAACTCATAAATTTTAAAAATTTGACTAACATTCAAATTTTTTCTCTCTATCACATGATTCATATCTATATATAGAATATGAATATTTATTTATCTAATATATATATATATACACGCACGCACATACATATAGTAACATTCAAAAAAATAATACAATTTAAACACAAAAAATCATATCACTCAAACACAAAAAAATAATAATAACATTGAGTATTAACAAGTTCACATGCCCAACAAAAATAGTGAGATGTTCACAAAAAAGTAACATAGTAACCAAATTTATATATAAAAAGAGAAAAAAACAGAGAAAGAGTATCACTTGTTAGTTGAATTTTAATTTTAAATTTATGTAAAAAAAAATTATGACATATTTTCATTGATAGTAAATTAAGGGATAATAATTCCCGAGTTAATAAACTAATTTCAAGTTGCTTTTAAATAAGGGTAATTTTGAGTTTTTAAAAAATAGTGGAATTAACTACTTATTAGTAAGATTAAAAATAAATTTATCTAATTTGATGGCCTCCAAGATTTTTTTTTTCTTCGTTTAATTCAGTTAAAAATGCTATTCTTGATAAGAATTGCCCATAAGAATTTAATAGCACATTTCTCACCAATAATGAGTTAATTGCAAATTATACCTAGAAAATCGTTCGAATTTTAATTTACACCCTAAAATATAAGAATTTGTATCAATACACACCTGAAATTAACAACTATTAATTTGCCGTCTAAAACTAAATGGATAAATTATACATAAATCTCATCATATTTGTTAATTAATCATTTGGACCCCTCACATTTACAATATTACTCTTATACCTCTTGACGTTTATGCACGTGTAATACATAACTTATTGTCATTGATATCTGTTAATATAACTGTTAAAAATATGATTTTATCATAATAAAAAATTATAATTTATATGCTACCATACTCTAAAGTTCAAAATCAAACTTTATCATTTGAATGTCCAATATATTGCAAGTATTTATATAATGTTATTTATATCAAATGAAATACATAATTATTTAGATGCCTAATTGTGGAACATTTTTAGTCATATTTTATATTCTAAAGGGATATAGGTGTAATATTTCAAATGTGAGAGGTCTAGGTGTAACTTATCCATTTAATTTTTGACACAATTGTTAGTTTGACGTGCGTATTGATACAAATTTATATCTTTAAGGGTACAAATTAAAATTTTTGATCTTTAATAGTGCAAATTAAAATACAAACGATATTTGAAAATACAATTTAAAATTAACCCCACTATAATTCCCAAAGTTGATAACTCCACCCAAATCACTTAGCTTTAGGCCAATTAGTCTCTATAATGTAAGCCATAAAATTATGTAAATTCAGACCTTCGATGTATAGTTTGATTACTCCTGATGAGAGTAGTTTTATATCAAGAAAATATACAATAGATAACATAATTATATTTAGAAAATAGACCACTCACCGAAGAGGAGAAAAGGAAAAACGCGCGTGTAGTGTTGAAAATTAATTTGAAAAAAATATATGATATATCTATATAATAAATTACAAAAAGTTTGAAATTCTTAATTTGTTTTGAACTTTATGCGATTTAGATTGAATTTGCTAAAGGTTGATCGAAGGGTTAAAATTCACTGCTAAACAGTGTTTTAAAACCAAATCCGGCCCGGCCCGGTTGGTTGACTCGGTAAACCGGGCCGGTTCATTATTAGGCCGATTGTGTGATAAAACCGGTGTAAACGAGCTGAACCGACATAAAACCGGTGAACCTGCTGAACCTGGACGAATTTTAAAAAATCGGCTGGATCACTTAATTTCGTATAAAATGTTTGGTTTTGCCTTTTTGGGGCATTTTGCCCTAAAATCTAAATCGTTTCCAACCCCCCTCCCCCCCATTGCTCTGAGACTCTCAGCGCCTCCCTTGGCTTCTCTCTCTCTTTCTCTCGTTCGCTCTCTGAGTCTCTGTGCTGCGACTGAAAGCGAGCAATAAAAGCTCAAGGGTGAAGGGACTCTGCTTTTCTGCTTCAGGGACTCCTGCTTCGAAGAAGAGGCTGCTTCAAGCTTTAGATCTCCATCGTGGTAGCCAACAACAACTCCCATCGACAGTAGCAGGTACTAGTCTGCTCCTCTCTCTCTCTCTCTCGTTATCTTTCTCGATTTCTCTCTCCTGCTATGTTAGATTTTTGATTTGTATACATTGAATCTGTAATTAACGGCAACCATACTCTGTGTCTCTGCTATTTTTATTGAATCCGTGATTCTTTATTTTCATACATTGAATCTGTGATTTGTGAGGATGTTGTTGATGCTTTTGAAGCTTGAATTTAGATATATGGTGGTGTCTTTATTGCTATGAAATGAGATTTTGTTGGGTTTATTATAAACTTTTAGCCTATTTATTATTATTTATAATTATTTTTTTATTTTTTATTAGATTACTGGTCCAATTAGTGACCCAACGGTTGAATCATTAACCCAATGATCCAACCATTGAACCATGAACCCAATGATCCGGTCTCTTTGTTGGGTTGATATCCGGGCCGAATTTTAAAACCCTACTATTAAAATATTAATTTTTCACCTAAAAATATTACTTTAAATGTAACTCTCAATTACCCCCATTCACTCTTAATTACTGTCCTATTTTCTCTCTCTCTCTCTCCCCCTCTTAATTTTAAGTTTTTAACGCTACACACATGACATACACAACAAAAAAACCCTAACCTGCCCATTCACCCGCAATTATTGCGCCATTCCCCCGCCCCCTCTCTCTTAATTGTAAAGCCACAGGCACATAATACACATAAGGGTAAATTATACTAATGGTCCCTGAGGTTTGGCACTTGTTGCACTTTCATCCCAAAAGTTCTAATTTTATCATTCATGTTAACAAATTGATTCACTTTAGTCCTTACTCCTAACTGCCGTCCAAATAATAGACGAAAAATGTCACATGCTTGGCATATGAGGATATTAAGAGGCATTTTTGTCATTGCGCTTCCAAAGACAAGGGTCATAAATGGAAAACCAACTTTTCAAAACAAAAACCAAGAATTAAACTGTTAACTCCACCCCTTTCCCCAAACCTAAACCACTGTCGACAGTTCTTCAGTACCAGTGACCCGATCCCCCACCCCTAACACTAACCCTGATGCCTAGATCCCCCCACCTCTCTTTCTCTTCCCCTTCCTTTCATTGCGAGCATTGTCACCGGCCACCACCACAGTTGTTGTAGCTCCGAAAACTTCCAAGTAAGCTATTTTCCTAATGCATGCACGTCTCTTACTCTCTATCTTAGCTCTATTTGTCCCTTTCCATCAAATCCACAAATCTATCTCTCTGTTTCTCTCCAGTTCATGCGTCTTCCGCCCCTTAAACCAACAGTTCCCCTCTCTCTCTCAAACCCTAGCATAGAAACAAAACAAAACCATAACAATGCACCCACAACAGAAGTGCCCAAATATATACACGCACAGAGATGCACAATATGACTCTCATTGTTGGAATAATGAAGAATTAGGTTTGAATTGGATGCTGGATTGCACTCGTGATTCCCTTATCGAAATTGAAATCAAGCTCAAAATCTGTGTGGAGAAAGAGAGGCTTTTGGGTCTCTTGAAGGGAGGGAAGGAATGGGGAGGGAAATAGGGGATGGGTGTTTGGTGGTGGACACACGCTTGTGGCGTGGGTGATGGGTAAATAAGGCATGGTGAGGGTTGTGTTTAAGTGGTTTTCGATGATGGGAATAGGGAGCAATGGTATCAGAACCGGACCGGTCATCAAACCAATTAAGGGACTAGATCAATGGTTCACTGGTTCAATTAGTGGGTCAATTGGTCGGACAATGAGAGTCATATTGTAATTCACAGTGGTATTTCCGTTAATAATCTTAACATCAGTCTTATTCTCGTATTTAGCGGTGGTTTAATTAACCGCTACAATGATTGAAGAATTTAGAACTTGAATGAAGTCATTAAACATAATAAATTTGCCAACCTTATTACTAGGTCAATCTTCACCAAATATTAAATGGCATTACTGGAACCAATGATTTCATTCAAGTTCTAAATTCTTCAAGCAAACCACATAACAAACTAAAATCCAGAAAGCCATATTTTCGTGTGCATTACTCTTCAATGATACCAAACTTGCAAAAATACATAACAGTAATGAATGTTTCAAGCACTTGGTCATTTAATTCAAGCTAAAATTTACTCAATTGCGAGAAGGAGAGGCGGAGGTGATGCAATGACCTCTTCAACATGGACAGTTAATCTCGCCAACCCAGTGAACCAATTAGATATATGTGGATGCCAGAGCTCGCCCACTGTGAGGAGCTGATCCACACATGTCCATATCAAAATGCTGGAACAAACCCTAATAAACCACACCTGCAATCGAATCCTCGGAATCACTTGACCTGGAAGTTTATCACACCTCAACTGTACATTCTCAGACCTAACCTCCATTTCTCTTCTAAACTCCTCATCGCCTCTTCACTCCCAAACAAACCCAATTTTCCAATCCTCCAAAAAATTTAAAATTCACACCAACTGAAACATGTAAACCCCAGATCAACCATAAATAGCATAGAATACCCAAATGGGTATCTCGTGGAATCTCTTTGAAAGCTAAGATTGAATACCCAAATTAGGTATTTGAAAAGGATCAATGAATGCAAACCCTTGAGAGAGAGAGAGTGAAATGAAAAGTGGTAATTCATGAGGAAAATTTGAAGAAATTAAATAAATTCTCACTAGCGACGCTGGTTGTTGCTCGTTGGTCGCCTGGGAGTGGAGTGGTGGCTTTTGTGATTTAGGGCAAACGAATGGTCCAAATAAGAACAATTGTAATATAAGTCATTTAATTTTTTATTTTTCTTCAAACCGTTCGACTTTTATAAAAATCGTCGATTCACGATTTTTTATAAAAATCGGCCGATTTTTCGGTTTTTAACTGATTCTTTTCCTTATGTGGTCCAATTAGGTAATCGGACCGGTTAAGGCCCTGGGTCACGGTTGAACTGGTCCGACCGGTCGGTCCGGTTTGATTCTAACAACACTGATAGGTAGTCAAACACAAACACACACACACAAAGCAGAGAGAGAGAAGGTGGAGGCTGCGTAGTGGTGGAGTCGATGGTGTGCCGATTGTCAAAGAGAAAATGGTTGAGAGAAAAAAATGTGTTGTTATTGTTAAATGACTTCTTTGCTCTTAAGACTTCCTCACATGCGGTCACATGTCCTTTTCGTTTATTATTTGGATGACAATTGAGAGTAAAGACCAAAGTGAGTCAATTTGTTAGTATGACGGATGAAATTGACGAAATTAGAACTTTAGGGACAAAAGTGCAATAAGTGGCAAACCTCAGGACCATTGGTGTAATTTACCTTACACATAATAAAAAAAAACCTAACCTGACTTCTTTCTCCCTCTCTATCTCTGCTTATTAAACCACCCTGCGCCCAACACACTTTGACGCTGTTCACTGCCGAATTTAGCGTTTCTACCTCAGTCACGGTATTCCTCTCTCTCTCTCTCGCCAAGTCAGCGCCTCCATGTTTTTCTGTGTGTGTTGTTTATGTGCTTGAGCGTGTTCCTCTCTTTCCCTCTCTTACTGTGCACTTTGTGTGTGTATGTTTCTGTGCGTGTGCTTGAGTGAGTTTCTCTGTTTGTGTTGTCTCTCTCTCTCTTTGTGCATTTTCTGGGGTTTTATGTGTGTTATATGTTATGTGTGTATGGTGTTCGTTGTCTGTATGTGTCTGTGTGTGTGTTGTTCTGGGTTTCTGTGTGAGCTGTGTGGTCGTTGTGTGTGTGTGTATGTGTCTTTCTTTGTGGCTGTGTGTGTACTGCGTGCGTTGTGTGTGTGCATGTATCATAAATAACATAATAGAAAACGCTAATGTTATTGGGACATAATCGGGGATATAATTTGGGGATATAATGAATTGTGATCAATGAATGATAGTGAGATGCATTTAATGATAGGACCCATTGGTCATAATGTATTATATCTTCAAATTATGTCCCAATAGCATTGCTTAAAAGAAAATTATCCAAGAGAACCATGGGTCTTCCAGCCGTTCCTAAGGTTTCCCAATCCGAAAAGTTGCTAGCCTTTCTCTAGGTTTCCCAATTGGAAGAGTTGTTAGCTTTTCCTATGGTTTATAAGTAAAATTTTGATTTTGTTATACAGTGATTTTTTTGTTAGGTGAACCGAAATTCTTACTTTCTTTTTCTTTTTTTACTTCTTTAATTTTTTTGGTGTTTAGTTGTTTAGTGTAAGACTTGAAAGGATAGTTATAAACTGACTTACTACTTTGGTGGATGCCAACGCAATAATGGTATGTTTTATTACCTCTATTTATAGGTGGATGGCAATGCAAATTCCTATTTTGTGTGATTGCATAATGTGTTGGTTCTTTTCTCTCTTCTTATGACTCACATAAATTCATTTAATATGTGATACATGAATGAATAAAATGATTTCCATTGTCAAAAGTAAGCCAATAACTGAAAACCATTTTCTTTTTTATTTTTATTTTTGAGGTTTGATCTACTCAAGATTATCTTTGATCATGATTAACCATAAGTTCTTCAATGTGTTAGGTGCATTTCTAAATCTTGATATCCATAACTGATTTCGTATATTCAACATGTGGCTTCTCTTTTGTTTTTCCAACTCTAATATTTTCCTTGGCTTCTCTTTCATTGGAATTGTAAAGCTGCTCTCTATACCATGTTAGTTGTGAATCTAATGTCTACGGTTTCAAAAATCTATGTGTTCGTTGTTTTTTATTTTGGTCAAACTAATGTTTTACCGGTTGATTATTTGTTTTTTTGTAGAAGAATATTTGACTTGGAATTATTGTACTGAGGGTTATTTATAGATTTAGTTGGGGTAGAGATTTGGTTGGCTCTATGAAAGTTAACTTTCAACTATATTCACAATTTTTTTTGTATATATGTACATATAATCTCTATATAATAAAGTGCGTGACTGTTACAAAGTGCTAGTTGTTAAAAAACCCGAATCTTATGGAGCTCATTTATTGTTTTCCATTCAAAATGGGCCATGGGATTACTTGGTGAGGAGCTGATTAACCCGTTTGAATTTGAACATTAGAGTTTAACAGAGTTTTACCGAACGAGTGACATTCAAAGCACAAACAAAGAATTCTCCGTCTCTCTTTTTTTTTCGAAGACTGATGGGAAAGCAATACTTTGCTAGAAAAAGAGGTATATTCCATCTTTCTTGTGTTCGGTTGTCAAGAATTCCTATGAAAAGAAAGTTAAGTAGATTTATTTGTTTATTTTGTTAATATAGGAGGGTTCAAGAGGCCTAGTAAACCCGGCGTGTTTGAAATGGGTAAACAAGCAAGAAAGAATTGTCGCACCAAAGATGAGATTGTTTGTAGCCAACCTCCAAGTATCGCAGGCAAGATTTATATTATTACTATGTGGTCATTGTTGTTATTATGAACATATATTTTGTAAATATTCTGGCATGTTCTCACCGATCCTTTGTAACTTGTATTTAGTTTTGGAAGAAGAAGAAGAAGAAAAAGAAGAAGTGGTTTTTAGAGATCTTTCAAGTTATAATAATTTATTGAAGACGTTGGGGTCTGGTAGTGATTTCATCACCGATGCTTACAAGAAAAGGTAATGGTCTTTTTCTCTTAGAGAAAATTAGATCACATTTTTAATACACTTTCCGTGTTTTTGCGTAGCGAGCCAGGATGATGTTGTTGACAACTCAAATTTGATGAATGACATGCATTCCTTGCGGGTTATTAGATCCTATCGGTTTTGAATTTTATCAATTTTGGGTAGTTTAATAATTCAGATAAATTTATTGACGATCTACTAGATTTTGTTTGATTCCAAACTACCAGGGGGTTAGAGACTTGGGCCATTGAGGTGTTTGAAACAACTAGTCAAAGTAAAAGTGCATTCCATGGATGGACTCGACAAAATTTACTTTGCATTATGGACCCTTAAAAAATATTGGATTTTGGATTTTTGCTGAAGGTGTATTTTGGAAGTGCATCTGAATTATGGAGTGAATCTACGTATGTGGATATCTATGTTTGGTTGGTGGAAACATCTTAGAATGCAAAATAACATGTACTTAGCAGTTAACAATCTTACCCTTACACTCGTTTTAATATTAATTTTTTTGATAGGAAGAGATAGAATATTATTACTAAAGAAGAGAAAAATAGTACATAAGAGGACAAAGAGTCCTCCAAGAGACGCATCAAGAAAAATAAAGTCTAAGTAAGGCCAATAACGTAAAGCCCTAAAAAGATGAAAGACCAAACGTGGTTTTATTGTTCACACACTTGAGCCCAATTGTCTTTAATTAAAGATAAAGGAATTCCTTCAAAATCCTTGGATGTAGATGCCCAAAGAGACACTATGAAAGAGACTTTATCCCAAAGATCTTCCCAGAACAAAGCCAACACCGTGCATCTCCAAACAGTCTTGGCTCTCTAGTACATGAACCAAAACCATCAAATCGAATTTTATCCCCGTTGCCTTTTGCAAATTTCAAGTTTTGTAAAAAATGTGTGTTCAGAGTGCACACTAAGAAAGAAGGAAATATTCTCTCAAACCCTCGCACATCAATGCAACAATAAACCCAAATATTGCATGAGAAAGAGAAGAGACATATAGGTTAGAGATACAAAAGGAGAGGAAGAAAGAATAGAGATCATGCTGGTGTTTTTTTTTCTGTTAAAAGTCAGTAAAAAAGCCTATATATATACATAAAGAGGAAGAGACAAAGAGAGAAAATGATGAATTCTTCGAAACCCTTGTCGAGATGTGAAATCATAGGAAGGTCTTGTTCAGGACCAGTATTCGTGCTCAAAAGGAATGCAACGATTGAAACCACACAAGGGCAGTCTTTGCTACAAGTAACTTGCATTGAAAAGGAAGGTCCTCCAAGAACTATTGCAATGGAATTGGCTTGTATAGAACTTCAACCGAGGATTCGGAAAACTTTGTTTTGCCACCATTTTGCTGCATATCATAACCCTTATTGTTTTGTTCCATTTGGCTCAAATGGGTCTTATTTTTCCAATTTGGATATTACAAAAAAGTTAATGACAAAGACTATTCGACTTGTGTACCATATTTATACCGACAAAAGAGCCGTCTACTAGGTTTGGAGAAAAATGAAGAAGATGAAGAGTAGGGCATGCAAATTGGTTCTGTGGGGTTAAGAAGGTTTCATGCAAAAAAACTTGGGGCTTGTAGGGAAATTTAATGTTACTACTTGAATAATAGATTTGGCTTCGTGAAAAGTCCCAAAAGCACGATTTTAAGAAGTCCATCCAGGAGTTGTGCCAAACACAAATCATTGAATTTGATTGACCTGTGTGTTGTAGGGGCTATTTCCAATAGTGTAGTAATAAACATAATGTGTTTGTATATTATTCTATTATGATTGTGAAGCACTCTTTATATGCTTTTGTCCGCCTTTGGATGGACACAATTTTCTTGACATTGTTGATTGGGGAACGATCAATACCTGGTGCTTTAGTTATGTGTTGGGCTAACGATCGTGGAGTTTTGGGTTAAAAAATGAGGATATCCATCTTGTGCAATAATGCCAGATGCTAGGACCGTGTCTAGTTCAACTCTTTGAGCACCTTGGATTGACAAGGACTGACCAAGTTGGGACCACCCTTGTAAAAATGGTCTCAGTAAACTGGTTCCTTTTGTAATCATATTTTATCACGTAGTAGCCAACAAGCTGCATGTTTATTTATTTTCTGTTAATATTCCCTATTCATAGATGTGGGATTGTTTATACAATTTACATTCTAATAAACTTTCGATGATTTATTGATTTTATCAATCTTATTGAAAACTCTTAATAATTGAGTTTTATGCCATATTTCAAGTTAACATTCTCAAAATTGTTTCTATTCTTTTTAGGCAAAGAGAAGAAGAGGGTAAAAGTGAAACAGATGAAGATGTGGACATTGGTCCCGGGTTTTCTAGCATGTCTGAAATTGAGGATGATGGTAATTTAAAAACATCATTTTAGATATTGAAACTGAATTTCGATTGACCATTTAAACTTAGTTTAGTCTTTGTTTTTGAAGCCATAATCACTGTATATGTTATTAAGCACTTAGTAATGAACAATGTTTTTTGTTAATCATTTATATGGACATTGTACATTTGTTTATTAATTTTGTAAAGGAATGTAAATAGTTGTTTAAGTTAAGGTTGCTTGTCTGAGGAACCTTGTTGGCCTCACCATCATTGAAATGATGGGAGTCTTACTTTGTGCAGCCTCTGCTTTTTACTCTTGGCTAGATGCAAGGATCATTGATTTTGAAAAGGCATATGATTAGGTAAATTGAAATTTTGTGGATATTGTGTTAAAAAACAAGTGTTTTAGGGAAAGGTGGAGAAGGTGGATACGAAATTATTTTTCTTGTTAGACTTTTTTAGTATTTGTGAATGGGGAGTCTAGAGAGTGGTTCAATGGGTCTGGGGGCTTGAGGCAAGGAGATCTTTTATCACCATTTATATTTATATTGGTTGTTGATTTCTTGAGCTAGATGATTATTAGAGCAGAAAAAGTAGGATTGATAGAGGGATTCAGAGTGGATAGTGAGGATGTAACTATGTTACATTGGTTGTTTGCTAATTACGCTATTTTATTCCTATAGATAAAAAGAGTGTTTTCACGACGTGTTTTTGTTGATTAAAGTTTTTGGACAAGTTTATGACATGAAAATTAATATGCCCAAAGGTGGGGTTATGGACATTAATTTGGAGGGGGAGGTTATTAGAGATTTGGCATTAAAGGCAGTTGTTCAGTATCTAAGAGGCCTATGGTTTACCTTTTTTTGGGGGGGGTGGTGTTCTGAGATCTTTTCCCTTTTGGGATCCAATTGTTGAAAGGATGTGTAAAATATTGGATGGTTGAAAAATGACATATTTTTCTCTTGAAGTGAGTATCACTTTGATAAAAGTATGTTTGTCTAGCATCTGTTTGTAATATTTATCACTCTTTAGAATCCTTATAATAATAGCTAGGATATTAGAGAAGATGATGAGTAAATTTCTTTGGTTTGGGGTGGGAGATGATAAGCGGGATCATTTAGTGAGTTGGGAGAAAGTTTGCAAGCATATAGATGAAGTGGGTTTAGGACTTGGTAATTTGGTGTTTAAAAATATTTCTCTCGTAGGAAAATGGTTATGGAGGTTCCCATTTGAACATTACTCCCTTTGGCATAAGGTAATTAGGTGTAAGCATAGCCTTCACAGATTTACCTTTACTTTCTTCCATTGACTAGATATAAAGTTGGAGATGGATCCAATGTTTTATTTTAGGAGTATACGGGGCTTGGGGACTTATTTTTTCACAGTATCTTTTTCCGTCTTTATCATTTATCCTCACTTCACGAGTCTCTTATTACCTCTTTTTTAGTCATAGGGATGAACTTACGTTCTTGGGATTTTCATTTCTTTAGACATCTTAATGATACTGAAACAATAGATTTGATTTATTTGCTTCATATTCTCAATGACTTTGAAACTTGTTCGCCTTAGGATAGTAGAGTTTGGGTAGTGGATAAATTTAAGATTTTCTCATCCAAATTTTCTATTCACATCTTATTAGTTCTAGTAATACTGACTATTTCTGTTTGGCCAAATTTATTTGGAAATTCAAAGATCCTTCTAAATTTAAGGCTTTTGTTTGGACTGTTGTCCTTAATTGGGTGAATACTAATGATTTGTTGTAGGTTCGAAAGCCCTATAACCGTATAAAGCATTGAGCCCTGATAATTGTCTAAGTTCTTGGTGTAGCTGTGAATTGAATGGTCATTTACTTATTTACTGTGATTTTGCATACAGCTTGTGGAATAACTTTATCCAAGTTTCTACATTGGAGCTAATGTTGCAGGTTAAGTATTGTGGTTTTGGAAAGCAAAAAGAAGCCAAATTACTATGACATTGTACATTTATGGCAATTCTTTGGTGTATTTGGATAAAGAGAAATGCTAGAATATTCAATAATAGTTCTCTATCTTCTGAATTAGTACGGGAACGATTGGTTTTTATGGCTTCACTTTAGACCAAATCCGCTGAAAGTTTTAGAGGGTTGTCTTTGTCGAATCTTCAAAAGAATTGGATGGTGGCTCTACTTTAGGTTTATTTTCAATTTTTTAAATCATTTTTTGGTGGGTTACTCTTTATTTCTTTCAATAATAAAATTCTTCTTTTATCAAAAAAAAAAAAAAACTCTTCTATGGTTGCAAACTCAAATCTTGTTGGCTTTGAGAAGAAAGGATGACATTGGTTAGTGATTTTTATAGATGCCTCCTATCCCCAGTTGAGCACTTGAGTTGGGCTATTGGTTGCAATATTAATTCAAATAATTATACCCATTCTAATAGTGCCCCAGAGTACTCCACAAGTCTTGTCCTTAAACCTAGAAGAATAAGAGGTGACAGTCTGTTCATTATTGATGACATTAAAGACAACAATATGGGTCTTTTGTCAGTTCCAATCAGAAGTCAGGAAGAAAACCTACATCGTTTGACTCCAAATGATAAAGCATTATATTGAAGTTCTTGGTTCTCTTCTCCATGCCAATATTGTGGTAGGTGATAGCAAGCATCGAGTTAATTCTCTGAGGACAACCAAAGCAGTACCCCGAGAGAGCTTAGAGCTTGCATGGGCGGGGCAATGAATAAAGAGCATTGTTTTTTACACTCTCAAATAAAAAACATTAATCCCGGCTAAGAAAAAAAGAGGATTGTTTTTCCGTCATTGTCTGAAAGCTATGTCATTAAAAGTTAACACTTAGGGGTGATTCAGTGGTTGAACCTGACTTAGGGGTGATTCCTTCCCACACCTCTTAAGGGTTAGCTTCCTTGTCCCTTTAGCGATATGTTCTAACCTAGCTCAAGCCGGTCAGTTGCTGAACTCGAGAGAGTAGTCGGTGTAAGCTTAGACACATTGTAGCCAAAAAAAAAAAATGTCATTAAAAGTTGCTGAAATACACTGCTTACATCGGCACCAGATTTTCTATGCAATGTGGCGAAGTCTACATAGTTCAACTGTTGTGTTTTCTTTTGGGCTGACACTGGCAATTGTCCTGCATCTCATTTTTTTCTTCACAATTTGCATTCAGGAAGTGATAATGAGGCTGCAAGAAGCCCAGCTGCTGTTGCAGAACAGAGTGAAGCTGCTGGAGCCAAGTATGATGATGAGGGCCCTGACACGGATGAAGAACTCTCTTTCGGAGGCCATGGTCAATCTGTTGCTGAGGCATCAGTGAGCACTAGGTCTTTCTATGTTACCTATTTTTTCTTTTAGTTTCTTCTTCTCATCCCCATCTTTTGAAAAATTCATTATATTGCTCAAAATAATAAACAAATGGTCTGCACGCACTGAAATACAAATGGGGAGAAAATGTTCATTACTGGTTGGGGGTTGGGGGGGGGGGTTCTTCCCCCTCGGATTCATCTTTTAGGCTGTGTTTTTTCATTAATCAATTCTGATGCTTGTTTTGAAATCACATTTTTTTAAGTATTTGATAAAATAAGGTCTATTTAGATGTATGTGTACAATATACTATGTTGTGGATTACTCTTGGTGATGTGTTTGACCATCAAAAGTTCAAACAGTAAACAACAATTTTAACGTCTTAACGATGTAAAGGAGGATTTTGACAGGATAATATACATATTTTTTTCTACCTGTATTGGACTTTTACATTCATCCTGATACCCATGCAGTATAGATCTTG
>CAUOFW020005547.1:0-480081 GCA_963454935.2 Ilex paraguariensis
GGAATGAATTTTTGTACATAGGGTAGGATTTGGTCCCCCCACACAAAATCGTGGTTCCATCCCAGGATTTAGAATTCAATCTTGGTTGGCAAGTTTTATTTTAATTTGTCCAAATATCGATAAGATAACATGGTGCATTTATTTTTATGTCAATAAAGGTCAATGGCAAAAAATGAAAACTACTCGTAAGCCAATTGTGAGTGATTTCACATTCAATTTAAGAATACGAACCAAAAAAAAAACCATAATTGTACAAATCGATGGAAAAAACCCCCAACATAGTCATCGGTCACATCTAGTTATATTTTAGTTTTTCTCTAATTAAGGATAAATTATAATTTGTATCCTTAAAAATATACACCTAATTCCTATTGGCCTCCCTCATTATAAAATTCTGGATTCTGTCCCAGGATCGATAAGAGAGTGATAGGGTGAGCATACATATATATAACTTTTTTTTTTGTAAAATTGAGGGTGGGTCAAGGACTCCCTAACCCGAATGTAAGTCCGTGTGTGTGTGTGTGTGTGTGAGAGAGAGAGAGAGAGAGGTAAAGCTACAAAAAAAATGAACTGGTTGTGAAAGTCTTTTTCTACTACATTATTTAAGGAAAAAGGTGTTAAGTTTTCATCAACTACATGTTATGTTACGTGGGGTATATTGGCAGCACACGAGGAAAGCATGAATAGTGTATGGGGCCTTGAATCAATAGGAATCCAAAGTAGCTCTGTGCCGAGTGTCGACACACCATTCAGTTGACACAATGAATCACCGACTTACATAACACACCTCAATTAGGGTTTGATTACGATACCTAAAATTTTTGTTCAATATCATACCACTTATCACTTTTTTAGTTATGCATACAACTATTTAGGTAGAACTTAATAACTTTTAGGGTACATTTATTTTGTTTTTGTTCCAAATAACATTTTCGTTTTTGTTTCTAATGACTATACCTAAGCTAACATTTTCTAGTAGACAAGAATAAAAAAGATGCTAAACTGGTAATTCTCTATCCAAAAATGAGTAGTACGTAATACCTATATCTTATGTATTCCGTAATTAATGGAATGTCGTAAATTAATCAACTATAGCTAGATCTGTAAGGTATGTACCTGTAATTAGCATAAGAATGTTGATATCGAGTGTGAAGTTGCGTATGGCAGCTATGGCTTTCAAAACAAATATACCAACAGCAACAGCTCCAAGAGCCACCCATTGAACCGGGTGATAAACGTATCTTAGAAACGATACCAAAAGCAAAACACCACAAGCAACTACAAATGGACTTGGCCATTTCTTCTGGTAATTTCCACTTCCATACACTCTAACATTTGCTTCCAATCTCGCTTGGTTCAATGCCTTAACTGCCATTCATCATCATCATAACAATGTTTTATTTAGTATATACTTATGACCCTCTTGCAATCCCGAAAAATGCGCAGTGGAAAGAAAATTAAAAGTGAAAACTAACAAAAATAAAAGACAATTTTATCAGCCGAATTAGAATTGAGAAAGTAATGATCATAAAATCACTATTGGCACGTTCGTAAGATATACTTGATCAAGCTATGGTTTTCAACCTAATACCCCCATGTTAACTGACATAGTCCGAAATATTATTGTAGTTTCAACTATTGAATTTTTTTTTATTGAGAACTTGTCAACTCATACATTACTAAGTCATGGCAATAGATGATATCATAAGTTAATTTCTAGAAATATTAGCGTTATTTGTTACAACAATTTATGGTTTATATTGATGAAAAAGTATTACATGTGACTTGCTACTTTTTGTTTATCCAAAATAATTGATGATCACAAACTGTAGAGTTGCTAATTCTGAACTCAAGTCATAAGAAACTTGGCTATGAAAAATCAAAAGTTTTTTGCCCAATTATCATCTTTTTCTATATGCATAGCAGTTTTCCAACTTTTTTGCCGACCTAATATTGTTTACATGAAATCGTTTATTTCGCTCACGTTTTACATCATAGGAAAAGAAAGATATCACCTGACATGTGACCGGTAGCCCCGGAATCGACGAATCCAATCACTGGAAATGGAAGAAGTACTCGAAGACTTAAATGAATAGCCATCGCTGTTAAGAACAACCGAGATCCAATGAGAATTTTCGCGTAGCTTCTGGTCTTTGACAAACAAATGTGAAATGGAATCTGCGTTTGATATAGAACATTATAGATTACGAAATAAGTTAAAAATCACAATATATAAATAATACAATAAAAAAATTAAGAAATGTGTCATTAAGATGATGACTACTAGTCTCACTTTTATGCCAGAATATTGTTATGTCCACCGCTTAAGCACTAACAACAAACAAGTGGACCACGTAATCAGTCTAACTTATCATGCAGAACCAACTTTAGTTTTGTCATGAATGCTAACTTTACATTTGTCCAAACTAGGATTAATTATCGTATTAGTATCATCATTCATCATCAACTTCAATGCAATGGCAACACACATAAATTACTAAAAATCAAAAGAGATCGTACTAAGTGTACAAAATTTTAATCTATTATCGGATTAGAGAAAAGTATGTACAAATATAATAAGTAACTTATTTGATTTTCACATTAGAACACCAGCAACATATCAAGAGCATTTTTTTTTAATTGAAAACATGTTTCATACAAAATAGAAAAAAAAATAATGGGAACTGCTACACCAACAAAATATAAATAATGTGATGTTGACGTAATGAGCGAGATTTAAATTACTATTTGGATTTAATAATAAACAACATTAACTAATTTTTAAATTGGAACCCGTAACATTTCGCAGAAATTGTTTCGGTTGAAAACATGATCTTTCTTACAAAACATACAAAATGAAAGAGAAAAAAAAAAATAATGGTATGAGAGAGGAAGTTAAAGCCATTACCAATTTGAACCTGAGAAAGGAGGAGAGTATCATGAACAACAATGACTGTTCTGGAGGGGACTATGGTGGTAACCTCTTTGACACCATCAAGAGATCTTAAAATCTTTTCAATCAAAGGAACCTCTGATGTACAGCAAAGACCCAACAGATCAAAGTTGCTTTTCTGCAACTTTTTGGCTGCACCTTCTTCAGTATAAGCTGCCATTTTAGCATCTATATGTTCTGCACATAACAACAGATAGAAAATGGTAAAATCAAGATCATGCTGCTACAAATAAAGCTAATTTTTTGGATTGGGAAGTAGATTCTGCTCATTAATTTGATCTGTGTGAGTTTACTAAATGCCTCAAACATGAAGAAATTAAAACCCAGCAAGAGTTGGAAGAAGCTGGGATTTCGACAAGCATCATGAAATAGTAGAAACA
Source organism: Ilex paraguariensis (assembly GCA_963454935.2). Classification (NCBI taxonomy): domain Eukaryota; kingdom Viridiplantae; phylum Streptophyta; class Magnoliopsida; order Aquifoliales; family Aquifoliaceae; genus Ilex; species Ilex paraguariensis. The sequence continues at coordinate 3,334 of CAUOFW020005547.1, forward strand.
ATTCGATAGCTCACGATTTGATGAAAATTATATTCTTTGATAGAGCACAATGGAAAAAGATCTACGAAGGGTCTTCAAGAAATTTGGACAGCACATCATAAGGATGAATCCCTATAAAAGCTTTTTGGGGTAATAACTGTTAGGATCAGTGTAATCCACTCAAAACAGTTGGTATAGAGACGGAAATAAATTCTTTGATAGAGCACAATGGAAAAAGATCTACAAAGAGACTTGTAAAGCACAACATAAGGATGATTCCCCATAAATACTTTCTCGGAGTAATAACTATTAAGATCTGTGTAGTTAACTCAAAATTCTTCCACCGTTCTTAAATATATGTCATTTAACATCATTTTTTTATTTTATAATATTTATTGTTTAATGAAATTAAAGTATTATTAATAATTTTTATTCTAAATTTACCCTTAACTTTTTAATTTATTAAATTAAGTGGAAACTAAGTGTCTTTCATATTCATTTTTTTTCCCACACATATTAAATAAAGATATTTTAGTTTTGTATAATTATTTTTACTCATATTATAATTATTTAATAACTTCCTTAATTTCTATATAAAAATTTTAAACGATAAATATTTAATAACAGAGAGAGTAATTGAGAAGAGGTCTTGTTGAGTTGAGTACACAAGAGAGAGAAAGAGGGAGAGAGAACCTTGTAATGAATGGAAGCCAGTGAGGATTAACTTTGTTCAAGCTTTACTTTGTGGGTGGCAAGAAGAGGAGGGTTGAGGGATTAGAAAGATATGCAGATGGTGAGATATAAGAAGGGAATGAAGCAAGTGTAGCGAAACGATACTCTTCAAAAGGAACAATGAATTTAGAACAGAATCTGCAATGGGAGAGATGATATTTTAATTGGAAGAATAATTTTCTCTTCTTTTGAGGGGTGGATTAGATTTAAAATTTTAAATGCGGACAGAATCAGTTACGATACAGAATGGGAGTCCAAATGGAAAACCCACATAAATGGTTCTAGGAAAAATTTTAGTTATACCCTTTTAGTTTATATATTTTTAAGGATACCCATTTTATTATCAAAAATATTATTAACATCCCTTCTAATTTATATTTAAACTTCATTGACACCTTCTGCCTTTAAACCACTATTTCTAAAAAAATTCCTTACATAAATTTCAAACAATTTTTCTACATAAAATTTTATTAAAATTCTAGTCTAATAAATTTTATTTTTTTTACGTATTAAAATTTAAGTTGATTAAAATTTATTTTTCTATATATTCAAATTCAAGCCCATTTGAGCTCTACCCGAGTTGTTAGAACAGATTAAAATTCTTTTTTGAGTCTATTAAAATTTATATTTTTTTACTTATTAAAATTCGAGTTAATTAAAAATTATATTTTTTTATGTGTTAAAATTTAGGCTGATTAAAATTCAATACAAGTTGATTAAAATTTAATTTGAGTCAATTAAAAATAATTTTTAATTAACTCAAATTAAATTTTAATTAGCTCAAATTTTAATCCGTTAAAAAATATAATTTTTAATCAACTCAAATTTTAATAGGTAAAAAATAAATTTTAATTAGCTCGTATTAAATTTTTTTTTTTTTTGGTCATTCATAAAACAGACTTACAAAAAAGTATACTTACAACAAAAAATAAGCAACAGGAACTATCCTATACCCACACGAACATCCTTCTGGATCTGTTGCAGCACATGAAATGAAGGATTCAAAAACCAGTCAATAGGAAGACTCCCACAATTGATTAGATGAGCAACTATGTGAGTTAAGTGATTAGCAGATCTGTTGACAAAAAGAAACTGAACAGCAGTGAGCTGGGAAGACATAATTCATACATCACGCTGAAAGTGGTTCAACCTCTCTCAATGACTTTGCAGCCCCCAACACCAAAGAATCAATGAGAGGTTTTGAGTCACTTTCAAAAATAACAAACCTCCAGCCTTCATTCAGTGTCAAATAGAACGCCTTCCAGAGCTCATATCGAATTTTAGTATGTATAAAAATTTAGAAAATAGAAGAGGTCTCAATGAAGATATGTTTATCTATAGGGGGTGTGGATGAAATTTGTCTTTAAATATATTATGATCAATTTAGTAAAATTACATTGTAGTTAATATTTTTAATCTGACAGAAATGTCAGTGAAGATTCAAAAAAATAAAAAGAGTGTCTTTGAAAATATAATACATTAGAGGAGGCGAGGTTGAAATTTTCCCATGATTCTAATATACCAGTATGTGTGTGGAGGTTAGGTAGGAGTGAGATAGAAAGAGAATGAGAGAGAAAAAATAAAAATAAATAAATTATAAGTTAATAGGCAATTACCAGAAAATTTTATATGATTTAACACGTCATGTGTCAACAAAAGTACACCCAATTGAAAAGCAAGTCGTGGGTACACAAGTTGGCTCTTTCTGATAAGATGATAGGTGACTCCTATTCATTCATTGGATATATATAATTTTTTATTGATAATGTATATATTGTGTGTTAAACAGCCGGTAGTTTAATTTATTTTTTTTAGTTTTTCGTAGTTCAAATCACTTGATTATTATTAATTCAATAATTCTTATGCGAAATTTTTCTAAAACTCTTATCTATTATCTAACTCTTTCTCTCTTTATCTCATACTAACTGATACAAAAACTCACATCTCTAGTCTAACTCTATCTACTTGTCCCATACTATAATTATCTCCTTGTCTCATACTAACCTCTACCTCTCTCACTTGTCTCTCCATGTCTCTCACAGTCAACTCTACAACTTATGTCAGTCATCCAGCAGTCGCCACTTTCAGGTAACGCTCAGCATTATTGTTTTCCTCTATATACATCATTTTTTTTTTTTCTCCCCTTGTGTTGGATAGATACCATAACGTCTAGTGACAAAAGCTCGAGTGACAACTGTCCCCTTCAGATACTTTGGTTTCTTAGGTTGTCTGGTTCTCTATTATTTTTCATGGGTTTTTTTTTATTTCGGTTTTCTACTAAAAGATATTGATTTTCGTGGGTGTCATTGGTTGAATTGATTTTTTGTAGGTCTAGATTTCTCTGTCATACGCCCAAGTTCCTACCAAAGTGGAGTGGAGGTTTGAATTTTGATGGTCGAATGTGAATGACTTATGAATAGTTTCAATTGACGTGAATCACTCACGTTGTTTACTGTTTGTTTTAGATCTCTATAATTAGGAGATGAAAGAAAGTACTTGGCAAAATAGTATAAATTTTCATAGTTATTTTCTGTACATATTTACTTGAGCGATTCCTCTTATTTTCTATATTTTGATGTTTTTTGAACATAGAGATGGAAGATGACAAAGAGGAGAGCCTCTGATTCCTTTATTTTCTGTGCAGATTAATGTTATTGTACAAGAAGCAAGATATCCATTTTGGGGTGGCTTTTATTTGGGCTTGATTGTATAACTTGAATAAAGAGTTCTTTCTTTATTATTGTTCGCATTTTGCAATTCCTCATTTGCTAATTGTTATGGAATTGTGGGGTTGTCTCAAAGAACACTTGCCAATAGTTTAAAAAAAAAATTAGAAATAGATGATTAATATGCAAAGCTTATCAGGAGGATGACCCCCACCTAGGTGCTATTGCGAATCTCTACATCTTTTCCAATTAAAATTTTTTGTCATGAATTGATTTTCTATGTTTTTGGGTTTTAGTGAACATATTGTTCAGCTATATAAAGAATCACAATATCCATTGTAGCTTTAATTTCATGGTCTGGAGCATTTGTCAAAGTTTCTAGAGCAAACAAACTAAGTAGCGTCTGAAAAGTGTTAAAAAAGTAAAAAAATTCTTTGCATTTGAACTACATTAGAGAAGGACTCATAACATTATTTTGTACATTATATTTGACCCCTAAATTTTTCAAAATTTTAATAATGGTTCTAATTTTTTGTTTTTCAATAAATTAGTGATCCACTAACCCTTTAAAATAAATATGGTAGTTTTGGATTAAGTCAATTAGATGTAACTATTCTGATCTTTGTATATTGACAAAAATATAATAATTATTTTTATCTAACATAATGTTCATTATTTTTTAAGAACAAATTTTTATTTTTATTTACCATTTTTTTAATAATAGTTGTCTATAACCTAATAAAATATGATTGTGTACAAAAGGCAAAAAGTTGTAACCCAAAAATATTACAAATTGTTTCGAATAGAGAATTTCTTTATAAGCTCGATAATGATCTCAACTAAATTTTACAACTAAATAAAAAATAATTTTACTACGGATTTGTGATTGTGCGCATTGATAAAAAATTAATTTACATTTAATTCATATACAAAATTTTAGAGATTTGAAATTTTTTTATATTTTATTGAAATATATAATTAGGTTAAAAAGTACTAAAAAAATTATTTTGTTTCTTTTTGTTATGATTTTATTTCAGCTAAATAAAAATTAAATTTATTATTTCACAATAATTTTGTATTGATTCTTACTTTTTTTTGATCCCTTAACTAAATTTTTGTGTATTAATTTCAACTAAATATTTTTTTTTATCACTTATATTTTGCCCCATTGTAGATATTCCTCGCCCCGCCTCTGTTAGTTTGTTACAGTGCTTGATCTTCTGCATGGAATTTAGACACCAAAGGACAAGCGTTGTTATAAATAATAGGGCTATTCTTAACTTGTATCCCAAAAGATCACTCAAATTTTATTTTATACTTTTAAATTTTAAAAATATCAGTTTATACCCTGACAAACATAAATTTGTATCAATGTGCACCTGAGGTTAACTCCATCCATTTTGCCGTTAAAAAATTTTGGACTAATTATAAATTATGCCCCTTAAAGTTCAAATATTTCATATTTATGATCTAAAAAAAATTTCACCCATTAATACTCTTTAAATAGTTTAATTATATCATATCATAACATAAGAACTGTATTTCTATACACGTCTAATAGCAAAAACAACTTTTCCACTTATGATTGTAAGACTATATACATTTAACTCTCCTCCAAAATCCGTAGTATTGAGAACCTTGTGCACTAGGTCATCATCCACCTACACATACACATATTTGTCACTGTTAAAAGTATATGCAATCTAATTATGGTTAACTTGTAGTAATAACTGTAAGGGATGAAACCCTCCACTCAGGATTTCGGCTTGACCTCCGCGCGTTCGGGAGTAGCCTTTACCCCTCTTCCTGAGCCGGAGCCCTGGCCTAGCCTAATGTGGGGAGGGCGCACCGTATCCCACATCGGAAGAGAGTCGTCTTCCCCCCTCGCATATAAGCCCTTGCACTCAAAGGAGGAGGTACCGTGCCTAGTGGGTACCTCCTCCTTTGAGTGCAAGGGCTTATATGCGAGGGGGGAAGACGACTCTCTTCCGATGTGGGATACGGTGCGCCCTCCCCACATTAGGCTAGGCCAGGGCTCCGGCTCAGGAAGAGGGGTAAAGGCTACTCCCGAACGCGCGGAGGTCAAGCCGAAATCCTGAGTGGAGGGTTTCATCCCTTACATAAAGGCGCCTTTATGTAAGGGATGAAACCCTCCACTCAGGATTTCGGCTTGACCTCCGCGCGTTCGGGAGTAGCCTTTACCCCTCTTCCTGAGCCGGAGCCCTGGCCTAGCCTAATGTGGGGAGGGCGCACCGTATCCCACATCGGAAGAGAGTCGTCTTCCCCCCTCGCATTCCGATGTGGGATACGGTGCGCCCTCCCCACATTAGGCTAGGCCAGGGCTCCGGCTCAGGAAGAGGGGTAAAGGCTACTTCCGAACGCGCGGAGGTCAAGCCGAAATCCTGAGTGGAGGGTTTCATCCCTTACAATAACAATTGCCAAAACAATGTATAATGCAAAAAGGGTTAGATCAAATACTAAACCTCGATGACAAGTGAAATAAGATCCTATAAGGTACAAACAGAAACCAAAAGGGTGTCAATATTTCCAAAAACTCGGAGGTTGTTTTGTATGTATATCAATCAGCAAAAGGTAGCAACAGTATTTCTCCTTAATTCTTTTCTGAATTTTACCTAAGAATGTGAACTAACCTGAGACATGTTCTAACTGCTTTATGCATTTTGGCATTGCTATTTGGGCAGGATATTCTTGAATGCTGTTTGGCAATTCATACGAGTAATGCCACTTGAACTACATTTGCTACCAAGTTCGACTAACCAAATGTGTACTGACCAGAAGACAAGAGATAAAAAATGGAACCAATAAGGAATGATAAAACGCCAAAGGGATTTCCAAACCGTCTAGCTTGGTCCAGCTTTTCATTTTCCTTTGCTTGTCCATCAAAGGAAGTCAGAATGGCTCACCTGCCTCAACAATTTGATCACCAACTTCTGAGTGTCAACTAGTTTCCCCACGGGTAGAAACTTTCTGATTCTCATTGAGCTGCCAACCCTCTCACTGACAATCACCTCAGTGACAATTCTTTCATGACCCAACCACTGTCACTCTGCATTGTTTTATCAGTTACATGAGGAAAACCACTGAGAGCATTGCCAATAACCATCCCCATGGCTGAGGTCCCTCAAGAGGGAAAAGTGGCATCAATGACTCCAGAGAAGCAAGTGAATGACCAACCGAAGTGACTCTAGTGTCTGCAGCAATTTTGCTTGGTTGTATTTGCAGCATGAGTCCTGAAAGCATTTCTTAAAGCAGCATCAGAACATGACATGCAAGCATCTTGACTGTGAAGATGTGGCATCAGCAGCCATAGTGTAACTCTGTACCCTCAAGTCTACAAAAAAATGACCAAGTGTATTTAGTAACAAAAACATAGATTGCCCCATCTCCAACTTCAATGTGCATATCATGTGAATCATTACCTGAAAGCAATGGAATGCTAGTGCTAAGACCTTACCAAGACATTCAGATTAATTTTATCAGGAAAACACAAGAAAGTGACTGGAAACCAAACTAATCCAGAATCAGAGTAACATGCACATCTCAATACTGTTATGAAATTGAAATAAACATTAGAGAAAGATGAGATGTACCCTAGACCTAATACCACCGGAAAGGCAAGTCCAATGCTAAAAACTCCTAATGGTACTCTGGTCAACATTTATTATGCTCCAAGGCAGTGAAGCCAATGTCTTCATGGGGACTAGTACATGTAATGTCACTGATAACACAGCTTTGTGTGTCAGCATATCCTGTGGCTAGTGTTGCAGAAGCCCCAGATTCAGAAAAGCCTTCCATATGCAATTGTTCTGAAAGTGAATCAAGTTTTGATTATGAATGGCTCCTCCAGGTGGTATCTTATTTCAACAAACTTAAACAGAAATTCAGATAGATATAGCCACCATTATGTGTGAACCTTTTCTCCTCGACAATAGATTAAGGTGAAGTTTGTTAGGTTCATCATTTAGCAATAAGTAAGCTTTTAGCAGCACATGCTCCCAAAGAGGACCATCCTATGATATGTGTTATATTCCACCTTCCTTTCTTTTGTGTGCGCTTGTTAGGGAATGGGAATGGTCCTCTTCACCTCTCAGTGACATGTGTAGTTAACTGGATTGCACAGCATCCTCCAAAGGGATATCCCTGTGAAATGGGTTCCAGTTCACTTTCTTTCGTTCTGGGTCCTCCTTAGGAATTGTCTTCTAGGCCTTTCAGCTGTAGTTCTTTGCTGTCCTTCTTGCCGTATTCCTTTCTTCTAACCACATCAATTTAGAACAACTGGAAAGACTAAAAATAGGAAAAGAAGGAAAGAGAAATTGAAGTCAACAGGTTAATAAATGGTTTCTTAGGTAGCATTCTATTTATTTTAATAGTGTAGTCATTAATTAATGGATGCAAATCTTCTAGGTTTTATTTACATTTTTCCTGATGCTAACTTATGATCTAAATGTAACTATTTTCTTTTTGCTAGAAATGAGTTAACATTAACTAAAATAGATATGTCAATTTTCGACAAGACACACTAACACAAGTCCAACCCGACGTGAAGTTAGCAAGGTTCAAGTTATAGAGTTTGACACAATTAGTTCATGTCATATTCATGTTGACATGCTTATTAAAAATATCATATTTGGGTTTTAAATTTCAACTAGCTTGCCAGCTTAACGACAAGCACAGGAAATGACCCATGAATGGATTATAACCAGTGGAACTCGTGCTTTAAATTGAAACCCCTATTTTTTAACTGTATATGAATTGTTTTTAATTTTATTTTGACATCAGTAGGAATGCATTAGTTAATTGTACCATATGAATTGTTTTCAATTGAATGCATGAAACCCAACAACTATGACACAGCCTATATCTGACTGGTTACACAAATCGTGTCGTGTTAGGGTTTAGAGATTTTGACATGATTAGTTAATTGTACCATATATGGGTTGACCTGATTTTGACACAATGAGCTTCCACCCGACTGAACAAGACCCTTTTGCACCCCAAGTCTAGAACATATGCAGCTCACTTAAAAAAAAAAAATAACTCTCCTTAAATCAAAGGAGTTTAGCAATCCATCAAGCTGAACTCCAGCATATAATGATGATAAAAGATTTAGATTCAATCAAATGAAATCACAGACAGAAGAAACAGCAAAGCGACTCACCAGATCATTCACCTCACTGAGCAAATAAAGTCAAAACAGCATCATTGCCATATATATTTCTTCCATTAAACATCCTTCTTCTGTAGTTATCCAAGCTGAAAATTTAGGAATTCCAATGCAGGAAAAACCAAGGGTGTGAAGTGAGAACACAAAACTGACAAATGCTGAATTCCTTTAGTAAAATGGAAAGGATCTCCGACAACAAAAACAAAGCTGTGAGAATTAAAACAAAGGAAGCCAAAAGTGCTAGTGCAACCTCACTGCTAATATGACATATTAAGTTGGATGTCTTAAGATCCAAAGAATTTCACCGTTATTTAATATTTCCATTTCACCTTCCAGGCATTTCGTCTATCAAAGAAAATATCTGACGAACCAATAGAATCAATCTAGAAAACATTGCACAAAGTTACAGCTCAGATATTGTGGGCAAATAGTAGTAGTAATAGACGTACACATGCCAGTAACAACAATAAAACACCTTACTTGTAGAAATGTGCATAAAGGCTCCAGTACAGTACTTGGTTGTAACAGATATGATAATATGTGCTCACAAGCCATACCATAATAAGCTAATATGAGGATTGAGGTGGCAGGCATGTTTTATATGAGAGTAGAAGTTCTTCTTAAGTCAAATGTAATCATTAACAGCAAGCAGGTTTCTTACCTTCTCAAATTAAGTCTTTCTGTGGTGAGTAGGTACCAAGATTAAGTCAGTTCATCTATTTACAAAGTGTTAAAAATAAACTTACTTCATGCACCATGAAAATACCTCAATTATGAATCATATTCCATCAAAAGATTCAATGAAATGCTACTCTTAAGATTCTTGAGTCCCCCCAACCCTGGAGGGGGCGGGGGGTATTTAAACCTCATAAATACCCCCTGCATATTTTCTGCAGGAAATTAACTCCTCTCTGCTGCATTTTTTTTTTTGGTGGGAGCATTTTTATTTTCTTGCAAAAGAAGTAAATAAAAAAATGACAGAAATGTTGAGGTGCAGAAAATTGTCCAGAAAAGTTTGGATGCTCCAAAGCTTTGCTCATTTAAAACACTGCTAAAATTAAACTAGATGATTGTGATAGCCAGAAATCACAAACCTGAGAAAAATGCAATGGGAAGCTTGGTAGTTGGTAAGTTTGACAAGTTTCTCAATCTTTGCCTCACTATAAAAGATTAACATTCGGAATATAACCTTCCATCTTCATTTCCTCATATAGCATGTTAAGCAATTGGCAAATCGCTAGTGAATCATGATGTAAAGAGTCACCAGCATGAAATTCATGAACCTCAGCATCCACCTCAATCCAGCTACAACCTGGAGTTTTCGTGACACCTTTCTGTCTCATTAACAATCTCATCCTAGCTGAATCGTCCCACCTTTTCATATTTGCATAAATCTTTGAAGAAATTATATAATTACCAGAATTTGAAGGCTCCACTGCCAGAAGAAGCTGCATAACCCGTTCACCAACATCTATGTTTCTGAGTTTCTGACAAGCACCAAGCAATGAACCTAACATAACTTCATCTGGTTTTTCAGACATCTTCTCAATAAAGTCCCATGCTTCATATACCTGTCCTGCACGTGCCAACAAATCAACCATGCAAGAGTAATGCTCAATTTTCGGAACCAGTCCATATGACGAGCTCATTAGTTCAAACAAACGGCGGCCTTCATCAACTAATCCGGCATGCACACATGCAGAAAGAACTCCAACAAAAGTGACATCATTTGGCCTGAGAATCCCCCCCTCCTCTGACATGCACTTAAAAAGCGATAACGCCTCTTGGACCCGCCCATGAAAAGCAAGGGCTGAAATCATTGCATTCCATGACACCTCATTTTTTTGTGTCATATTATCAAAAACTCTAAATGCACTGTCCACACTCCCACACTTTGCATACATATCAATTAAGGCAGTAGCAACATAGATATCATGCTGTAAGCCTATTTCTGATGCATATGCATCAACCCACCTCCCAAAATCTAGGGCGCCCATTGAGGCACATGCGGAGAGAATTCCGATCAATGTGATCTTATCCGGATTGAACCCTCTATCTTTCATGGCATTGAATAATGAGATTGCTTCACCAGAAAATCCATTTTGCACATATCTGTCATGGGTAAAAATTAATGATACAAAGTGGGCTTAAAACCATCAATGATTTGATCAACAACAGACATTGGGAGCAACACCGAGCATTGGTCTGTCTCTTATGTAAAAATTAATCTGGTCAGTGACAACATCTTCGCAGAACGTCTAGTTATCATCACTCAAGTTTAGCAAATATTTCTACCACAAATGTCCACATACGGCTGCATTCCACTGGGGAAGTATTCCAGCATGACTCAGTGAGCCTCAAAAAACTCCAAGCAAACCATAATCACCCCCCCCCCCCCCCAACAAAATAAAATAAATTAAAATTAATAAATAAAAGAGGAAAAAAACAAAATTAAATCAGTTCAAAAGATGAAATCGAAGCTAATATGTGGTGCAAAGCCAAACCAACTCAAGGAAGCATAAGTTGGTTTTGACCTTCAAAAATATTCCTCAAAAGAATCATCATACAAAAAGAAAAAAGAAATGATTGAATTGCTAATATGGCACAGTTGATTCTATGTTAATAAGCCTCATTCTTCGGGTCAAAGTGTATATAAAGAACTAAAAAGAAACTTGTGCTCAAGTTTTCCAAATGTTGTTTTTTTTTTAAGGTGCAATACTCTTCATATCTCGTTAGTAAGATGTAACCAAATCCAATTTGATTTAATGTCCATGCAAAGGTTTTCTTTTCTTTTCTAATTTAGGTCAAAGCAATTAGTTGATGCCACAGATATGTAGTCAAGTAAAGTTAAAGCTCAAAATGTTTACTTGAAGATCCAACATCATAAAACATAAACAGAACCATGGTTACCACAAAAATGAACGACCCAAATTGTAATACTAATCCTAAATCAATTCGCTTTGGAACATGTAGCACAAATATAAAATATATATTAATTGACTACATGTATATAGATTTATAATTATATATTATTTTAGATAATAGAAAATTAAGCACAACTATAATATAAATGGTAACTAACTTAGTGTTTATAAATGTTCTGTAATATATAATGTTGTATAGTAGTGAAAACAATCTCCATAAGACTTCCGAAACGAACTGCGATCTAAAATACCGTTCTAGTTAAACCTACCCTCATCGTACCGCGTACCTAAGAAAGTGTCGTATCATGTATCTTTACCCGTACCACATACTAAAACGACCGACAATCTAGGTAACATTGAACAGAACAAGGCATGTACGTTTTCCTAAAAGTTAATAGAGTGTTATGGACAGAACTTTTGAATTGCTTGGAAAGCTAACATTACGCAGAAAGACTATGAACACAATTCAAGAATGAATTAAGTTCTTCGCAACATACAAGTAATACCACATAAGAATGGAGAGAAGTACTTGCCCTGTAATCATGGCATTCCAGATGACCATATCTTTTGTCGCCATTCTGTCAAAGACATTCCTCGCTGACAACAAATCCCCACATTTGCCATACATATCAATCAAAGCAGACCCAATATACGCACTCAACTCCATGTTATGATCCCCAACAAAACCTTCAACCCACCTCCCCAAACTCACATTGCCTAAGTCACCACACGCCCTGAGAAGGCTCACTAGCGTCATTTCATCCGGCTCAAACCCCTCATCCCTCATTTTCCCAAACAACTCCACCGCATTGCTCGCAAACCCCATCTGGGAATACCCGAGATCATCGAATTCCATGAGACCAAATCTTTCTGCAAAATATCATCAAACACTTGCCGGGCAAAACCTAACTCGTCACATTTCGAATACATTGTAATCAAGGAATGCCTAACATGCCCATCTACATCCAACCCACTTTTGAAAACCATTGAATGAGCCAACCTACCATGATCCAAAGCCAAAAGGTTAGCACAAGCAATAAACACAAATGGGTACGTAAAGTTATTGGCTTTGAAGCCTAAAAACTTCATCCTGTAGTAAAATTCTAGACCCATATCGAATCTTTGCCATGTGGTAGTTAGTCCTCTAATCATGACATTGAAAGCAAAGTCATTGGGTTGCGGGATTTGTGCAAAGAGAATGGAAGCATAGTCGAAGTCTTTCAGGTCAATGAGTTTTGCGAGCAGGAAATTGAATTTGGGAATGGAATGTACAAGCATTTGGGTGTGTATTTGTTGGAGTGGTTTGGCGGAAATGCATTGTTTTATCAGTGTTAAGAGTTGTTCAGTGAATGGTCGTTGGTTTGAGTGGCTGTGACTGACTTGGGTGGTCGCTGTTTGAGAGGTAGTAAGATGGCGGGAAAGTGTGTGTGAGAAGACGCTTGATCTGAGCATTGTTTTGGGAGGTGAGGTGATTATTGGTAGTCAGAAATCAATAAAACAAGCGATTCTGGGGGTAGAAATTGTGGTTGGTAGCATGACCCACCTACTGGAAGAAGGTTCCAATCCTCCCCTGAATAGTACAAGGGGAATGGATCATGATTAGAAGAATCCGAATCGTCTTTAATTTCAAGGGTTGTATGCGCTTCATATTTGCCCCGAGTTTAAAATATAGTCATCCTTTGCTTTTTTACGTCAATCTCACGAGTCTCTTTTTAATTTTCATTTAATTACGGTAAAAGAGCAAATCAAAATAAAAAAGCATAAATTGAGTTTAAAGATAATCTCGCATCAATGATTTTCACCACGTAAGGTCGATTGATCAATCCTAGAGATAATGTTTTTAAAGATTGATCGTCCTACCACACATATTTTTCTTACCATATGCTACTTTTAATATTGGAACTAGCTGTCTTATATAGCCAAGCTCGCCCTCAATAAACAAAAATAGAGGCTTTGTCAAGAATTTGAGATTTTTGGGTCGAATTGAGAAATTAGCAATAGTCATTCTCTTCAATACATTTTTTATTTAATTAATAAGCGAGGAGTTCACTTTTACACAATCAATCCCTACTTCAATTCAATGATTAATAATCGTTCACGAAAAGAATTGAAGATAAAATATATTGGAGGTGATCTTACGCCAAGGAAAATGATTTACTTACCATATAAATGTAGATAGTTAAATTAGTAAGTCCAATAAAAAAAAGTTAATAGATCTAACTAGTCACATTGATTTGATAATTTTTTTTTAGTAAAATTTTATTGTAACTATAGCAATACTTTTAGTATAAATTATTTTCCAAACTCTACTATGCATCCCCAATTTTTCATCGCAAATTTTGTTTCCAAAGGTGTGTAGGATACCAATAAGAAATCAAACAAAGAGCAAGACAGGATTAGACAAAGAACAGTGGGATTTGTTAGCATTAAACTTTTAGAATGTGTCCATAGGTTTTTAAAGTTTTAGAATTGTTCTAAACTTATTGGTTATGGAAGGACATGAAAGTTGTGTGATTTCACATCTTTGAAGTGAAATATCTCTTCATAAGCAACTGTTTCACATGCAAATGTTAGAATAATTACAATTTAACTGTTATATCTAAATTCATATATTATGGAGGTCTTTTTATGTGGGCCTTATAAGGCAACACTTTCCGACATCTATCACTTGGCCATAAAGATCTAAACTACTTACATAATCAACAATTTCAATCATGAGAAATTTTCTCGTATGTTGCAACCGTTAACTTGATCATCAAGTTGTTTACACTTTTATGGATTTCACAATCATTACAAAAAGTTTTAATCATTTAAACTAAGACATCTCTAAGGCCATCAAACTAGCATATTTCATAAATAATTTGTATTCATTCATTTGGTGAAGGGATCAACAATCATATCTTCTGCTAACAAGTGACAAGTAATTTATTCACACTTCACCATTTTTCAATATTGTATCCTTAGTCCTGTTTGTTTTGTGGGTTTTGGGAGAGATTGGTATCCAGAGTTTGAAAAAAATAGTTTAAAGAATCCCCAAACCTCATACTTGGACTAAAGTTTCAATCTTGGGTTATCAAATCTAGCCCACAACTGGCCCGGATACTATCATGATCATGAATTTCGTCAAACCTATAAGGTGAGTTTCGAAAGATGGAGTAACGGTTTAAGGATACAAATGACAATTGTACCACTTAACATAAGTATGAATTTAATCGATCAAGGGACAAAATAGTCATTAATAGGACAAACGGTTATTAATAATTGTGATATATTTGTGGATTCTACCTGTGTATGTGTTGTACAACAAATATAGGTATGAACTGAATTCAATGTTGAATCTCATTCTTATAAAGAAGAATTTAAGTTTGAAAGAGTTTGCAAAAATCCATCCAAACAAGTTGTTATGTTCTTACCTTTGAGCTATTTACTCCATAATGTATAGCATTTTAGTTGTCCGGCTATCACAACATATATCTAAATGTCTTATCCAAAAGCGTAAGTAGTAGTACTACAAGCTTTATAATCAGATTCTTGTGTGTATCGCATCCTTCTTTTTTTTCTTTTTTCTTTTTTTTTACTCTTGAAAATAAAATGTGGATGTAAAAGAGATTGTCCAAATACCACTCTAATAGATCCTCACTAATGGGATTATGAGACATTTCATCACGTCTGTCCCTCTCAGGAACGAACTTAACTAGACTAGCATTGTTGTCAACCACCGAATTTTAATGTGAACTTTAAAATTCAAATCTCTAACATCAGAGACTAATTATATTCGACAAAAAAAATTGTAATATTATGTAACATGTTATATTTCAAGCCCAAAAAGATAAAAGGCCCAATTTAGCATACAAGGCCTATTTATTATACTAAAAATTAACGAAGTCTAGTATAGGATTTTTGTCCTAAGCTTATGTTTTCGTCGGGTCGCCTCTATTTCCCCGCTGGACAACTTCTAAAGGCAGGGCAGGAACCTACTTTATTAATACGTTGTGAGGCAAGTGTTAAATAATTCTCCCCCGGTTTTATACGGTGTGAATGTCTTATGTTCCGCGCTGAGATTAAGAGACAATTTTCAAGCGATTGTTTAGAATGAATTTAGAGTAATACTATTTGAACTTAAAAATTTGACTTAATTTATTGACATAATGATGCGGCTTCAATAAAATTATTGGATCAACATCAAGTTCCAATATTTGATGGACTCCACAGTTAATCTAAAGGTTATAGTGCATTAAGTCAGCAAATTAATTCTCAATAGCATTACTCATGAATTTAAATGTCTTATATCAAAATTTCCTTTGATGAAAAATGATAAAAGATTTTCACCATGCAAAGGCGAAATTAAAATAAATAACTAATTATTAATCAAATCGAAATGACTTCGGTTACAAAATACTGAATGAAATAGTCTTAATTAAAGCATTAACTGCTCCTAAAATAACCTAAAAACTATTAATAATGCTTAAATCGTAGATTTTTTGGAGGTTTGAAACGTGTTTTATCTTCTCCATTGAATGTCATTTTTATAGCCATCTTCATTGATGGTTACCTAATGGTAATTTCAAGTTAGTTATCTCATTTTCAAACATGGATATGACTGATCATCTCCCGACTTTCTTCAATTTCTATTATATGACACTTCCTCAGCAAATTTAAAATTTCAAGTATCAATACATTGAATATTCTTGAAATTTTATGTTTATATCCAAACAATGTCAAAATAAAATTGGAAGTAACACGAGTCAAGTTTAGAAGCTTCTTCTTTGAATTTAAAAGCCTAGATATTGGCCATTTCCATTAGTCAAGCTTTTATTTGAAAGATATCGATGTATTTTTTAATTGTTTCTTTAACTTCACTATTCTACAAGAAAAATATCATATTCATCAAAGATTACGGCACGAGTGCGAATCAAATCCGTTAAAGAGGTTTAATCACAAAAATGATAAGTGGTGGAAATGGAATTGATTTAGCCGTTCAAGTTCGCTATCAATTAGGTAAAAGTAAGAACATAATGGAGCATAAAGAAAAAGACTGCCAAGTCTTTATTATGTGATAAGGGCCAGTGAGGATGGATACTTTACTATCGTTGAGGAAGGTGACTGAGAACTTGTTACGTGCACACTTTAAAAAAAAAAATAAATATATATATATATATCTAAGTAACCACATAAAATAATACTCACAAATACTCTATCACTAAAAACTATCTTTAATTTACATGAGAAATATATTAAAAAAATATGTTCATAATAGAACTCCTAGATTTGTATATAGTATAGCAAATTGTACCTTGATGGGGGTAAATTTTTCTAGTGATACCTATAGATCGTGCAACGATTTGGTGCCCAGTATGGGTATGGACATAGGTAAACAAAATCATACATTTTTGATACAGTGCGATGGAAATAGACTTACTTAGTATACTCTTTTAGATTGCGATTCATTTTGAATTTTTTTTAAAAATATTTTTACTATGATACTCTGTCATTTGATTTTTGTTTTACATTATGATTAAAAAAAAATCATAGGAAGCGTAATAGAAAATAACAGACCTGCTAATGACTATGAATAACACAAACTAACGGCTAAATTTTAATAGTACGAGAAAGATTCAAATTTTAATTAAAAAAAATATAATTTTAAAAATACTATAATAAAAAATAAATATCAAGTTGTGTTTATCTGTAAGAGCAATATTACAAAACTCAAATGAAACCTAAAAAATTGTGACCTAAATACATATCATATCTTGGATGAGTGGGTCCCATCAATTTTTTCAGTAGAACCCACTCATTTAAAGAATGATATATATCTTAGTTTTAATTTTTGAATTTCATGGTTATGTAGCATTTTCCTTATCTGTAAATAGCTTGGTGTTCCTTCTTTTTGTTCAAGGCAATTTATTTTATGGGCTTTGGAATAAAGAATATGGTGGTTTAGGTTAGGTTTCTATTTTTTTTCCAACCAACCCCTTGGGTATCTATTCAAGGCTCTGCCACATTTTGTACTATCCAAAACAAAATGGTAAACCAATCATTGGACCCTCTCTATTTTCATGTTATAAGCCCTATTTTCATGGTATAAGCCCTTTGGTAGACCTTAATTTAACACCATGAGTTCCTCTTATGAAGGGACACAAAATTCACATTATGACAAAAAATCACATCTATTTAACGACAGGTTATTCTATAAACTAAAGTCACCTTGATGTTAGAAGGACCGGGTGATATTGAGAATAGTAGCGGGTCATTTAACAAGAGGTTATTCTATAAATTAGAGTCACCTTGATGTTAGAAAGACAAGGTGATATTGAGAATAGTAGTGGGTCATTTTGTTTTAATACTAATTGGGAATCCAAAAGAAGTCGAACAGATGTTTAAGATTAGACTTAATTTGTCTAAGATAATGCTATTCCTATAATAATTTACTTTAAATATTAAAATGTGTATTTTACTACACATATGGACATTTTTTGTCCAAAATATAAAAAATGTTTAGTTTTGGGGGAATGTGAAGCAAAATCAAATAGTTAAGGGAGAAATGTAAGAAACTCATGCCTTGCTTGGTTATATTTTTTAAAACAGTTTTTTGTTCTGAGAAGCAACAAAAACTTAAAAAACATGTCTGACTAGTTATTTTCATACTCAATTTTTAGAAGACATAAGCTCAATGAGAGTCATTTTTTAGAAATATCCAAATGATGTTCTTTATGTTTTCAAGCTAAAAATGAAAACACAAGAAACACCACACTACTTTTTAATGAGGTCTATATTTGAAGCTTTGTCGAAAGTATTTTCGTTCATCTTTCTCGCAACTAAGTTTAGCAAACGCTATCATTCGTTATGTGTGTATTGTGTGATGTGTGGATGTATCGGTGTTTGTTGTGTGAGTGAGTGTGTGGTGAAGATTGAGAGGAGATAATGGACAGAGAGAAAGAGAGAGAGATAATGGACAGAGAGAAAAAGGGAAAGAGGGATAATACTGGAGATGAAAATTGAGGTGAAGAGTTTTATGGGTCATTGTCTAAATAGGTTTTAGTATTTTTTGTTCTTTAAAATTATTTTCAAAATATATAACCAAACATGTTTTGTAATATAAAAATATCAAAGCACATTTTTTTAAAAAAATTTCAACAATTATTTTTATATATTATTTTTTGAGATATATTACAAATACACCCTCAATAATTTGAGAGAGTAAAATAAAACTTGGATCATATCATAATTAAGGGGGGCCAAAGCATAGTTTTCCCCTCGGGCCAAATCTATCGCGTCAGTGTGCTGACGTTGGTGACCTAATTCGTTCAATTATTTTCCTGTCTGTTTATGGCCTCCTTATCCACTATGCATGTCTGCATGGCAAAATAATAAATGATTTGCAACTATTGGGATCAGCAAGATTTGAATGGTATGTAATTATTTATAACAAAAAATAAAAGCAAATAATTAAAAAAAAATTATACATGACATATTTTTGTTAGGTGATTAATAGAGAAATATATGATATCGAAAAATAATATTTTGGTACCACAATGAAATTTTTATCTAGATATTATCTTCTCTTTTTTTAGTTTAACGGTCAGATATATTCAGACCAACTTACGCACATCTCGATTAATCTTTTTTCCAATCAAATGAAAAAGCAAGTCATTCACGCCATAATTACATATTACCTATTAATAAAAAAAATTAAATATAATTAATGTATTAGTAGTGTAAGAAATGTCATACCCAAAAAAGATTAAATTAATATTAGTGTCTTCCACATTGCTATCTTTTTAACAGTTCAATATAATTATTGATACGAATCCTGAGTTATTAGGTCACAGTTGGGTAGAAGAATTCGTCGTCTTAGTAGATGGTCCCGGAGGTCCCCTTGTTTTTTGTCTTGTTCCAACAGATGAATCCTCTCTATCATACTAGTTATCACTTACCAGAGCAACAGACCCTACTAGTTGTCGTCTCATGTACAAGAGCACATGAATGAACGGTTGGGAGAAAATATTGAAAAGTTCACTTTTTATCCCTTTTTCTTTTTAAAAGAATTTTTTAATGATTTTTTTGGTGTAATATTACAGGGTAACATTGATATAATGCTTACATTCAATATTTTTCTCAAGAGTGAGACACTGGACACTGGACACTGGACACTGGTGCATGCTTGTTGAGACTTGCGATGTGAAAATGCAATGAGAGGATAGCAAAGTGGGGGTAGTTGTGTTGTGTCTCTTTCTTTATCTTTATCTTTCTCTTTCGCTCATTTGATTGTGTTTCTGTGAATGACTACGGTTACTGTCGGGGTGGGTTGAATTTTTCCATTCCCATGCACACATTTCAAGGGCTGCCACACCCACACACACTCAAATTCAAACTGGTAGACTTTGTGGTTTGCACCGAAAATTAACCTTTCCCTATTGCAACTCATTTTTTCATCTGAACCACTTTGATTTAAGGAAAAACCATTCAAGATTAATGATTCAAAATTTTTCTTCAGAATGAATGAGGGCAAACGAAACCCATTAAACCCTCTTCAAATTCAAGGAAACCCCATTTCACGGCCCACCTCTTCTTCTCAAAATCTTTCAGCTTTCTTCCTGAGAATAAATAAGGCAATCGAAACCCAATAACTCTTTCGGATTCAAGAAAAACCCATCTCAACTCAATCAAGCGTCACTTTCTTTTTCCTCCTCAGATTCAATTAAGTGTCGATAAAATAGAGGTGAACAAAGACGAATACTGAAAAAGGAGAGGGGAGGGTTTTAATGGGTGATCCCAAATGGGTAAGAGTAACAGATTTTGATAAAACAGAGGAAAAAAAAGAAAGAAAGAGGGAATATGAAGTTTCGAGATCGAAATGAGAAGCAAAATGTGAGGTGTGATGGAAAAGGAAATGCATATCTTCGCCCATTGGAATAGGGAAAGTGATGGCTTTTGATTCTTTTTTGGTTGCCAGTGGAATTGGATGCCAAAGAGTTCTAGGGGAAAATGATAAAAAATTGTGTAGCTAGAGAAGTTGTCGATGTGGCAAATTCACATCATTTGTTACGTCATTAGCTCAAAGATTTAGGTCCCAATAACATTACTCTTTAACGTAAACCTCGGAATAATTGTTTGAACCTCTGTTACAAAAGCATCCCCGTGGTTTCGGTGGGTGTCTGTTTTTCTCTTTAACTTTATGGCCGACTTTCTTTTTGCTTTTTCAATTTCTTTATTTTAATCTTTCCATTAGTTCAACAGTAAATTTAGTGTAAAATTACCATAATGTCCTCAGCTTCTTATGAAATTTCGCTGTGTTTGGGTTACCTACTCTGCTTAAGGCTTCAAAATTGGAGCTCAATTTTTTTTTTTTTTTTTTTTTTGTAGTCACTCACAATTTGCAAACTATAGGTATCGATTATATCATAGAGATGTCAGTGAAAATTGAACCCAAGACATCTAAGTTTATAACTTATTTTAGAATTAATCTTACATCGTTGGACTACTTGCACACATTGAGCCTCCGTGGTAGTCTAATGGAAAAAGTATGCATGTTAATAATTGATTGACTATTGCATAAAGGAGACTGATCCAATTTTTTATAATGAGAAAACTACTTTAACGTAAATTCAAATTGCACACCGACTTGCGATCAAATCTCAAGTACCTATAATCACGTATTAATTATAAGTATTGGTTAATTTTGAATAATCAATATACAAGTATTTTTATTTATTTTTTTTATGTTCGTTTAGGTACAAAAAAAGTTTACACTTCCATTATCAAGAACTTTAGCATTTTGGAATCGTTTACAATTCCTGGTATAAATTCTCTTGCTATGTGAAGCTTCATAAACACAGAATGTTACCCCTTAGGATTGAGCTAAGGTTTTTGTTTTTTATTTCTTTAAAAAAAAAAATTCCTTTGATCCTTTGAGTTAGGATTTTTTTTTTTTTTTTAACATATGTCGATAAATTTTTATTGTATAGAAGAATTAGTTATTACGAATTAAAATATTTTATTAACAGCAGAGTACAAGACACCCACAATAGGGTGAAAGATGCTGGGAATAGGAGTAAATATTGAATTTAACGGTGATAACATATCGTCATTGATGACATTGTATTACCAACTAATAATAAAATCTCAAGTGGATAAGGTGAAACCTACTTAAACTTACATAGAGAAAGATGATGAGTTATTTACATACATGATAGGTTGGTTATTAATTTTTGTGGAGTCTATTCCTTATTTGTTTTAATATTATTGGCTGGTCAAACTGCATCACATTGTAATGTTGTATCATTGTTGTAATGAATATTTTCTCCGGGCAGAAGGCACAATAAAACATTTTTTTTTTGAGAGAACCTCCAAAATTACGTGGATTTCTAATAAATATAATAGTAGAAATGCCCTCAGAAGGGGTAGCAGATAAAAAAACTTAAAAAAAAAAAAAAAAAAAAGGGTTAGGACAACAACTTTAAGTGAAAACCTTAACAGGGATTTTTGTGTATTGTATGAGAAGAAAATATTAGATGACTAGATGTTCATAAAAATGCAAATATTGTGAGAAGATAGGTACCGAAAAGTTTGCTTAAATTCAAACAAATTGCTCTTTTTTTTTTATTCCACGTTTAGAGTGTCTGGGTCAATTTAAGTATATCTCGATTAATCTCCTTTCTAGTCCGATCAACGACAGATCATCCAAATCAGGACTAGGGTATTCACGAGGAATACATTTCTTATGACCTTACTCCAAAGAATTGTCAAGATTTGAATTGAGGACGTCTAAATTTACAGTTCGTTACCACTTGAGCTACCCCTTAAAATTAACAAACAATTCTTTTAACGATGTGGAAGATAAAAAAAAAACATTTTATCTTAGTAATTCTATATTATAAAATAAGATAAATTTTAATAAATTTATCCGACGGTCTCAAATAGACTCATCCAACGGCCATTAACATTCCTCTTAAATTTTCAATGTGTCTTCAGGCACAGGTTACCTCTAATTTATGTTAAAATTCAACTAAAAAAGGACCAGTACTCAAAGATCCATGTTATATTTTCAATATCTTCTTAAAATTTTACTACCATATATCTTGGATCATCTTGCTTTTTCTTTTTTAATATTATGATTAAGGGTATTTGAGTCAGATTACACACACCTCCTATCCCATTTTCAATTCAATCAAAGACAAACTATTTATACTAAAATTAAAGAATTCACGAAAAAAAAATCCTTTATAATTGAGCCCGAAGGGAGTTGCCAAGCTAGAACTACCATAACAATTTTTCAAGTCATTTTCTGAAAACCATTTTCAAGTAGTTTTGTCGATAGGCATTATACCGAACCACAGGGAAGGATTATATCCTCTTTTAAAATTTGAAACAAAATAAAATAAAATGATCATGCTGTTATGATATTCTTTAAGATAAGACTTGCAGACTATCTTAAAAACATCATGTAGAATACTAAAATAAACACAAACGTCCTAAATTTGAAATTAGCAACTCGTTTGAGTCAGATTATAAAGAATTTTATCTCTTATTAATACTCTAGTCCTGTTGTAAATGACTTATTTTTAACCGAATCGAGAAAATAATTAATTAAAATACACGTAAACTGACTAAGACATTCTTAATCGTTGAACCAAAAAAATAAATAAATAAATAAATAACTGTTATCAGACGTTTTGGGTCATGTGGACGAAAGTATTAATTTTCTTAGGTGGGATCACTTAGACCGTGTGGGTGCTTGACCGATGATCATCCTTGAAACACAATTAATAATTTTTTTCTTTGAAAACCACCCAAGATTGATAAGAAAAAAGCAATCTTCTATATCATATTACAACAAAAAAAAATTTTGAATTTTGAATTTATAAAACTATAAGATTCATTCTAATTTTTTTTTTCTGCTCAATAAATTTTTCTTTACACGTTCACATAATTCAATCAAAACACTTTCTAATGTTAAACAATTCTATTAAGAGTATTTTCAACCCTTATCTTTTTTTAGACCCACATTAAAATTTGGGTAAAAATTCTTAAAAATTTTCTCTTATTTTATACCCAAACTCATACCAAATCAAGAGAAACTTAATTTTTTTTACCCAAATCAAGTGAGATTCAAATGTTTATCTTTTTTATGAATGGTTAGATTTCATTCTTCTTTAAAGATTTAATAGTCATATGCTATCCTCCTTTAAATTTAGATTTGTCTTCATTTAAATTTAAGTTTGTCTTCCTTTAAATTTAAGTTTCTTCATCAGAGAGGTTTATACCCTTTTTTTTAACTAAAATTTGGGTAAAATTTTGAATTTACATTGGAGATGATCTAATTTATGTTTACTTTTCTCATATTTCTCCCTTTCTTTACTTTAATTTTAATTTATAAAATTAAAATAATAAAAAGTAAACTATTATTATTAAAATATAAATATTACACAATTAATAGTCAATTGAGCATTGTCAGCCTCGAATTTATTGTTAGTACATATATATATATATATATATATATATATATATATATATATATATAATGAATAATTATGAAAAAGGTAAAACCATCATTTCCTTATTATTGTCACTACAAGTACAAATATATGCAATCATATTTAGACGATTAGGCATGGGGATGTTTTGGAAATATAGTGGGAACAACAAGGGCATTAAAATAAGACACGTCATATTCTCTAATCTCCATGTTATTCTTTTCTTTAATTTCTTGGCCTCCAACCTCAAACTTTATTTTGCTTTGTTTTTTTATTTGTTGTTTTGTTGTGTTTTCACTTTAAAAAGGTCTTGACCGTTGCTTTTTGCTCAACGTCTCTCTCTCTCTCTCTCCCGAACACAGCAGAACTGTGATCAGCCAGCTTCTTCATCTTATTACCGCCCACCATAACCAAGGTACGATTCTTCACTTCTATCTCATTCTAGACGGTACTACTCGTGTTTGTTTTAGTTTGTTAGAACTAGTTCCCAAAAAAAAAACAAATCATGCACTGTCAAGTGTTCAAACAGGTTTGTTGTGTTGCGTATATCTTCTCTGTACGGTATTGTTGATTTCTCTTGAATGCTTGCATATCTGAGCGGTAGTTTTCATCACTAAATTTTTTTTTTTTTCTCATAAGAAAAGGGGTAGAGTTCTAAACTTAAGTGCTTTTTGGAGTTTGAAGCATTGATAAATATCTGAATCCAAATTGCATGATAAAAGTTCATTTCAAAATGGGTTTTGGGTTTTATAGGCTAGTTAATCATCTGGGTTCTTATTAATTCAATTTTCTGTTTCTTCTAGAGTAATTTGATTTTTTTAGATGGGTTTAATTTTCATGGGTTGATGAGTGCGATTCCTAATATTATCAAATGTGGTATCTGATAGACAATTTTTATGTTTTCGAAGGTTTTTACAAGTCAGAGTTTAAATGCTGCTGAAGGTTTGGTTTTGGTTACAAAAGGTTTGGTTTTGGTGCTTCGCTATGCTTCAATCTTGTTTTTTCTTGGTCAATTGATGCTTTATAAAAGGATTTCACTGTTAAAAGTTTCTAATAATACATTTGAAGATGTTAGCTTTTTTCCACTCCCAATAAAAATCCATGCGAGAGTTCATCATCTGATGAGATCTGCTTTAGTCCTTTCCCTTCTTTTGCTGTGCCCTACCCTTACTACCTTAGTGCTGAAATTGTCACCTTAAAATTGGTAACTTGTAACTTCATGTTTCCACAACTCATCTTCCGAGAGTCCTTTGGCTTATTTCCTTTTGCATGATGCTGTTTTCCCCCCTCATTACTGACACTACTTTGATCATCATTTTATCCCCCGGAAAACCCCAATCTGATCTTACTTGTTCTCTTTAGTTCAATTTTAGCATATTCATGACCGAACACACTCACGGATTTTGGTTCAAATTATGTATTTGCTTGTATCTATTTCTCAGATTTCATGACTTGTACCTTGGCCCTGTTGGGAGGGGGGGGGGGGTGTTTGAACTTATGTCTCAGTATATATTCATGTGCTTTTAGTTAGGAAAGTTTAGGAAGAATGCAACAAATATTCAGTTATAGCTTCTCATGTTCTCTTGTGTTTTCTGTGACTTACTTGGAAACTAAGAAAAGAACCTCTATGCTTTCAAATTTTTTTCCTTGCAGATGAATCTCACTAAGATTGCAATTTTGTTCAGTATTTAGTTGTAATACCTTTATTATTTTCTGTCTCTGCTTCCTTCTTCACATTTGGTGATTTTATTTGATGATTTATCAATTTCAGTTCAACAGCTAGGGAAATGACTTATGAATCTGGTGAGAATTAACAGACAACTCCTTTGTGATCTCCAGTACGATTCAAGCCTGAAAAATTCATAGAGAGGTCCAAGAGTCAAAAGATAAGAGACCTGAAGTGAGAGATGGGATGTTCGACATCCAAATTGGACAATGAAGAGGTTGTGCAACTTTGTAAAGATAGGAAGGAGTTCATCAAACAAGCTGTTGAGCATAGAAGGAGATTTGCCTATGGGCACATTGCTTATATCCAGTCCATGAAAAAAGTTTCTGCTGCTCTACGAGATTATAGTGAAGGAGATGAACCCCGGGAGTTCTTGTTAGATTCATTCAATACCCCACCCTTCACAACCATAAAGAAAGTGAGTCCCGGGTTCATCTCGATATCACCGAAATCTTTATCAGTAAAATCAATCCAATCGACACCAAATTCAAAAATTAAAATAAACTACCTAAGGTCAGGTGGGAATCCATCAGTTTCTGTTGAGGAGCAGCCTCAATCACCGGAAACTGTTAGAATTGAAACGTACTCCCCAGTCAATCAATATGGGATGGATGGGTATTTCGGAATGCAATCCTCGCCCATGAATTTCTTCCATTATTCCCCTAACAATAGACCCAACTTTCCTCCCTCTTCCCCTCAAACTTCACAATGGGATTTCTTCTGGAACCCATTTTCATCATTAGATTATTATGGCTATCCCAACAGGAGCAGTATGGATCAGACTATTTTGGATGATGAGATCAATGGGCTAAGGCAGGTTAGAGAAGAAGAAGGGATTCCCGAATTAGAAGAAGAAACTGAACAAGAAGAGACTGACAATAGAGTAAATAGGACAGAGGGCAGAGCTAAAGTTGAAGTAAATTGCACTAGAGAAGAAGTTACTGTTGAAGATGTTGATGACGATGATGATGACGATGAGGATGGCTGTGAAGATGCAGATAGTGGAAATGATACTGAGCATGAAGTGAAAGGATTCCAATGCCATGGCAGTCAGAGCATGGAAGTATCCAATGCACAAAAAATTGCACAAGTCAGCAATCAAGAAACAGCAGTTGGTGATCGACAAGCTAATGAGGAAACACCAGGGTTTACAGTTTATGTAAAACGGAGGCCAACAAGCATGGCTGAAGTAATCAAGGATCTGGAAGCTCAGTTTGCAATTGTTTGTAAATCAGCAGATGAGGTATCTGCTATGTTAGAGGCTAGCAGGGCTCAGTACACATCAACATCAACTGAACTCTCAGGTTCGATAACGCAAGCCAAATAGCTCTGTCTCTGTAGTTATATTTGCATCCATACCTATTGAATTCAAATATAAAAAGTGCATTTTTATATCACTTATTACTGGAGTTTTGAACAAATCCACACTAAATTGGATGTGGCTACAACTTCTTGGGAGAATGATGTTTTTAGTTTAAATTGTCGAGTCATTTGTCATTTGTCATTTGCATCTGGGAGAAGCTTACTAGATCTAAAACCAGATTGATATTGATATGGAGAATGATTTTATAGTAGATAGAACTATTGCTTACCACATCGAAAATGTCGTGGTTAAGACAATATGAGACTGCATATACAGGTTTTGATAAGGGACTTTTTTACCACTTAAAAAAAAAAAAAAAAAAGTAGAGCATTATGGGTAATCAGACCCAGTTGAAATGCTTCACTAATCCATGAAGTAAGAATTTTCTAGGGAAATAGAAGTACCATAATTTGTTTGATTTTTTATTCCAAACATGATGAAAAAGCTATGGGGTCTTAGAACTGCTTTCAAGTATACATGATCTAAGAGCAAGGAACTAAGGTTATGATATAACATCTTGATGGCACGCATTGAGTGTGGATCAAAATTTATTGATGTAAAAATAGTTCAATTTGTGGTTTTTAGACTAGATCCCAGATTTGTGTACTCTCTCTTTGAATTCTTATATATGACCATGAATATTACATTTTTTACAGACAAAATTGCAATATGATACTTTCCAAAAAAAACAATTGCAATATGAGGTCGATATAAGCTTCAATATAGGTAATGCATCATAACTGTCTCACGAACAAAGCCTTCGGTGGTAAAATCAAAAAACTGTTCAAAATACCTTTTTATTTTTCTTTTTAATTCCTTAACATTTATCATTTCTGACATTTTAGTCAATACTTTTGTAACATTTGGATGTTAGTTGTTTACTTATTTGCTTTTGCAGCTGTGAAAATGTTGAATCCAGTAGCTTTGCTGCGCTCAGCTTCATCTCGTTCATCATCATCGAGATTCCTAATAAACTCTTCAGTTTCAAGAGACGAAGGCTATGAAAGCAGTAGCAGCTTCTCTGAAGATTCTTGTATGCTTTCATGTAGTCACCAATCAACACTGGACAGATTATATGCTTGGGAGAAAAAACTTTACCAGGAAGTCAGGGTATGTATCTGCAACCTCTGAG
The DNA here is from genome assembly GCA_963454935.2 of Ilex paraguariensis. Lineage (NCBI taxonomy): Eukaryota > Viridiplantae > Streptophyta > Magnoliopsida > Aquifoliales > Aquifoliaceae > Ilex > Ilex paraguariensis. The sequence continues at coordinate 31,517 of CAUOFW020005547.1, forward strand.
CAACTTGAATCTAGGAAGTGTCAATGCGCTAACCTATTTTAGAAGTTTGATACACATAAATATTCATATTTATATTGAGGGCGAGCAGTCCTAAGAAAGAGTGAAGTGACTGTAAGGAATGACAAAACCTCTTTTCCCCCAACTCAAAAATCATCAATTTGTTTATTCATCTTTTTTACCACTCGAGAACTTGGTTCTAGTCTTACCACTGCTAGCGTACATTCCAGCCTTAACTTGAGATCAATCTATGGCGCCCTGCATACTAGCTGAGCTACAGTTCATTTTGAACATCATGAGGTTACTTGAAGTCACAAGAAAATTAGCATGATCTATGTGTCCGTTCAAACTTTTCACGTCAAGAAGCTGTCCTCCAATAAAGCTGCTTCCTCATGCAAAATTGGTCCGGGGTGTAGGCCAGGACGGGGATTGGAGTACCTAAAGAGCACAAATTACTTTGTTAGCAGTCCAAAGAAGGGTTCAACCTGCAAAACCTCCTAAATGAATGCCTTGTGAATGGCACTTAATTAATTCTACTATCCTCTGGTTTTCACACAAATTCTCAGGGTCTCTGATCAGCTCTTTTTCAGTTTATATGGACATAAGAATTAAATAGTAGTGGTCTTATATCAGTTTTCATTGTGATTGTCGGCTATTATATTCTGACATAGTACTATATATGCAAATGTTTGGGCTGATGAGGGTAAAATAATCCTTGGTAATTGTTACTTAAACAGGCTGGTGAACGTGTCCGGATAGCATATGAGAAGAAATGTGCCCACATGAGGAACCTAGATGTGACAGGAGAGGACCCTTCCTCAGTAGATAAAGCAAGGGCAGCTATCAGAGATCTACACACCCAGATTAAAGTTTCAATACATTCAGTCAAAGCTGTTTCAAAAAGGATTGAAACTTTAAGGGATGAAGAACTTCAGCCTCAGCTCTTTGAACTGATACAAGGGTATGTCACTAACATCCCAGTTTATTCCATTCCATAAATATTGTTCCCACATATTAAGCGAAGCCCTGATACTCTTGCGGCTCATTTGCCATCCATTTCAAATTGTCCTTTCTTGTGGGGTGGGACCTGTGTGGCCATCAGATTAATTTGAACATCAAAGCTAAAGCTATGAATATATTTTCCAAACAGTAAACATTTCAAAATGTGTATACTGTTAACCGCTTCTAAAAACATAATCTGTTCTGTATACGCTGAACAGGTTAGCAAGGATGTGGAAGGTTATGGCAGAATGTCATCAAGCCCAGAAGTGTACTTTAGATGAAGCCAAGCTCTTACTTGCTGGCATGCCTTCAAAACTCTCTGCAAAAAAGACATACACTATAATGTCACCTTCTGAGCCACACCGGCTAGTTCGTTCAGCTGCCAACCTTGAGACAGAGCTTCGCAATTGGAGAGCCTCATTTGAGTCATGGATCACTTCTCAACGATCATATGTTCATGCATTAACAGGTTGGCTCCTACGCTGTGTCCGTTCGGATCCTGACACATCAAAATTGCCATTCTCTCCTCGCCGGTCCATTGGGGCCCCACCGATATTCAGTCTATGCATCCAATGGTCTAGGTTACTTGATGCCATCAGTGAGGTCCCAGTGCTCGATGGACTAGATTTTTTCGCAGCTGGTGTTGGTTCTTTATATGCACAACAACTAAGGGAAGATTCTCGTCGGACACCGATTGGTTCAAAGAGGTTCGGAGGGGGTTTTCCAGCAGAATCGGGTGGCAACATGGAGTTGATGGAGGTTGGGAAGTTGGAGGAGGAAATAGTGACTGTAGAGAAAATGGCTGAGGTTGCCATCAGGGTGCTTTGTGCTGGAATGTCTGTAGCTATGAGTTCATTGACAGAGTTTGCCAATGGTTCAGCTGAAGGATATAGTAACTTGGTCAAGCAATGGGAGAACAGCAAGTGGCCACAGAGTGCAGGTAGGACTGGAATTTAGTTTCTGGTTTTTTTGTTAGATAATTTGGTAAGTTATTTACAAATTAGGTAGTTTGGTAAGGGACTCCATGTAAATTACAAATTTAACTTGTAACTACAAATTTAACTCTACTTTCTTGTTCAAGTTGGGTTGTTTGGTATCTCATAGTGCAAAGGAAAATTCTTTTCCTCCATTTTCTTTGCTACCAAACAGAATGGTGATGACCAAAAAAAAAAAAAAACAGAATGGTAATGTAAACAGTTCACAGAAGCTACATGTTCGCTTATGGAATTCTTTGGAACCAAAGACTACAAATCTGTGATTAGCACTTCAAATGTGCCAGAGGAAAATGTAAATTTAGGGATTAACCAAGAGGTGAAATGCTAGCGCAAAGGTTCACAAGTTGCTAAATTTAGCAAATTGGTCTTGAAGAAGTTGTTTGTTATGGTTGTTGCTATCTCATTAATATCCAAAAATATAAAAAATTGTGTCAATCAAGAATGGAAACTTACTCTGCGTTATATCAGTCAAAGCTTGTGCAGCTTTCTTCTTAAGGTTTTCTTGTCTCTTGAGTTGTGAGGATCCTTCGCAAGGTGCTCCGATTTGTTGTACACAAAATAGTTATTTTTTTAACCTTTTAGAACTACTGTCTTTGGCATCTGATTAGGACCTTCGCTATTATGCTTCCTCTTCTGTAGTAGGGTTTCTATCCTTCTTCCACCACATGTATCTTAGGCTCCATGCAATGATTTTCAACCATCTTTTCAGATACGCTATTATTTTTTTAATTTTTAATCTCACGATCAAGTCTTTAAATTTCATCCCTTTGCATTTTTTGATTCAAACAATTCTTATAAATCTTTTCAAAATGGCACACAATTTTTTAATAATTGCAGCTAGTTGAAAAGGTTCTCTTAGTACCATTCCTTCCAAATGATGAAACTTTACAAAATTCAAAGTTGTAAGATATACCAACATTATCTAATGTCAAATCTTATGGGAACAAATGCATTCAACTGATGTTGTAGCCACTATTTTCATTTCGATTCCATAAAGCTAATCTGAGTTTATAGAACTAAAACCTGAAAATTAGTTCTATTATAAAGAATATTGTATCAAAGGTGTTATACTTATAATTGGTATTACCGATCCAAACATTTTATATTTCTATGGTTCTATTCAAAACGTCATGAAATTCAAATTGGGTTTTTAAATTTGTTAACCATATTCATGTCGTATGTATACCTATATACAAAGATTTGTTTGGAGATTATGATAGTGGGATATGTTTTGTTTGAGGTTTTTTTTTGGATTTGCATCATTTGGTGTATATTCCATTACTTGCCTTTTAACCAATCTAGATTCATTTGATAGATTTAAAATTCTAGATCTTTAAATAGGTTCCCATTTCCAGACACCATTCAGAGAGGCCTCATTTGAAAAAGTTGTCCTAAGCCTTTGTTTACATCCGACTGCTCTTGTAAAAACATAATCACTTACCAAATGTAATGTAGCCACTTCCCAAGGGAAGCCTATACTGAATACTGAATAATTTGAGGTTCTATACCCAAAACACTGGCAAAAAAGAGTCGAACAATCTGAACCAAGCTTACTGGCATCTATGCTTGCAGAATCAATATGAATTCACTCTCCTTTAAAACATTGACGACCCCTACAGTGGATGCCTGAGAATTCTTTAAATAAGTATCTTATGTTTGGCATTGCTAACAACTATTTTAGAAAAATACTCCATATTCAACTTAATATATGGATAATATCCATACGTGTTTTTCATCTTTCTATTTTTCCATCATAATAAACAAAGCATAAGTGAAAAATTCTCCAACTTAATGCACAGACATTGGTGAACAGGAGGTGAAAAGGATGAAAAAGTTCTACACAGTATACTCTTCTTTTTCAAGCATTAACCATCCACTAATGAATCAGTCGACTGTTTTGACCTAATAAACAAACAAGAGTCTCTCAGTGGCCGATTCCCAACATTGTTTATATCTTACAGTTATAAGTTAACAGACATTTCTGCCATATTAGAGAACCACCACCCAAAATGCAAAGAAACCAATGTTGTTCAAACAACCGAGTGAGAACTAAAAAAATAAAGAGTATGATGATGCAGAAGGCTTCCAGGTATCAGTTAAAGATTAACTTACAAGGGAAAAGGAAAAAGGAAAAAATATCAACTCCGCTAGAAGCTAAACCAAACAGACTCAACAACGGCCATCTACCAGGAAACAAATTCACTCTGATGGAAGCTTTAAATATACTTGCCTAAAGCAAAAAAATGATTCTCAAATGTCACTTGGGAATTCTGCCGCCATCATTCTTTTCCCTGAGGCGGGTTTTCTTCATGTTCACGCATCCAATTGACAATGCAAAGTAAACAGCAGACATAGAATTCAAGTTTCCACTTGTGTTCCGAACAGTGGCTCCCATAGTGATTTCTCTTATATTTCCTGATTGTCATCTATAGCCATGCTCTGTCAGCTTCAAGAGCCTGCCTAAAGTTTTCTAACAGAAAACAAAGACACCCTTCTCTGATGATACCATCCTCTTCGCCGGGGCAGTTCCAACTACCCTCTCCAGCTGTGACACAAATATATAGTTAGTAGTTAGTATGAACGCAAAATATGTCATTTGGATGGTAAGATTAGGACAGAAAGAAAAGGAGAGACTGTGAAAGTTCAGGGTCCTTGTCCTCAAAAACCAGTTTTATTTTTACCCGAAAAGAGGGAGGATTTAGTGAGGAAAATGAGTGACACAATCTTTGATTTCCCTAAACACCCAAACCTCCTTTTCTTTCTGCTATTTAACACAATCCTTAGTTCTCCTTTTATCCCGAAGCACCAGAATAATCATAACTGAACATCCACTAATAGAATATATATAACAACTTTTAAAGCTCGCTCAGCTATATTTTCTCCTAAGAGTACACTTGCTCAACACTCCCCCAACACCACTCTATCCCATCCAACCATCGACATAGCACCAGTACCACCTTCAGTTAGTGCTTCCCTACCTATTTTGTCTATATCGACGATATGCCTGCATCCATGCATCACATTCAACCCACATATTTATAAGCTAATAGAGAACAGTATAGAATGTTACCCGGAACTGGTCAAAACGAGAAAATAGAACGGTGCAAATCATGCTATGGGACCCCTCAAGCATATTAACAATCTGCAATGAAATACAAGATCAAGGTTTCGTACTAGACATAAATATCTGAAGCAACAATTATTCAACTGGATCTTTGAGCAAATAAACGCGAGTAATAATATTCATGAAGATAATGATTTACCTCGGGGTAAAATTCTTTCCTTTCTGGGAGAGAATAGATGATTAAATTCTGAATACCACGAATCTATATAAAACAAACGAATAGCAACATAAATTATTTTAATGCATCTAATACACAACTAACTGAAGAAGTACTATAAGCTCATAATCCATACAACAAATCACATTATAGGGCCTCTCTAATATAAAAGCTTTCTTGTTAGATAGAACATGCACAACAAAGCAAACTTCCATTTAGCCAAAAAAATTTAGTTCTTACAAGCTAAATCTTCTAATCGATAATTCGGCCAAAGAAAGATCTTCAATTGAATTATTTCATTTTTATCAACATCGGAATGTTTACTTTCATCCAAAAATTAACTAGTTTTTTTCGTTGTTCTCATTACAAAATACCGGATTTCTATTTCACATCATTTCTATTTGTTGAATTGAAACAAATTAAAATTCTCAATTCTCTACAACATCTAGATGATAAAATATTTTTAAGAACAAGTAAATTTGAATGATTTTTATCTCTATTTCCAATCATTCTTTGATGTTTTGAAATAGATTCATCACAAATGTTCTTATCAACATATCTTCGTTCTTGATATCTTTGATTAATTTGGTGTTTACTCTTATAAACCAATGAAATATCTGTGATTTGATACATAATAAATTGTCCATTTTTTTACAGAGAACCAATTCGATAATCGATACCCTTTTTTTGTCAATTCTGTAAAAGGTAAATTCTTCTAAATCAACATTATATTCAAACTCATTTCTCTTATTCGAATAGAGGATATAGTAATTTTTCTTAGGTTTCTCAATCTATGCCGGAGACAATATATGTTAATATTATTGATCATTCTTTGTTTCAAAGCATCGTCCTATCTCAATTGAAAAAGCAAATATCATTTCATGAATAAATTAGTTTTGCATCTGTGTTGCTCTTGTATTGTTTTTCTGCTTTACGTTTGTTCATGTCAGATCATGCATAATCTTCTTCAACATCTTTTTGTTGGTTTGAGAGAAGGAATCCAAGATCTTTTCAGTTTTGTGCATCTGAACCACAAGATCTTGTTGATCCGCGGGTCTTTTTCTTCTTGATTTCTATTCTTTAATTCAAAATATTTTTTTCTTTCATTCAATGGTATAAAAAAAATTTCTTTCACCTTTCTATTGACATTTTTATTTTCACTAACATTTTCATTAATATTCAAATTTAAAAGGAGTAATTTTCTTGGCATAATCCACAGTTTCATTTTATATGCATTATAAAGTAGCACAAATTCGAGGAAGAACCAAAGTTCCAGATTAATATTTCTTCATTCATTCCCATTCCCAATCAAAACAACTTTTTTTTTAATGATTGGGAGGATTGATTTACATAACTTGATGAATTGTAAGATAAAAAAGACCTTCTTATCAATTATTGGGTAATTATTAGTTTCAATCTTAGTTTTTTTATTACTGTTGGAATTGATCTTGATCCATGCCTCAATATTGACTTTTTTTCTAAGACAAAACTTAAAAAAATCTCAGTCAAAATATTTTATATCTGGATTTTTTTCTATATACATAATATCACCTCTTCCTAGATAATTATTAATAGGAATACCCCCTCCCCCATTTATCAAATAATTTGCCTTTAGGTGTGTATTAATTGAAAGAAATCTTTTAATTCGTATTTACTTGTAATGGTGATCCATAAATATAATAAATAATATCATATTTATTTATTAGTTTGAGAGAAGGAATCCAAGATTTCCTTTTTAATTCAATAATGAATATACTTCAAAATCTTTTGTTTTTTGTAATGAAGTAATTGGTATTTTTCATATGAATTTCATTTCTTTAAATCTTTATTTTGAGCTGTATGACATTGATTGACTCTATTTCGCTATTTTTGTAAGATTAATCTAGATAATGACCTCTTGACCAGTTTTTCCATTGATTCTCTCTATAACTCCAAAATTTCTTATATCTTAATTTAGAATGAATTATTGCTTGTGTTCCTATAGAATCCTTTATCCCAATCTTGAGAAAAAAAGATGTCTAGTGATATTGAAGAACATATTTTAATTTATCCAAGTTAATAACTAAGGTTTGGGATTATTTGTAAAATACATATGCTTGTGATAAGGAGTATTAAAGTCACAAAAAATAGGAGAATTCCTTTTACTATTACTAATATTATAAAGCGACTTTTTTATAGTTGAAATAAAGTGATGTATGTTGATTTGCTTTATTAATTTTTCTTTGATTTATTTCATTAGTGTAAATGCATTTATCAATCATTTTCTTTTGTTGATACAAAAAAATGTGTATATTGATTTAGATTCTTCCGGTGAATTTTTATAAAATAATGTAATTTACTGATTAATCGAGCATTTCTTCTGTTTAATATTTGCCAAATATTTTTAGTGATTCTAGTTTTTTGGCATTATAAATTGTTTTGTTAGAACTAATATTTAATCCTGGAGTTACTTTTTCTTTCGCACTTTGTAATTTTTTCTATTTGATTTCTAATTGTGCGTGTTCTATCAAATCATATCCTTCAATTTTTTTTCAAGAATAATTTGTCTAATCTATAGATCTAATTTGATTAACCATAAGGATCAAAATTTCGTTTCAGTGTTCAGTCACCTAGGAAATGAAAAATATTTCGATGTGTTTCAGAAACGTCTCGACCCGTTTCGGAAACAAAATGAAAAAAATTAAAAAAAAATTAAGAATTATTTTATTAAAACATTGCTCAAAATATATCAAAATATCTTAAAAAACTTTAAAATATTCTAAAATAATTGTGCAAATACATTGAAATATAAAAACATTTTCAAATATTATGGAACATCTCGAAATGTTAGAATTTCGATTCCATCACTAATTCGTTTCGATCTCCTTGGAAACGGAAACGTTTTGGACGTTTCGAAATTATATTTTGATCCTTGATTAAACAATTCATGAATTATCTGATTGTTGATTATAGAATCTTTTTCCTTTCTAGTTTCACTTAATTCATATACTTCTCTCAATCTAAATATCATATTTTGATTTACTTTTGAAAGTGTTTTTCTTATTTTTTTTTATAAATAGAACAATTTTGGTGACCCAATTTTTTGTTTCTTTTGAGATTGTTAGAAAAAAGTTTGATCTTCCCTTTAAAACTAGAAAAATACTTCTTTTTCAATTTTCTAAATTTTTTTTCGAGTTCTTTAAAAATGGGCTCAAAAAAATGTCTTTTTTCGAGGAGAACCAAAGGGAAGTTCAACTTCCATTCCCCAAACCATTAAAAAACAAATATCTTTTTTGTTCTATTTTTTTCATTAGATCTCTATGAGAGGTTTGCAGCTTAATTTTGTGGCAAAGTTTCAGACATAAAGAAAATAGAATTTTTATATGAATACTGTCTATTAACCAATTTTTTGGAGATTCGGTTTCTAATAATCGAACACCATTATATGTCCGTTTAACATGCATTTCTCTATTCCATTCCAGTAAATCCTTAGACCATCCAAGAAGTTGTAATAATAACATACAACCCATATTTTTAGCTACCAACAATAAAGGTAAAATAATATATTTTCTAAGAATCGATTGTGTTATTAACATGGAACCTCTTATTACTTGCGCAAATGGAATGATATCCCAGGCTTTTGCCATTTCTATTCATGTTTTTTCCTTTCTTTGTTACCTTCTCTTTTTTCTCTTCTCTTCTCTTCTCTTCTTTTTTTGTCTGTGGGAGAAAAACACTTTGTACCCTAAAAAATTTAAGAAATCTCACTTTACATCCTCAAATATTATATTTTCTATATTGCACTCTCAATATATCAAAACTGTTACAAAGTGATCCTCCTGTTATATTCCACTATTTTTTCCGTCAGTGTCAATAGGGTGACAGAAAAATAACGGAAGTTAAGAGAAGAGTCACATTGCAACACTTTTGATACACCGAGGGAACAATATGAAAAATTTTACCTTCAAGGGTGCAACATGAGAATCCTTAAATCTTTCAGGATGAAAAGTGCAATTCGCCCTATTCCTAGAGATAAGCTGTCAATTTTTGACACGGCACAACACGAACCGAACACGAAATTAAACAAGTTAATTGGTTAAAACGAGTCAACACGATTAAACATGTTCTTGTCAAAATTAGGACATAAATCCGACTTAACTCATTGTAGACCCGTTTATGGCAGTATAGTTTGTCTATTATGTATGACTGATGTGGTCTTAACATTATTACTTATTAGTTCTTATTTCTACTATGATTAGGGGTGTCAAACGTGTTGGGTTAAACGGTTATGTGTCGGGTTAAACATGTGACGGATAAAAAACATGTAAACCCGTACACGACACGATTTATAAACGGGTAAAAAATTTCAATACGAACATGACTCATTTAATAAACGGGTAACATGACATGACTCATTTAACCCGTTTAAAAATAACAAAAAAATATTATTTTAACAAATTTTTAAACTCCATTTCTTTGCTTCTTTCTTCCAACCATCAGCCCACATGAAAGCCAAATCACAAAGATTAGCTAAAAATAAGAAGGCCCACTACCTTTTTTATAGGCAACTAAAGTCCCCCCTCTCTACTCCTATGTCGATGTGGGACTAAAGACTAGACAATTCAATACCTTAAGCTTTGAGGCTCAACCTATTATGCTTGTGGGCATAAAAATGTCAAGGAGGGAATGGACATAACATATTTAGATCAAATGTTACAATTTTCATTTCTGCAATGAGGTTTTAGGGATGCTCTAATTGAATATAAATCAAATTTTAATTTTTTATACAAATTGGAATGTCAGTTCGGTTAGTAGACATTTCCCTTTTTCAACTTTTTTGGAAAGTACAATCACCATTTTGTTTCTATACACCTGTAAGCACTCTGTGAGTTGTGAATCTTGAGTATTACTGCAGCCTAAAGGGCAAACAAAACAAGTTTCCTGTAATCTGCAAGCCACAGATGTACAAACTATAGGTTGAAGTTCTTACCAAACTTCATTGAAGATTTAATGTTACACACATTCCCTCTTCCTTTTCTTTTCTCTACCAAACTTCATTATTAATTTATTATTATATAAATTTATTTAAATAGGTAAACGGATGATAAACTGGTTGACAGGTCTCACCCGAACACGACCAGTTTATTAAACGTGTCCGACAGGTCAATCCGTTTACCACCCTAACCCGTTAAGATCTCACCCAAACCCACTTAATTCGTGTCGGTTAATCGTGTCGTGTCGAACTTTGACAGAACTAACTATGATAATTGACAATATAGTTATTAACATTATTATTATTACAGTATACTAGTATAGTTCTTGCTTTAATTTTTAGGTTGAAACTTAAATACATTTTAGTTAATTTCATTGATGAGATGTGATATGTTATTTATAAAAAAACTATAAATTTTGGATGAATGATTGAATGATGTATTTAATAGTAATGAACATGTGTGGAAACAAGTTATGTGTGTTAAACATTTATGTGTTATGTATGTTAAAAAAGTTAAACAGATTATGTTATGTGTGTTATCCCGAAAACGACCCGTTTATTAAACGTGTCAAACAGGTCGAGTTCGGGTAACCCGTTTAATAACCAGGTCAGGTTAATACATTCTAGGAATTCTTCACCACAAACTCATATGAAAAGGCACATGCATAACCCTTTACGAACCTTTTCCATGTAGAGATAGAGAGAGAGAGAGAGCAATGAAGAAAGGAAAATGAAAGAACCTTGTATCTGTGGTAGAAATGAGCTCTCTCAGTATAAAGCATGATTTTCCGCCTTCCTTGGAAAAACCAAACTCGTCCACGAGAAATATCACTCTGTTTTGTGTACCTAGTCATGTAAACGGGAAATGACAGAATGATCAATCGAATACTATGAAATCGCAACCAATGGTTATCAAACGAATATGTAAAACAATTCAACACAAGCTGAAAGTAAAAGTGAAATGGCTGTTTCTTACTCCCCAAGCAGACAGAAGGATGCGTCCTGCGACTTCAAAAAATTTCGAACTCGTACGAATTCAAAGTATGAACTAATAAATAGCATAATCCCACCCTGCATGTAATGCTTAGTGCATAAGAACTTCCACAAAATTCATTAGTGAAAGCTTAGGCATATAACTTGTCATTCTTTAGGTCTCAAAGAAAGTATAGTTACCTGAATAGAATCTTTTATCTTTGGGAAAACCTGCAATAATAATCAACTGCTAATGTCACATCCCAAATCTTTACTAAAGCAATAGCAAAGCAAGGATAACTATATGATCATACACCCAGTCACTTGGGGTGGTCTGACCATGACAATTCCATGTGAGGAATTATATATAGGTAAGAAGGGTGAAAAAGAGTGCCTCTGTTCTTTGTAGCCCAGCTTCTTATTATATGCAACAGCTACTGGTAATGAAGTTCACCACTGTATAGATTGACACATGAAATGTGAACTCCTCCAACAAGTTGGCACAGGAATCAAATTGGCTTACCTTTTTTGTTTAAGCTTGGCACAACCGACTAAGAAACTGCTTTTAGTCATCATCGAGAACAGGAGAGAGTGACTTGTGTGACATATCGATATCTGGGGATGAACGGGTAGAACTCGGGGCTGTCAGGTGTCAATCGAGGAAAGATTGATTGGGTGTTCAGGGTGCAATAAAGATGGGGACAAAACGCTAAAGCAATCGACTGAGAAGTAATCAGGGAGGGATAAGGTATCCACAAAAACACTTCCCCTGACATGTGGTCTTCATTGGATATGCCATTCTTGAAACAAATTACACGTTTTACCAGGGATGCAACAGGAAAATATATTTCAACATCTGGAACAAGCTGAACACAATAGGTTTACTCCACTCTGGAATTTAAACTCTTCCATAACAAGGTTGGTGTCATCCAACAACATTTTCAAAAGGGATTCACAGTGAGCCCCTATCCCACAGGCAACTAGGCTCCCACAAAATTTTGCTTCAATTCAAAGAGAGTTGAGGTTAAGTAATCGCCTTAACCACGAACACTTCCCCTCTAAATCATACCCCAAATAGCTGTAGTGGCTTAATGATTCAGGTTCATTCTTTGTTTTAAAAATGCCTGATCACTATGGCAAAAGGGACCCTGCTTCTTTTTTTGATTTTCCTCCACATTAACAAGTTAAATGTGTCACACACTATCCAAAAAATATTTTGAATCCACCCTTCTAGGCCAGATGGACCCCAAACTCTCATCCTGTACAAGTATATAGTCACTAAATATCAAAGGACATTACGTACTAAGACGTAAATCAAGTTTATAAAAATGAGAGTCAAGGTAGACTAATCTCAATCACGAGACGATTTGGTACGAAGGACGGGTACACAGTACAATACAACATACTAAATATACCCATGATCCATGTAACATTGGTGACCCTCGACTCCCATTTTATAAAATGATATACATTTTTAGCATCAATACTATGTTTTTTTGTATTTGATTATTATATACGTAAAAGGGGCATGAGATTCTAGAGTCCATTATAACCTAGAAGATTCGATACCTTCAGGATATGTGACAAAAAGTGCAAGCACATGCATGTGTGGGGACATCTACCTGACCTGAAAACGGTTAAAATTGAGAGTTCGCCTAGTGTCTAGTGTTTATGCTAGTCTTTGGAAATAGAATAATTACAATCATTATTCATGCCATAAAACTCTACTTCAAACAAACCACGTAACCACTGCATAACACAACTACAATAATTTGAAAGCCAAATTGATTTAAACACCTCCTTTTTAATTCCATAGATTTCCCTGAATAATGAGTAATTCCTTTGTGAAAATTTCGCACAAATTGAAGAACTAAAACCTTGACACTGCTATGAGAAAAGCATCAATCTTGAACTTCTGGCAATTCCACACCCCCACTTCAGAGAGCACCAAAGAGAAACAATTATTTGGAATGCATAGTCTAAATCTAATATGTTATTTTTCAGCATATTCTTTTCTTTCTGATTTCATGTGACTTTTGTTATCAAAAGATAATCTCACAAAATAAATTTGAAGGACCTATTATATATATATATATATAATCGTCCAATCAGACCTACCATAGTTCCTGAGGAATAACTATAAAAAATACAGGGTTTCAACAGGAGCAGACTGTAAAAATTCTTTCCGAAGAAGCATCATATGCATTACATCCACAAGAGACAATTTTAAACAAACCTTCTTTGTAAAATATTCAAAACGAGCATTGTCGGCATCTACTATTGATTCTGCATCAAAACGCTCATAAACCTGTAATAGTCAATAGCACATATACATAAGCATGCAAGAATATCTGAATGGTCTACTTAGATATACCAAATCTACCGTGTCAACAATGAGGCAAAACACGTTGAGAAAGCCACAGTAAATAATGATCTGACCGAGTCAAAGATGATGAAAATGTGAAGGCTCGTAATTATGACAAAAAAAATTAAGCACCAGTGCATGACTTTTTCAGGAAGCATCAACCAAGATTTTGATGTCGTCATAAATAGTACAATTCAGTTTCTCAATAATGCATTTGCTATCAACCCCATTTAGTTTAACACAAGAAGTTAGGCATGCATACCTGTCGCACTGGAAGTAATACTTTGGGAAGAACACCTTTATACGCACATACCAACTTCACCTGAGAAATAACATCCAAAATATCCCAGAGGTCAAAACATAAAAGCATATCGCATAACCCATCCTATGAAAGAAGATCACATAAACATGTACCGGTGTTCTGGATATGAACTTCCAAATTTCCAATCATTTAAATTTAGGTTTAGAGACACAATTATTAATTAATAAAGACAACATAAATAAAAATAGACAAAGTGGCAGAACTATATAAAATTTTCTTCCCCATCTTGGAGCATAAAGCTTAACTATAAAAAAAACATCTAATGAATGCTGCATAAGACAAACTATAAAGGAAGAGAAGACACTGTTAATTATGGCTTGGCTGAAGTAGAATATAACGTTAAATACTAATGCACAACTTTTAAGGAACTCTGAAAATTGTCTAACTTCAAATTCAGTATCAACAATGCCTCACAAAACTTAGGTAGATCCACATAGTAAGTGAAATGTAATGAAGAAAGTTGGTGCACCTTTCCCTGGTAGTTAACGCAATGATGATTGAACAACGCGTTGATGTCTGGGACAAGAAAGAAAAAACAAAGAAGTTAAACTCAATCGAATTCTTGTAATGTTGGTAAAAGGGGACTTAAGGGTTTATTTTCAATCAGCATGAAGAGCAATAATGCATGTTATGGATTGCACAGAAATTATACTAATTGAAAAAAAAAAACATAACACCCAGTCATTTTTATCCCAGGAAACAGATTTAAAACTTGTGGGCAAAATCAAATTTTTACTCGAGTCATGCATTTTCATTGTCGGTTTTAAGTTGCACCTATGTCAAAAGGGAATTTCGGAAGTCACAGCTCCAAACTGCTCCTACAAACGTAATATCCTCATGTGCATCTATTTCTACGACTTAGTGAGCAATTACAACAGGGAGTAGAACATTTCCATTATTCAACTTTCTAACTCATCACCTGGGTTTACATGCGATCCTAAAATTATTGTTTGACGATAGAACTGCGCTTGTCCATCCAAGTACCTAGTCATGAAGACAATTGTATAAATGTTAAGTCAATAGAAAGAATAATTAGAATGCAATAAAACTTCATTAAAACAAATTTCCATCAAGAAGCACATGGTTTAGAAATCATAGCTAGAACATCCATTAGAAGTCTACAACACTCAATAAAGAATATATTGTAAAAACCCAAGTGCAAACACCCCCATTTTAGAACATCCAATCCCAAACCAATTGGCAGTGTGTGAAGAGTACCCTCAAATAGTCATATATATAAACCAACCTTGGGTGATCCTAATCATTCAACACAGGATACGACCACATGGGATCTGGGCTCACATATGGGGGCTAACAAATAAATAGACAAACTTGTATACTGAAAAATTTAAATGAGTGAGAGATTTGACACACTAACTACCTAAAGCCTAGCTCTGAGTATCCAATCCAAAACTAATTGGCAATGTGACTGGAGTGGAGAGACCCTTTAAACATATAAATCAACCTAGGGTGATCTTAATCATTTAATGTTGGATACAAGCTCTCTTTAAACCCCCATCCCCACAAAAAAAAATAATAAAAAAACCAAAAAAAAAACAGGAAAAGAAAGAAGGGAAGTAGAACAGCAAAAAAAAAAAGATGAACCACCAAAGAAACAATACACTAAAAATATACCATTGTCTTATACGCATAATATCCGTTCCATGTTGCTTAGATGGTATCCGGTTCAATTGTTCAATGATTGTACTCACATGAGACCAATTCTGCACATAGTTCCATCAAAAAAGGAAACAAAACAGGCAAAAGAAGACATGACTCAAACATACATATACATGGAAAAAAATTATAACTACACAAATAAATGATACAATGTACCTGCATTGCTATAACATCAGCATGGTCAATAATTAAAACCTGTTGATACCAACTCTCTCATTAACTAAAAAGGAAGTTGAAATGTACAAAATCAATAATAGAATGATAGGGAACATGACCACATGTATCATAAACAGTCAAATAACTAGTGTAATTACCTCTATAGAAGAAAGATAGTCAACATCCTTTTCCTTCTCTACTTCAGCTTCCCCGATTTTCTGAGAGAAGCCAATAAAGAGATCTAAAGTCAATTGCACATTTGACCATAACCTATGAATATATAGGACCAAACTCACGAAACCAGAGTATTGACATAAACCAATCATCTTACAAGAGTGTTCATAAGAAAACCAATTCCCATCAAGCATACTACATAAATGTCACACATTACACAAGTGAAATATGAAACAACAGAATAGAAGTGATACAAGTTGACCTGCAATACAAATATAGTTCATGCAGCCTATGGAACAAAAAATAACCATCGCCACCCCCAGTGTAAAACCCTTGTCCAATTGACGCATCCTTGCATTTATTAGTTATAGAACAAACCAGATCTATCAGCGTAGTAGGCTTTTTTTCTAAGTTTATGTGAAGGGTAATTTTCTCATTTCCGATTTCGGTCCTAGTCTTGCCCAGCTGAGCACAGGTTGGCTCTTGTGGGATATTTTTGGCGTTGTCCTATAAAACATTACTTTTTACAGTGTAAGAGATTTATGTGGTCTTGTGGAGGACTTATGTGCAAATTTTCGGCTTTTCTTAAAAGCTTTGTGGTTGGTATAATAACAGGGGTGTGCCTTTGCACACTTTTGAACTGTTTCCAAACATTTCTTTCCGACAAGAAAATAAAGCAACAATTGAAGCACCAAGTGGGTGTAACCCATACGCACAGCATGTATACAAAGCAAAGAAGAACAAAAAAGAACAGTAACTGTCCGACCGATAGTGGCTCTAATTCCAATCTCTTCTAGGAAACAACACTATCGAATAGGATAACCATCTAATAGAAATTCCAAGATACTCCTGTAGAAGAAATCTTTTTCTTTTGTTCCTGTAAATAAGCAGCAGGCTAGTAGTCTGAGATTAGGATTTTGAAATAAGATGTTGGCTCCAGTTTTGAAATCCAACTTTGCATCCATTCTCTGAGTTTGAGTATTTTGTAGAATTTCCTTTGTCAATGATAGTTAACTTCTGCTTCTGCCCTACGACCGTGGACGCAAGCTTTCGAGTCAAATCAAGTAAATTTGTGTATTTTGTGTTTTGTTATTTTGTTTTCCTATCTGTTTGTGGGTCTCGTGCATACAGACTGGTATCAAAGCTAAGGCTCCGAGATGATTTGGAAAAAATTCGAAGGAGGATTCAATGATCAGAGCATTTCTTGTTTATAGCAGATCCAGAAAAAGTGCTTTACTGCAAAAGTGGGGTTTGATAAAGTTTTTGATTGCACACCATGCTTGATTTTGAAGAATATTTGATTATAGTCTGCCTCTCTCCCCTATTCTTCTTCGTTTTTACTTTGTTTAGGAATCTTCTTAGTGTTTTTTTAATCTATACTACTTATAAATGTCAACATCCATGAAAAAAATTTGATTTTTTATTTTTATACTTAATTATTATTATAAAGTCAATTATATCCACATATTTAATTTCATCCAATTTTTATTTTCTAAACCTATTTGATTTTCAAGTTCTCATAGACCTAAATTCTATTGAACTCATTTATTAGCAGTGCACTTACATATAATTTTCTATATCTATATCTATATTCATATGAACAAGTAAAATCCAATCTTACATTCTATTATTATGTATAAGTAATTGCCAGATTGAAATGCACAGCCAAATATATGTCCTATTTGATTTTTTTGTATGCAATAATATCATAATATTATAATACACACAATAATCTTATCATTTAATCAATCTCTTTGACAAAAAAATAATAATAATAAATCTATAATATAATTAAATATACAAATACTCAAGAATGACAACCTTACAAATTATAATAAAGCTCCATTATAAACAAAAGATGAAATGTCTAAAGAAGACAAGGAGATACCTAAAAATTACAAATTAGGTAATCAAAGAAGAATAGAATAGATCAATAATTAAGTTTAAAAATAATTAAAATAAGAATTAATTACTTGACAATTGACACATAATTTATTATTCAATTTAATTACAAATATAATTAAAATATTTTATAGAACAAAATACTATTTAAATATATTACTTATTTGATGCGAAAAGTTGATTAACTTTGCTAGGAATCTTAACTTGATTTGATCTATTCTATGAAATTAGCTAAATTGAGTTCTATCTATCATACTAGCATGCAATTTGATTTTTTAAAAAACCATAAAAGATATTTGTTGTTGAGATAAACTCTACATGCTGTATATGCTGGAAATATTTTGAAGTGTGTTTGTTATATTTAGTTGTATTACAGCATAACTCATAATATTTACATATTATCTACAACACGTCTCGGTTTGCCTTATGCCTCATGCCTATGCCCCAAAAGACATACAATACAACAGGAGTGTCTACTACTCTACAATATTCCTACAAAACAAAAAAAAAAAGAACAAGAGAAAATATGAAACCCTGCACGCAGAAAAAATACTAAACCACCCCCGATGAGCTATGGTTATAAAACGATCTTAAGCATAGGGAAATTTATTCTCATTGGACAACCACCTCCTCTCATGCTTCCATATCCTCCATGAATCACCATCTCATAACCCAAAATATTCTATGATAAGACATCAAGCCAGAGTAACTTGCTTGGGACCCAGGTGAAAAGCTTGCAATATATACAACAAGGGAGTTAAATTTTTTTCTCATTATAATTGGGGAGATCCAGTTTCCAAGAATGCACTTTCATTCATGATCATTATGGTTTTAAACTTCAACTTTTTTCACATTCGGTATAATTTTGAATACCATAGCTTGTGGATTTCGAGCCATTCATTGTTAAACATTGTTGAAATCTGATTTGGAGTTTAATCTGGGAATTTGATATTCTGCAATGCATCCCTCTTTAGGTAGAGCTGCAAGACCTTAATATTTTTTTGGAAGGAAAAGGTCCATAAGCAAGAACATCATAATTTTTTGATGATTGTTAATCTGTCCATCTAGCCTCCACAGACACATAGACATGCATGCATCTACTTTTGCGCCTGCTCACTTTTTAAGGAGGAGAGCTCAAAAGTCCATTGTTTCTCCCATTAGCAATCTAGAGTACCTTTGTTCCACCAAATCCTTTTTCAAACAGATGCTCCTTTTAGAGCTGGTTAGTTTAACAACGCCAAAATGCTAAACTCCGCTTCTTTTGCAGAAAAACAATATTTTTTGAAGTAGACAAACTCTGTTTATCATACCTACCTATTCGTTTTGTTGAATCTTTTAGTGTGGAGGATACAACTTGTTAGAGTTATAGCAGCCTAGTTTATTAGGGTTTATTAGAGTTTTTTTTTTTTTTTAACCCTTTTATCCTTATTATGACTTTTATTAGCTATATATATCAGGGCTCTACACTTAGTTTGTATCCTTTGTCACTTACAACTATTTCAATTTGGTATTAGAGTCAAACTCTAACCCTAACCCTAACACTAACCTCCACCATAGACTCCACCATACTCAGCAGCCACAACTCCCCGTCCTCCAAACAGCACCCAGCAAGCAGCGACCCAGACTGCCAGCAAACCACCTACCGACTGCCAGCAAATTGCCTAGCGAAACCACCGACTACCCTCGCCGACTGCTCAAACCAGCAACTCACCAACAAAAACCACCCAGGCTAGCACCGAACCAAACCAGCAAACTCACTGACTACCTTGACCTTCACCAACTGCCCACAGTGAAAATCAGAGAGTACCTTCACCGACTGCCCAGACTAACTAAACAGCATCCATATCACAAAACCACCAACCCACTCCACCGACAAAACCCACTCCACCAGTTTCATAGCTATAAACCAAACTACCCAAACAACCAACATAGCCAAATAACCACACACACCAAAAAAAACTCAGCCCTGTCTTCCCACCGCTGACAACACAAAAAAAAAACACCAACTGTGAAACAACCCCAGTCCTCCTTCACCAACCCACTGCCCACCGACAAACCAGAACCCAGACCCACAAACTCACCAACACAAACCCAGACCAGCAGACCCACAAACCCAAACCAGCAGCCCAAACAACTCGGATCAGAAACCCAAACCCACAAACAACCCAAGTCACTACTGTCAAACTACTGCCCAAGTCCAGACCACCTACTGCCCAGACCATATACTGACAGTACCCAGCCAAACCAGCCCACTATACCTAACCCACTGCAGTTACCTCCACCGACAGTTAGCATATACAACTATACCCAACCCACTGCAGTTCACACCAACAAACCCAAGTCCCCAGCTAACCCACTGCCCAAACCAGCAGTGATCCAATTCAGTTCAGATCATAACAGTTGTCCCACCTTCTTGCGCTTTCGTGCACCGAACTCTTCGTCATAGTGTCGCCATCTCTTTGCATCACGGCATTTTTTCCTAGGGTTACAGCTGCTAGGACCTTTTAAGGGGGGTTGAATCCTCTTTTCTGTTGATCTGCTCTTGATGCAGTAGATCACTTATTTATATTTTCTGAATTTCTGAGCACCGTGACCTAATTTTTTGGGAGTTTTCTGGACCTTCTGTCGCTATTGTTTGACTTGAGGTGTATTGTTCTCCCTTATTTAATCCCTCTATTTATCTTAGAGTTATTTTTCTGTCACGGGTGCCATAGTATTGATGATATGGCTACTACCAAGGGACTTGAGACCCCTACTGTTGACACCTCTACTGTTGAGACCTTTACCGTTGAGACATCTATTAGTACTTTCACTTTTATGTTTGACCAGTATACAATACCTACTGGCACAGTTGCATTACCAGCACTGTCGGACATAATCTCTCAGAAAGTTACGGCACCGTTGTTGAATAGTCTTAACTTCGCTGAGTTGTCTCGCTCATTTTAACTTTTCTTAGGCCATGTAGGAAAGTTTGGTTAGCTGATGGGATCTCACCCAAATCCAGCTGATGACGGCCCTGGATATTCTGCGTGGTTCTCTGAGAACTGCGTCATTCTTGAATGGTTATTTGACTCGATGAAGCCATTTGTTTGTAGGATTCATCAGTTTCATAGCTCTGTTCCGAGACTATGGAACACATTATTAAAGATGTATTCCTAGCCAGGATAGAGAGTTCGTGTTTATGAGCTTTCTCAGGAGCTCTCATATGCTCGGCCGGGAGATATGATTATTCAAGATTATTATGGTTGTTTGACCTAGCGGTTGCTTAGGTATGAGACTCTACGTCCTCTTGCTGCTATTCTGAGGATAGAACCCGAGGGAGCAACACTCTAACAAACTCAAGAGCAATAGGATAGGATTCACAAGTTCCTTATGAGGCTTTGTGATGAGTTTGAGGGGTCTCGTTCCCAGATCTTATCGATGTTGAAGCTTCTTTCTCTTTATCAGGAATATGCGATGATTGAGCAGCATGAACGCCGCGTGCGTATTGCATCACTTCCAGTTGCGGCCTTGACTCCTCCAACTGACTAGATAGCCCTTACAGCTGCTGCAGGATCTCGTTCAGGATCCTCAGTCAGGGGTGGACAGCGTTTGAACCAGCACTGTTAGGGTGCCCCAGATCAGTATAGACAAGGGGATTCTCATCAGTATGATTATTGTGGCCAACTAGGACATCTCAGGGTTGCTTACTGGAAGTTTCATCCAGAGCTTAAGCCACATCCTCACGGCCGTACTGCTGCTATTGCTGAGGTACCACCACCTACTGTCGCTGCTCCTCCTTGGCAGAGTAATATGTATGTTAACACTTCTCGATTGGATATATTTATGTCCGTACTAACTTCTCAGGGTCCGACTACTGCTACTGCCACCACTACAGGTATATCTCGTGCTTTTCATTCTTACGTCGGTCTGTCTTCCCTTTGGATGCTGGACTCGGGTGTCAATGGTCATATGACAGGTAAGACCCACCAATTCACCATTATTGATGAGCAGTTTACTGCTGAAGGTGAGGAATTGAGAGATGCGACTGTCTATCAGAGATTGGTAAGTAGACTTATCTACCTAGCTAACACTAGGCTAGACATTTCATTCGTTATCAGCCGAGTTAGTCAGTTCATGCACAGACCATGTCAGCCTCATCTTGATGCAGTTTATCATATTCTTCGAAACCTAAAGTCTTGTTCTGGACTTAAGTTGTTCTATGCATCAGGATCTCAGATTGGTTCTCTAGCCTGTTATTTAGATTCAGATTATGGGGGAGCGTGTGACAGTGGATCTACTACGGACTTTTGTGCTTTTCGAGGGACTCATCTTATCTCTTGGAAGAGTAAGAAGCAGTCAGTTATCTCTCACTCGTCAACAGGGGCAGAGTATCGGGCACTAGCACTTTGCACTTGGCACATGTGGGATTTTCAGTGACTTCTTCATCTACATTATATTGTGATAATCGATCTGCTATTCAGCTCGCTTCTAACTCTGTACTATACGAGAGGACGAAATATATAGATATCGATGTTCACTTTCTTTGGGAGAAGGTTAACAATAGTATTGTCACTCCATCGTTTGTGGGGACCAGTAATCAGGTTGCGGATGTTTTCACCAAACCTGTCACTCTATCCATTCTTGGAGACTCCGTTGTCAAGGGCTTAGTTGACATTTTTGCTCCTAGCTTGAGGGGAAGTGTTGAGAGTTATAGCAGCCTAGTTTATTAGGATTTATTATAATTTTTTCTTTTTACCTTTTTATCCTTATTGTAATTATTATTGGCTATATACATCAGGGTTTTACACTTAATTTGTATCATTTTTCACTCACAACTATTTTAAATCAACTTAATAGAGAAAATCAAGAAAATGAATAATTGGCATTCAATTATTCTTCTGTTTTGACTTTTGACGCTAATACCAGAAAGTCTCCAATTCAATGTAGCGTCATGTTTGCAACAGCATACAGCCTTAGGGCAAATCCCTCCACTACTAAGTCAGTTATATGATATCTTACATAACAACAGAAACAAAAGTTTCTATATGAAACCTAAAATTTGCAATTAGATAAGAAAACTGTGAACCAAACACACATATTGACAAAATAATAGTTCTCTTTAAACTTATATGTTACAGCAGCTTCCAAATCACAAAGAAAACTTTTAGAAAGAGAAAATGCACGCAAATGAAAATGCTTACAGTGATCAACCCAAGAGGAGAGGCAACAATCATGTCCGAGGAATAGAAATCACTGTATAACTTTATGCTCCTCCTACAGAAAGAACACAATGACATAATTTTACAAATGGAAAATGGAAAGAAAGAAAGAATGTATCTCACTGGCAAACCAATGATTCATATTGATAAGTTATCAAAAACAAAATGATTCGTTTTGATAAGGGGCACTTATATTTATACTTATTAAATAAACTAAGGAGAAAATTTGGACTAAAATTTAGGATTATTTTATGACTAGCATGATTAACGGTATATACAAACAACTATCAAAGTGCCACTTGCGATCTTATAATGTACCCATTTCAAACTCCAAACCACTTAAGACGTTCCTATTTTTCTTTTCAAGGACGATAAAAAAAAATAAAGAGAAGAAAATCTTACACCAGTCAAATAATAACCACTACAAAATACAAACCACCCTAGGGACATGCCATTCTCTTGTGACTCCCTCAACAATCTGCGCAGGGACAGATGGGACTGAAAAAGGCTTAAATTCGAATGTCTATCATTTTTTAGAAGAAGTTGATGAATTACAAAAGAAGGGACAAAAGGCAATAAGAAATGCCTTGAAAGATACTGCATCCACATTCAAGGAAGTAGTTGTGAGGAAATATAGAAACCATGCAATCCTAACAAAAGAAAAGTAAGATAATCCAATGGTTGTAATTACATGAATTTTGAAGTCGTATTTTCAAACTGGTCAGTTAAGCAACAAAAAGTTAGTTTCTTGAGGAATTAATGACTTCACAAGAAGATAAACATAAGCTTGCAAGTGTCTCTTGCATATAAACTTTTACTGCATATTCTTTGTGTCGGTTAACTCATTTGATTGCATGTCAAAAGTAAACTCAACTCAACTCAACTAAACAAAGTATTTTAGTGTCGACTAGATCAACATTATTCCTCCATTGTGCTCTAGGAAGGGTCATATTTTCTTATAGCAGCAGCGATTATACCTTTTTCACTATCTCATTCAAAATTAATTTTGGTTTACATCTACCTCTTGTATTTCCATCATCACTCTTCTTCACTGGTATAGTACTTCACCTCATAGTGGTGCTCTATATTTTTGCGACACAAGGTTTCTAGACATTTTTTTTCTTAGTTTCCCAAACATTTGTACCAAAAAAACATTGCCTAATGGATTATGTTGTAGAACTAACCTTTTAACTTAAGAGCGTATCTTCCGCCTAATCCATCACGTTTTAATTATACTAGTAAAATCATCTCCAATCTCTCCTACAACATTGAGGACAAGATATCCTCAAAAAGAATAAAAACAAAATACATATCAAAGAATAGTCATAATGAAAGCTAAAATAGCACTGCCTTCCAATTCCGTTGGAGATCGGACAAAGGCAAACCTCCAAAAGCTCCCCGAAGCTTTGGACCAAAGTGAAACCATGTAGACAATACATTTCCATACTAATTCCTACTTTATTTTCATCAATCAATATTACATTATCAACAAATGATGTGAATCATGGAACCTCATCCTTAATGTGTCTAATTAATTCCCTCATAATTAAGGCAAAAAGATACAAATTAAAAGGCAAAACCTTGATGCAATAATTTGTAACAAAAAAATCAATAAGCCACCCTACAGCTATTGTCGCTAAAGTCCTTGTAGCTTCATATATATATATATATATAGACACACACACACACAAGAGGTAACCCATGCCTGAAGACACGGTAAGTGAAAAGTGGTGGATTTGGAAGGGGAGGGGGATAGAATTCAATATAAATAGTTTTGAGAGGGGTGTTGGTAGCCGTTGAATGGGTCTATTTGAGACCCGTCGGATGAGCTTATTGAAACCTACCTGTTTTATATTTTATATATATCTATATCTTTAACCATATCTATACCTATATGGACTCTTCTTTTTTCTAAAACTTCTTATCTTATATCTCTAAAAACTTCATTACAAGTGTTCTTTTAGTCTATAAAGAAATATAAAGATGTTTCTTTTTCTTTCTATACCTCTCCATTAGTATACTAAGTATATATTTTCATTGTTGAACTTTCAAGCATAACCCCAAATCAATTCTCACATACTGATATTTCAACTGGTGATCATTGTTCTATCACTATAATCCAAAGTTTTGACGTAGGACTCATTAATTTGGTAGCTCAATAAGTTTGGCAACTCTAAATTTTCTCTTCATATGTAGGTACTAAAATACTCTTTCTTCATGCATCACACATTTTTTTTATTTGGAAGAATTTTATTAACAATTTAGTTAACCAAGAAACTCCAATGTTCTCTAAGCACTGCCAGTCAAACCTCAATCGGTAAACCATCATTGCCTAAAGCTATTACTTTTCATTTTCTTCAATTCATTAGTCACTTCACGCACTCTAATTATTGAAAAAAAAAAACTTGTTTTCACTCCTCACCTTTAACACCCTTAATATGATTAACTTCCCCATCACTTCACGCACTCTAATTATTGAAAAAAAAAAACTTGTTTTCACTCCTCACCTTTAACACCCTTAATATGATTAACTTCCCCAATATTTATTTCCCATAATTTAGTGAGTCCATATATTTTCTCTTCATCCTTTGTATCTAGTTTATAATAAATATCAAATGTTTTGTACTTAACATTTGTGACCCTTTTTTAACTTCTTTTTGTTTAAGCTTATATAGTTTAAACCTTTTTTGTTTCTTGTTATATGCCATATTTTAAAATACATTTTGATTCTCTAAGATACTCTATTACTATTATTTTAAAACATTCGACATTGTATTCCACCTCACATCTAAATTCGATCTAACTTGCTTTAGCATTTTATCCTTGAATAAAACTGTTTTTCTCCTCTTTAAGTTTCACCACCTAATTCTTAAACTTTAAATTTCTTGTATTAGTCTGAAACGATTTTTACTATCATTGCCCTGTGTTAAGTGGGCAGACTCTCTCCTATGTCAGAAGTAAAGCTCTCCTACATTTGTACTGTCTAACTAAGAGAAACAAATTTTTAATACAGCTTAGTCTTCATAAGACTTGAAGTTCCCACAAGTCTCTCATGAAGTTTCATTGTCCGCAACAAGAAAAACAATAAGTGAGCATCATAACCTTATGGAACGTAACAAAATACACCACACCGTTAGATAAGCTACTTTCACATCAACTATCAACAAATATCAAGAAACTTACCTGGTAAATTTAATACCTATCATGAAATGATCATTGTTATTTTCACCAAAAAGTGCTTGAAAGTCAGATGGTTTTGAAGACTTCTGTGATGTTGAATTATCAATATACTCTAATTCCTCCTTATCTTCAACCCCTCCAGTTGCAAATTCATTGTAGAAGCGATCATTGTGCTCCACGTTAACCTGTAGAAATAAAAAAATATGTATTCACAGAACATGGAAACTCGATCTTTTTCTAAAGAAATGGACAAAAACCATATCTCAACAACTTTACACTCGATGGCCATAAAAAACTAAAACACCAAGAAAGTAGATAACTGTGTAGATAGCTGCCAACTATTACAATGTTTCTGTCTCTAAATATCTCGAGGATGTTCAATAGAATAAAAAAAATAAGAATAAAAAAAGATTAAGTAATACACACTTTGCATTCCAATAGGTTTTAAAATTCCCACTTTCCAACCTAAAAAGATAAAAATTCTATATATCACCCTCAAGTATATTGATTGGTAGCAATGTGCTCCAAAAGCTAATTTTGTCGGTGCTTCCAAAATGTGTAATGCACATGTCAGGTTCAAGGACAACTCAACTCGACACCAGCCTTGGCCCAATTTGTTTGGGGTCAATTACATCAATCTTATTCCTTCATTATGCCTAGGGACATATACCTTGTAAAATTGCAACTTATTAATTCTTTTTCTACTTGTTCATTCAAAGTTAATTCCAATCTAACTTTAACGCCAACCATGCCATTGATAGTCATCACATCACTCTTTTTTTACTGGTGCAGATATTGGTCTTTAATATACATGGTCAATCCACATGTCGATTATCTCATAATTTTTCTTTTATTGCTGATATTTTCACCTTTCACAAATATACACATGCCTAATTCTATTATATTTATTTCTAGTTTTATCATAGCTTCATCTTAACATTATTCTTTTTGTCACACTTAGTTTTTGAGCATATTGTTTCATAATTGTCCAATATTTCAAACTACAATGCAGTGTTTGTTGTAATGACTTTCTCATAGACCTTTCAACTTAGGAGGTATTAGTATATACCAATCATGTAATTCGCCAAATGCATTCCTCCACTTATTCTATCCAACTTTAAGTTCATGAATAACATCACCTATTTAATACCCTTAGTCTTTGATCTTTACAACCTCCCCATTTGCATTTCCATTGTTACTAAAAAATAATTCATATATCCACCTTTTTTGCACTTATCTGGAAACTTTTGAATATAACATTTCTCTCCAAACTTCTAGTTTGTTGTCAATTCGTGCTTTAGTTTCATCAATCAACACCATATAATCAACAAATATTATACACTATGGAATCATCCAATATCAAGGCAAATAGATAAGGAGTGTAAGATAGAAACCTCATAAGTCTACAATAATTGAGAATTCACCACTATCTCTTCAGTTGGTCTCACTAATGGAGTTGCATTTAATCATATTAAATTATTATAATATGATTAGAGCATCTCTTATTTTCTAAAACTCACCATATTAGAGCATCTCAAATCATGGCTCAGATTATTACTCAAATTTGAGTCAACATTTGAGTAAAAAAAATTGATTTGATACAAAGGCCTTCAATGGACAAACTCAAATTTAAAGGAGGACAAACTCAAATTTAAAAAAGGATAAACTCACTATATCTCTCTCTATATATAGACACACGCATACACATGTGAACAACTAACAAGAAAAAAGAAAGAAGAATATACATTGATTGGGGGCCTTGAATGTTTGGAGGCTTCATAAAACATGGAGGTGGGTTTGAGCATTAGATGGGACTCAGGGTTTTGGGAATGGGGGTGGTCATGGGTGGGGGAAGAGGTGGGGACGAGTAATGGGTTGAGGGTGACAGGTTTATAAGTGTTTTTTTCCTATTAAGAATGAATTCCTTTTGATTTTATCAAAAATGAATGAGAAATGCAAGTAACATGGGGCTCCTATTTGTTGTTTTACTAATTTGTCCGTCAGCATAACACTTAACAACAGTTAGCTTTTGAACCACAATGCTATCAATCAATGGCATTGAAGGTGTAATGTCAAATTTTCAATTTTTTTATGATGTAAAGTGAGAATTTTGAAATCTTTTAGAGTGCAAAAGTTTGTCCAAGACTATAAAATATTATGTATTGTAAGAGCATCCAACCCAAAACCAATTGTCAAGAGGTGGAATAGCCCCTCAAACATATAAATCATCATTAGTGGGGGTCCTAATTATTCGATATGGGATACAAGCTCTCTTAACACCCCCTCCCTCACATGGGACCTGGGCTCGCACATGAGATTAACAAACAAACAAACATCTATGCATTACGGGAAATTCAAATGTCTAAGAGACACTTGACCCACTAACCACTCAAAGCCCAACTTTGATGCTATGTTAGAGCATCTAACCCAATACCAAGTGACAGTGCGTGGAGTAACCCTCAAGTATATAAACCAACATTAGTGGTCCTAATTACTCGATGTGAGATACAAGCACTCTTAACACGTACAGTCTTTAGTATGCAAGAAGTATCATTGGTCACATATTAGTAATTCAAGTCCCATGAAAGATTACTTTTGCATTTTTACAATTATCTACATTTCACAATTGTAAACTATCTTACTAAGAGAATTCTATTAAAGGTCGAGAAGTCAGGCCAAAACTTCAAGATGGATCAGATATATCGCCTCAGATTCATGACTTTACTATGGCAATAATTATGGTTACCATGACAATTGGAGGACTAATGCGACTTTATTGCTCTGAACTCGACCAAAGCAAAATATCTGGCATATAAAGTTTCCTAGGTTATTAATTCATGATAAAGGCTTTAGGATAGATGGAAACATAAGGGGATGTCAACATCTGTGAACTCTGCCCTTATAATCCAAGGTGACCTCAAAGGCTAGTTTGGAACCCCAACAGGTCTTACATAGGTAGAACCAATTTCCTGTTTCTTATGCACTTTGGTAGTTGCATCTGCTTAGAGAATAATCTGTAGGTAAAATCTCGCAGGTTTTATGCTGGCATTGGATAATTCCCGAAAGGAAAACAAAAGCAAAGAAAACAGGTGCAAACACAGCCAACAAAAAAAAAAAGGAATACCTTATGTTTGGCAGGAGTTAGTTGGATCAACCTCTTAACAACTCTCAATGCAATGCTCGCTAGTGGCAATAGGATTAGAACCTGGACCAAACAACTCTAAACAATCAAAACTTATTGGTTAAGTGAACAAACAGTAATAGGGTAATAAAGAAGAGTAACATGACAGACAATGAACACCAAAAAACTGAAGTTATTTTAGTAATGAAAAATAACCGAGGGTCAGAGTCATGTTTCACATGCTGCAATAAAGAAACTCAGAATAACAGTCAAAAAGCAAGTCGGTATACAGCCACATATAATTGTAGTAGGTAGGCAATGTTATATTATAAACCCTGTCATCTGAGAGAATAACTAAAAGACCCTCCAACTTCTAAGAATATAAGGATTGCATTACAGGTCATTTAATTACCAATTGAAATTTGTTTCAAGTTCATCCATTGAAATACCAATCCTCTCTCACTCTATGTGTGTGTGTGTGTGTGTCAAACTAGATTTCCTCTGTTTTCAATTCGATCTGATTCATTGGGCAGATGTGTTTGGAGATTTCCTTTGAACTCAACACTACTCCTTGTGTACACGGGTAAAACCAATTTTATAATTTCAATTCATTTTCAGATCATCTAAGTTTGAATTAATTGATTGAATCTGAAAATTCTTGTCAAATGTATAGTTTACAAGAAATGTTTGAGATCTGCCGCAGGTAAATGTGAAAAGAGATGCACAACGTGCAGGCAACTTATTAGGTACTGCTAATTATACTTTTGATCTAAATAGGCAATGCCATGTAATGGAAGATCTTGCACTGTAAACATGGTTCTGTGGAATACTATACATCTATTATTTCCACAAAAGGTCGAAGCAAGGAAGGCAATTGCAGCCTGAAAGGGCCAAGAAGCAAAGCTTCAAAGTCTGGCCGGAATGAGTCACTATAATGTGCGAAACCGAATTGTACTGTGTGTCAAAGTTTGATGCCTACCTTACTTGATGCTAAATTCAAGCATGTTAGTGTATAAAAAGGCGGACTGAAGCATGTTTTTAAACACGTAATGCATGTGCAGCTGTTTCTTCAACTATCCAAGCTAAAGTTTGACTTGGATTATGTAATGACCTGTTAATCAGATTGAATTTTTGTAAGGAATTTTACTTCCTAAGGCAGCTCCTCTTCTTTAAAACAGTGGAGAGCTTGACAAAGGTGAATTGATTTAATTTGTAAAACTCAGCAAGATATTTTACAGCTAAGAATGTTATATTGATTTAGCTTGTAAAAACCTTCAAATCCGTCTTATAAAAACTCAAAAAAAATAATAATAATAATAACTCAACATAATTCATGTGTCAACTAGTTATATCAAATATCAACAATATTTTACAAATATAGCTATTTCAGAATTATTACAATGTACATTATTTCCATTTAATCTCTTAAGAATGAGGCCAACATTCCCTATGTTGATTGTAAAAATATTTAACTAATGAAGAAAATGTAGTATAACAAAACAATGAAATTGTACAGTGTAAAAGTTAAATGTAAGACCATATTTATCAACTTAGTTCTAAAATTAAGAGATAAGCACATTGCCAAGATGGATGAATGTATAAGATTTTTGTCCAGTAAAAGAATGACAAGACTAATAATGGAACATAAGAACACATGCCCTTTCCCATTTCACAATCTTCAGGAAGTTGTTCACAAATCAATGTTTGAATGTCCACTTAAAGTGCCCACGCAAAAAGAATGGGGTGGACAATTTTCGTTGGAGTTGGAGCTTGCGGCACTACCTCTGGATGGGCCCTCTCACCATTAAAAAAGGTTAACCATGGTAGCCATTTATCATATTTTGTTTTTGGCCCACGGTAAATTACACTCTAACCCCCTTAACTACTTGAATCATTTCAAATTACCCCAAAAACAAATGTACACTATCTTTTTGGATAGAAATTGCGAATGTGTAGGGGGTGAAAAAAATCTCATAGTTCGGGATGCTAAATGAAATACTTTTCCGTCAAATTTGTAACAACATTAATATTGGAGGAATGTGAAACTAATCTCATACTTAAGGGTGCAATATAAAAAATAAGATAGTTGAGGGAGCAATGTGAAAAAAGAATCATAGTTGAAGGGATCAAATTGTAATTTGTCCTTTTACTAATTATATCTCAATGTTAAATAAGTTATGGCATTTTTATCAAATCCAAGTTCAATTAGCACCACAATTACACCATAAAAAAGCACTAGGTAATACCTTAGGACGAGTAAAGCCACGGTCGAGATAACCATCAGTGTGAAGTATCTCCTCCTTCGCACTCTCTTGATGCCTAGCCACTTTTGCATCATTCTTCATCACAAGATCTGTAGCTCTAAAGATGTGATTCAGCTGCATAACATACCACCCTCCATTTATCAGTACAAAACATGACAATAACTTCTCCCAAGTAGAACAACAACAGTTTATTGATAACAATAAGGTCAAGGGCAAGTACACACAGAATGCATGATATATGCGTCCATGATACTTGAGTCTTCTTCTAGGCCTTTGAGATAAAAGGGCTTCTTGTTGTGGTGCAGTATATCCCTATAGCTGTTGCCTAAAAAAATAGGTGGTGTCAAGCATGACAGTTTAAAAAATTGGACCACATTGAAGCTCAAATTTAACGAACCATACTAAGCATATCCATAACAACATAATGATCTTGTTTTAATCTTGTGACAAATGCAACTAGCAGGATTCAGGATGTGAAATAAATAAAAATAACAACCATATATGAACTTGTTATAAAATGGGATGATGCCTCACAGAAGAGTAACTAATAGCAACTACATTGAGAGGAATAAACCATGAAATGTATCACAATACCTCGAAGTCCCACTGGAAAGATTCTATAAATGTGAGAAAGCCACATCAAAAATTTCCACACACAAATATAAATATTCATCATTCACAAATATTCGAAGACTCATGTCATAGATGTATGGATAGGAAATGAGCACTGGGAAGGGACAAGAAGAGATTATAATTGCGTTCTAACTTACACGCAATGACACATCTATATAATAAAACACAAACCTCTAACATAAAGCAAAACCCAGATGCCTAATCTCGCAATTCACATTTTAACTAAAATAAACATTTTAACCATAGTAAATATTTTAACCACTCACTCAAAATTGAAACATAGAGTACAACGACGACCCAGATCGCTTACATCCAATGGGTAATCTCGTAATTTATATTTTAACTACAGTAAAAACTTTAATTTACTCACTTATATTTTAACCACGCACTTACGTTTCAACCACAGTGAACATTTTAATCACTCACTTACACATAAGATAAATGATCTGTTGTAACGTAAGTCCTTCGAAATTAATTTCAAGGGTATATCAATTTAGTCTTACTCTAGTTCGGTATAAGTTTGGAGGTAGTAGAGTTATGTAAGGCGTAAAATTAACCGAGGCATCAATTGTGTCCCATGACATAGGTGAGCAATGAGAGGTAAAGAAAGGGCTTCATCAAAGCAAGATAAATATCATAAATAGAGGGCAAGTAATTTATCATTGACAAATCTCTCAAGCCCGGAAAGGATCAAAATTTCATTTCAATGTCTTTCAAAATCCTTTCAAAAACCTTTCAAAAACTTTGGAAATAACAAGAATCAAAGGAAAATTTTAGAATCCTTTCGAAAACTTTGAAAATAACATGGAATCAAAGGAAAATTTTAGAAATTTACTTCCAAAGTATTTTGATACATTAGTTGAAACAAACCGAAACACATTGAAGCATAGAAATTTTGATATACAACTTCATTTCGATTTCATGAACACTGAAACGTTTCAGTACCGAAACAAAACTACATTTTCATCCATTAAGCCAGGCATAAACTATAGCTATGATTTGTACCCCTACACTAGATATGCAAACAACAAAACATTTTGTGTTGATGACAATTGTTTTGCTACAATAAAGTTCACTTCAAAGAAGCATTAATCCTAGTTATTAGCATAGTTAGCAAATCAACTAGAATGACACTACAAACAAAGCAAAAAAAAGGAGAAAGCATCAAGACTGAGGACAAAACTTTAAAAAACTCATACATTATCAGCTCTCAAGAACGTGACGTACTCGTGTTAACCACCAAAACTTCTGGAACATTCTCGGACATGTGTCTAATACTCTTTTAGTCGTGTTCATAATTGAAAGATACCATCTTAATTTCAGACACATGTTTAATACGTCTGTTGTGACATGTCTCGCACTTCTTTTGTCATGTCTACGACTAAACCTAAACTTGTAGTCCCATAGGTAATAAACCTTGAAAATTGGACAAATTACTATCTTATACTCTAAATTCTTTCATATAGGACTAATCATGTTAAAGCTTTATTTAAATTTTATTAAGGAAAACAAAAGACACATAAAAATTTTTACTAAATAAGAGGAATTCGAAGGATGAGAGCTATCATTATAATTTTCCATGTTCCCTTTATTTTGTCTATAAACAAATAGATGATTGTAGACTACTATGATCCATTATCCTAATGCATTGATTATTTCTGTTGCATAATTCTATAATCAAATCCATATAGTGACAGATCAAGTCACTTAATATATAATACACAGTTATTGGTCGCATGCCGCGACATGTAAGGGGTCCATGTCGAGTCGTGTCATTTCTGCGCTTCTTAAGTTATCATAAATGCCTAATTTTTGCACCAACTATGTTGCATAGAATATATCGATTCCTAGTTGTAAACGAAATTTATTTTTTTAATTAGAAACAAACTTCTTGTGTTAAAAATCAAAAAAATATCAAGAATGTTGGATAAGTAATCCAACTACAAAAATAGTGAAAAGGAATCATGCCAGAAATTGCACAAGAAGTAAGCAAATCCTCCGGATAAGGAATCAAAACGGAAAGCCAAGTTCCCTAAGAAGGACAAACAAAAGAAAAAGGCTGAGAAGTTTGGCAGTGCAGAAAAATAGACTGACAACCCCTCTTCATCAAAGGGAGGTGCTAACTCAGGCTGTTTTATCTGTAATGGCCCTCATCATGCCAGAAATTGCACCAAGAAGGAAAAGCTCAATGCCCTCATGGCTGAGGAAACTAACTGTTCTGACGAACCAACACGAAGAAACCAATTACAACTCCTTAATGCAATTCGCAAAGAGGAGACGATGGCAAAGAGAGGGTTGATGTTTGCGCAGATTCGCCTGAACAATGTAATTGTCCAAGCAATGATTGATACAGGTACAACCCATAATTTTGTTTCTAACAGTGAGGTACAACGGCTTGGTCTGGCTTTGGTGAAAGACTCTAGCTAGATTAAGGCTGTTAATTCAGAGGCAAAACTAATAGGCAGTGTGGCTAGAGAAGTCCATTTAAAAGTCGGTGATTGGCAAGGACCGTGCGATTTTATGCCAATCCCCCTTGACGATTTCCAGGTAATCCTTGGACTGGAATTTCTTACAAAGGCAATGGTGTGTATTATGCCTCATTTGCATGGGATGTTCGTGTTGGACATGTCCAGTCCCTGTTTTGTTCCCCACACCAAGGCCAAGTCTTCCGGAGAAATGTTGTCTGTCTTGCAAGTAAAAGATGGCTTACGGAGAGGAGAAACAACATACTTGGTTGTTCTGTTTGAGGAAGAGGAGTCCAAAACAGTGCAAGTCCCTGAACCAATGCAACAGTTGCTAGTTGAATTCAAGGACGTGGCACCCAAAGAATTACCAGCAAGATTACCACCAAGGTGGGAGATAAATCATGCCATCGAGTTGATTCTAGGGGCAAAAATCTCTGCCCAGGCTCCTTATCAAATGTCTCTATCAGAGTTGGCGGAGCTAAGGAGACAGCTTGGGGGTCTATTGGACATTGGGTTCATTAGACCTTCCAAGGCACCCTATGGAGCCCCTGTTCTGTTGCAGAAAAAGAAGGATGGATCCTTACGGCTTTGTGTTGATTATAGAGCTCTCAACAAAGTTACTGTCAAAAACAACTATTCAGTGCCGTTTGTTGACGAATTATTTGATAGACTGGGGAAGACAGTCTTTTTCACCAAGATGGACTTGCGGCTGGATATCATCAAGTCAGAATTGCAGAAGGAGATGAGGCAAAGACCGCTTGTGTGACGAGGTACGGTTCATATAAGTTTTTAGTCATGCCTTTTGGCTTAACAAATGCCCCTGCTACATTCTGTAACTTGATGACCAATGTATTCCGAGAATACTTGGACAAATTTATGGTTATTTATCTGGATGATATAGTTGTTTATAGCCAGACTCTTGAGGAGTATGTTGAGCACCTTAGGTTGGCTTTGACAAAGTTGAGGGAAGCACAGCTGTATCTGAAACCAGAAAAATGTGAGTTTGCCCAAAAGGAAATCTCATTCCTCGGCATATTATTTATGCGGGTGTGGTAAAGATAGACCCAAAGAAAGTTGAGGTCATTGCTAATTGGCCTGTCCCTACTAAGGTTACAGAACTGAGATCTTTCCTTGGTTTGGCGAATTATTATCGAAAGTTTGTGAAGAATTATTCAAAGAAGGTGGCTGTGTTGACAGATCTTCTGAGGAAGGATAAGACATGGAACTGATCCAACGAATGCTAGGAGGCATTCGATCGATTGAAGGCGGTGACGTCTAGCCCAATTTTACGATTGCCTGACTTTGATTTGCCTTTTGAAGTCCATACAGATGCATCAGACTTTGCTCTTGGATGGGTGCTGGTGCAAAATGGGCATCCAGTGGCATTTGAAAGCAGGAAGCTAAACGAAACTAAGAGGCGGTATTCAATACACGGGAAGAAGATGATAGCAGTCATTCACTGCATCAATGCATGGAGGCATTACCTGTTAAGGAAGCATTTCCTTGTACTGACAGACAATGTGGCTACGAGCTGCTTCAATTCCATGAAGAAGCTGACACCAAAACAAGCAAGATGACAGAATTTTCTTGCTCAGTTCCATTTCACGTTGCAGTACAAGCCTGACAGTGCAAATCAGGTTGTTGATGCCCCTAGTCGGATCTCAGTTGCTGATGGGGCGCTGGCTGCACTTAGACAGATTGCAAGAGATATGCTGCAAAGAATTCAGGATCAAACAAAGGATGATCCCGTGACCAACTTACTGCTGAAGCAGGTCCAAGAGGGGGGTGACTCGGCGGTTTTAGGTAGAGGATGGTGTTCTCTAGGCCAAAGGAAGGAGACCCTATATTCCGAAGTCAGGCGGACTTCAACAGATGTTGCTGAAAGAAACTCATGATGCTCAATAGTCGGGGCGTTCGGGGCAGGAACAGACCCTTACCTTACTTGCGGAAAGTTATTATTGGCCTCGCATGGAAGTTGATGTTGAGCTTTATGTGCGCACTTGTTTGGTGTGCCAGCAGGATAAAACAGAAAGGAGGAAGATGGTGGGTACTTTGGAACCTCTGCCTATTCCAAGTAGACGTTGGGAGAGTGTTTCCATGGACTTCATTAATGGATTGCCTAAGGTGAACAATTTTACTTCGATATTTGTGGTTGTAGACAGATTTTTGAAGTATGCCACTTTCATTGCAGCTCCAAAAGTATGTTCTGTTGAAGTTATTGCTCAACTGTTCCTCAAGCATATTGTGAAGCTTTGGGGTCTTCCACTGGATATAGTCAGCGGAAGAGACACTCGATTTACTGGCCGGTTCTAGACAGCCTTATTTGAACTATTGGGCACACAGCTCAACCTTTCCACCAGCAATCATTCGCAGACAGATAGACAGACTGAGCAGGTTAATGCAATGCTGGAGGAATATCTCAGACACTATGTCACAGCGAACTAGGACAATTGGATGGATTTACTTGATGTAGCCCAATTCAGTTATAATTTGCAACAAAGCTCTTCCATTAGAATAAGCCCATTCGAGTTGGCAACCAGCCAACAACCTCTTACTCCCCACAAAGTTGCCAAGCAGAAGTCTCAAGGGAGATGTCCTGCAGTATACCGCTTCACTCGGGCCAACTAGGAGAGGACCGACGAGGCAAAGGACTGCCTGACTAAGGCGGTGAAGAGGATGAAGAAGTGGGCAGATGAGAAAAAGAGGGTAGGAGAGTTCGAAATGGGTGACAGTGATGTTGAAACTGACCCCACCAATCTGGAAGAAATTCACTCAGAAGTCTACACATAAGGGACTGATCCAGCGCTATGATGGCCCTTTCCTTATAACAAGAAGGATTGGCAGGTTGGCGTATAGGCTGGATCTTCCCAGTCGTCTCAAACTTCATCCAGTTTTTCACGTTGCCTTCTTGAAGCCATACGTTGAGAACCTAGAGGACCTTCGCAGATATGTTCGACGTCGAGCACCTCCATCAATCAGGAAACAATTCACAGAGATAACAAAAGCCATTCTTGACCACAAGACTAAGGGAATGAGTAAGAAAAACAGAAGAACTCATTACCTAGTCAAGTGGAAAGGGAAAGCACCGGAGGAAGCCACTTGGGAGAAAGAGACAACATTGTGGCAGTTCGAGGATCTCATCAAGCAGTACCATGTCTCCATTCCAACGAGGTCATTGGATACTTCAGGAGGGAATGGCTTGTCACACCCTAATTGACTTGGGTGCATAATGGCGGTCTTGGTGGCACCTTGCACCAAGGCATGCCATGAGAATGAATCAAGGTGATGCAGCTAAGCAGTTCAACAGATTGGTGCGGACTGTGGCAGCATGAGACCACCCAGCTGAGTATGGCAGCACGTGGTGGGCTTAATTGAGGCAATGTGGGTGCATAGCTTCGAATTGCATGGCAAGGGCTGAACCCAACATGCACAATGGTTTGTGAGGCAAGGCTGGCTACTGAATTTGGGCACATGACTGGCACATGGCTGCTCAATGCATGTGACTAGGAGGATGTGAGCAGTTGCTGAACAAGGCTTAGTCTGTGGGAAGCAGTTTTGGGCGTTCCTAGCCTGATTCTGGTCCAGATGCATGCTAATGAGGGATAGTTCCACATCAGTTACTGAATGGGTGGGACTGCCTGTCAGGTGTTGCATAGAGATTAAGCCTGCTGGTCAAGTCTGCTATGGAATAGCAGAATGTGGGTAACTACCCTTTGGCAGATGGGGGTGTCATCTGCCATAATCATGTATAAATAACAGTGCTTGGGCATTCTTATAGCCAGAGAGAGAGTGTTCTGACTTTGAGAGTTCCTTGTAAATTATTGAGTTCAATATATAAGGTTTGGGAGTGTTGTCCCAGTAAATTTGTGTGTGTCTTCTGTGTGAGTTTTTGTCCCTTGTTCTTGAAATTGAGTGGTTTGTTGCAGTAGCAACACCTTCACAGGTAGCCTCGAAACGAAAAATGAGTTGTTATCCTGTGACAATAACTTATATGTTTTAATCTAACCAATCACATGGTAGCTACCTCAATTATTAGCTAGGAAGGACGGATACTTTTCACGGGGTGCCGTGGCAGTATTGGACACATGTCCGACACAGATACGATCAAGACAATATGGCTAGAAGTGTCCTAAATAGTGAACTCAGTCGAACACGACTAGGCTACGTCCAGGACACAGCCAAGAATTTTTTTATTAAAAAAACAACTTTTAACTATTCAAAATTTACTTTTTTTAATATATTTTTGTTACGTAACTTATATACTATGAATGTTAATAGATGCAATGATGTTTGATGAAAATAGTGGATATTTAATTTGATCTATTTCAATTTTAATCAAAAAAAAAATATTTGCTAGGTCTTATTATTAATATTGTTATAATATATGCTTTATTTTTAATATATTACAACTCTATTATTATCTTAAAAATATATTATATTATTTTAATAGTCGTATCCTTACCATACCCATATCCCATATTTTTTTAACTTTGTCGTATCCCCGTATCTGTATTGTATTAGATACGACACCCGTGTCTATATTCGTGCTTCCTAGATTATTAGGAAAGAGATTGCTGATTGAATCTCCTTGTAAATACTCATTTAGGTAAATGATATCTTATATGCTTTATAGACCCCATTAAAAAATGTCAACAGTGCACCAATTGCATAAACAGCAAAGAGAAATAAAGGCATGAAAATACGTACCTTTTCTGAGTTCTTAGGATGACAAATATAGTATGATATTCTCTAGTATGATAAGAAAGATGACCACAAAGTAGGAAGATAAATCCTACATCGCTTTATAGGCTCGGTTATAACTTATACCTATCCAGGGCCCCATCAAATGATCTATCAGGCTTCATATAAAAATGTGGCAGCTAAGCAATTGCATATAACAACAGCTCCATAAAGCCATAACCAAATTAATTTGAACTTTACACAAATTTGAATTCTTTCAAAACAAATATCGGGGATTTAACCATAGAAGCCACCATAACTAAATCGTTCAAGATTATATGTTAATAAGTGCATCTCAACGGATATCTAAACAAAGTCAAATCAATCAGCTTCACTTACAAAGAGAGAAGAAAAATCTCTGTCCAGATGAATGAAAAATGCTGCCTTCAGATGCACGGCAGATATCCAACCAATGCCTATACAAACTTGGTTTGAGACCATAATCTGAATCCATGCCGGTATCCTGCAAAAATCATACCAGAATATATGAAGATCCTCGTGTTATCATGGCCGATAAAAGAAAAGGCTAGCTCCTGTAAGGCTAAAACATTCCCAACACAAAAAGATGAAAGCGGCCTCAATAGTATAAAAACCAAATCTGCAAGAGTAATCAGCTCAAATACACCACCTCCTAACCCCCCCCCCCCCCTCCCCCAAGAAAAAAAAACCCAAAAAAGGCACTAACATAACAAAGTGAAAAAATAAAAATCTCATACATTTTAGGCCAACAGAAATAGTAATCTGTCAACAGTTACTTTTAACTAGATAAAGGTAGCTAAATTTATTATAAAATTTTCAATGTCTCTCAGATAATAAACACCAATGAGGACCAAAAAAGCCTCCTATGA
The DNA here is from genome assembly GCA_963454935.2 of Ilex paraguariensis. Lineage (NCBI taxonomy): Eukaryota > Viridiplantae > Streptophyta > Magnoliopsida > Aquifoliales > Aquifoliaceae > Ilex > Ilex paraguariensis. The sequence goes on from CAUOFW020005547.1 coordinate 71,787, forward strand.
GCCAGCACCAAGGTTTTTAAAACTAGGATCCTACCTTGGATCAATAGAGGGGGCTAAATGATAGAGACCTGAGAATTGTGAGATTCTACAAACTGGAAAAAAAAAAAAAGCGATTTAACAATACAAAATTTTTAAAAAACACGAATTAAACAAGCCTAAAAAAATATGCAGATAGAAATGTGATGCCAAACATAAAGTTTAGAGGTGGACTGTCAATTTTTGTGGGATTTTGCAAAGATGAATAGGAGAATTTTGGTATTTTGATCTTAACCTTGCCAGAGAAACAGAAGTAGAGAAGAAAATAGAAAGTTGAGAGACTACTAAATATAAAACTTTGACTATTCGACATCTAAATTTGCAAAAAAAAAAAACAACTAGAGAACGAGAATGGAAGAGTATTTGGTTATGATCACTTGCTGAGAGAGGAGATCAAACCAAATAGGTGTTCTAAACTTTTCAACGAAAGAGCTGAACGAATGAAAAGAGTTTTCTACAATTAATTTTTTATAGTTTTTCTCATCCGACAAAATTTTCCAATAGACTGAGAATTATTTGAGGCAATCACTATTTGATTGAATCTTTAAGTACTCAAACAGAAAATATGAATTAGGTTTGTTTAACAAATCCAATAACCTAGATTGGTGAAAATGAAATCATAATTCAGATTGGAATTCTACGATCCTGTAAGATCCAAATCATCAAATCACGATCCTATTAATTAGGGATTCTGCAAGACTCGAATCAATGTCTTTACCCGATTGTAGAGTCATAAGATCCTATGATTCAGATCTGGGTCTTGATAACCAAAGTTGGCACGAATAGCCCCTCTGGTATATTTGCCCATGCAAGTATTAGGTAATTCTCCACACTACTCAATTATAAGAGGATGAAAAATACAGTTGGTACTGACAGTAGCTCTAAAATATTAGGTGAAGTTAATATATACAAGAGGTAATGGAGTCCTAATTAGTTAACTGAGAAGGCCACTATTATACGTACAAAAAATCACTGAAACGAGATGAAATAATCAAGATGTCTTCTCATATAAAAGAAATAGAGGGCCAATGTCTTCTCATAACTTTCACCCGAGTCGTTTATTGACAAAAGTATTAACTACAGTAAATATCCAAAATTGAAGCAAGACTAACAAGGGTAAACATCAAATACGACAAAGCAAACGAAAAAACTGAGACATACCCTTAGAAAACACTCTCCGGTTCCCACCCACTTGCAATTGGGCATGTCAACAGCAGGCACCTCCCAATTATGTTTCCACTTTCTTTTTGATAAATTGTCGACATCTGCTTTTGATATTGTATTTTCCAAGTGATCATTGAAAGAACTGAATGTAAAGAAACAAACTCTTAAGTGAACTTCAAAGAAATTCTGGCAAAAAAAGAGCAAATGGATATAATGGGTATCATTCAGAAGATTTCATTAAAGCCCAAAATTATAGCATTAAATGCGTTAAATTCATACGCCAAAAAACTAGAACATTAGTAATATCGTACAATCAGCTTGACGTTTGTAAAAGGCATATTTCATATTTTCTCATGTTCGACATTTCTTAAAATTTTTAAAGGATTATAGTTGATTATTGTGGTGCTTTTTCTTGTCCCGATTTCCACCCATGTAAAAAGCACTAAAATAGCATGAAGTAAATCACAATCTTTCAAGCTTTTCATGGTTAAAGCAAACAATAAAAAGCAATTTAAAAAAGGCACGATATTCTCTATAGGAGAGTACACCACATAATTACATTTTTATATAATAAAACAGTGACTAAAGAGAATAAGAAAGTGGAGCCTAAGCTAACGAGTGTCTATAGATGTACCTTGTATTGAACTCAAAATATCCACTTGAAGGTCCAATTTTTTGTGTTTGAAATATTCACCAACATCAAATTCTTTTTCTTTTCCTTTCCTTCTGGGATTCTCCTGTTCCCACATTTCAAACATCAACCCCAATCAACCGATGTATATTGGGAATTGAATGACCCTATTACCATCCCTATATGTTTTGTTTTGCACGTACTTGGGTTTAGGCGACGCAAGGGGCAAGGAAAAAGGAAAAGTTGATAAGGCACTTTTAAACCATGTAGTCTTAAGAGAACTAGGATAAATGAAAAAGACATTTCATCATATGCAAGACTACATTAATGTAAGTTACCCTCAAGGTGATAAACCTTAATTAAGGAATTGAGAAGGTTGGGAATTTTTGGTTATTATGTAGAATAAAAGTGGGCACCCAAATGTTATTATGTATTTAGAAGTTAGAACGACCAACCAAATGTTAAGATATAATGGGAACCAAACGACCATGAGAATTCAAGAATGAACTTTATCGCTTCTATGTTAAAACTGAGACCATTATGGACGTAGCATTTTTCATTTTTGGATATCTAGAGGCAGAATTTCACAAATGCTCATCAATTCTGAAAAAACAATGCTTACTTCAACTGCAAAATCGTTAAATATGCAAGGGAAGATCTCCTACATTCTTTTCTTATTCCTCTGAAAATTCATGCACCTATGACTTGCACCAGTCATCCAGGTTTGTTCATGCCCCTTAACCAAGAAAATCAGCAAAAAAATTATATGGCTAAAAAAGAATAAACAAAAAAGGAAGAGTAATACTTAGACATGGCTGCAAAGCAACCAAACATTGCAGGTTGCCAAGATCTATACTGCATGGGTATCAGGATGAATGTAAAAGTCCAATACAGGTAGAAAAAATAGTATATTATCCTGTCAAAATCCTCCTTTACATCGTAAGACGTTAAAATTGTTGTTTACTGTTTGAACTTTTGATGGTCAAACACATCACCAAGAGTAATCCACAACATAGTATATTGTACACATACATCTAAATAGACCTTATTTTATCAAATACTTAAAAAAATGTGATTTCAAAACAAGCATCAGAATTGATTAATGAAAAACCACAGCCTAAAAGATGAATCCGAGGGGGAAGAACCCCCCCCCCCAACCCCCAACCAGTAATGAACATTTTCTCCCCATTTGTATTTCAGTGCGTGCAGACCATTTGTTTATTATTTTGAGCAATATAATGAATTTTTCAAAAGATGGGGATGAGAAGAAGAAACTAAAAGAAAAAATAGGTAACATAGAAAGACCTAGTGCTCACTGATGCCTCAGCAACAGATTGACCATGGCCTCCGAAAGAGAGTTCTTCATCCGTGTCAGGGCCCTCATCATCATACTTGGCTCCAGCAGCTTCACTCTGTTCTGCAACAGCAGCTGGGCTTCTTGCAGCCTCATTATCACTTCCTGAATGCAAATTGTGAAGAAAAAAATGAGATGCAGGACAATTGCCAGTGTCAGCCCAAAAGAAAACACAACAGTTGAACTATGTAGACTTCGCCACATTGCATAGAAAATCTGGTGCCGATGTAAGCAGTGTATTTCAGCAACTTTTAATGACATTTTTTTTTTTGGCTACAATGTGTCTAAGCTTACACCGACTACTCTCTCGAGTTCAGCAACTGACCGGCTTGAGCTAGGTTAGAACATATCGCTAAAGGGACAAGGGAAGCTAACCCTTAAGAGGTGTGGGAAGGAATCACCCCTAAGTCAGGTTCAACCACTGAATCACCCCTAAGTGTTAACTTTTAATGACATAGCTTTCAGACAATGACGGAAAAACAATCCTCTTTTTTTCTTAGCCGGGATTAATGTTTTTTATTTGAGAGTGTAAAAAACAATGCTCTTTATTCATTGCCCCGCCCATGCAAGCTCTAAGCTCTCTCGGGGTACTGCTTTGGTTGTCCTCAGAGAATTAACTCGATGCTTGCTATCACCTACCACAATATTGGCATGGAGAAGAGAACCAAGAACTTCAATATAATGCTTTATCATTTGGAGTCAAACGATGTAGGTTTTCTTCCTGACTTCTGATTGGAACTGACAAAAGACCCATATTGTTGTCTTTAATGTCATCAATAATGAACAGACTGTCACCTCTTATTCTTCTAGGTTTAAGGACAAGACTTGTGGAGTACTCTGGGGCACTATTAGAATGGGTATAATTATTTGAATTAATATTGCAACCAATAGCCCAACTCAAGTGCTCAACTGGGGATAGGAGGCATCTATAAAAATCACTAACCAATGTCATCCTTTCTTCTCAAAGCCAACAAGATTTGAGTTTGCAACCATAGAAGAGTTTTTTTTTTTTTTTGATAAAAGAAGAATTTTATTATTGAAAGAAATAAAGAGTAACCCACCAAAAAATGATTTAAAAAATTGAAAATAAACCTAAAGTAGAGCCACCATCCAATTCTTTTGAAGATTCGACAAAGACAACCCTCTAAAACTTTCAGCGGATTTGGTCTAAAGTGAAGCCATAAAAACCAATCGTTCCCGTACTAATTCAGAAGATAGAGAACTATTATTGAATATTCTAGCATTTCTCTTTATCCAAATACACCAAAGAATTGCCATAAATGTACAATGTCATAGTAATTTGGCTTCTTTTTGCTTTCCAAAACCACAATACTTAACCTGCAACATTAGCTCCAATGTAGAAACTTGGATAAAGTTATTCCACAAGCTGTATGCAAAATCACAGTAAATAAGTAAATGACCATTCAATTCACAGCTACACCAAGAACTTAGACAATTATCAGGGCTCAATGCTTTATACGGTTATAGGGCTTTCGAACCTACAACAAATCATTAGTATTCACCCAATTAAGGACAACAGTCCAAACAAAAGCCTTAAATTTAGAAGGATCTTTGAATTTCCAAATAAATTTGGCCAAACAGAAATAGTCAGTATTACTAGAACTAATAAGATGTGAATAGAAAATTTGGATGAGAAAATCTTAAATTTATCCACTACCCAAACTCTACTATCCTAAGGCGAACAAGTTTCAAAGTCATTGAGAATATGAAGCAAATAAATCAATCTATTGTTTCAGTATCATTAAGATGTCTAAAGAAATGAAAATCCCAAGAACGTAAGTTCATCCCTATGACTAAAAAAGAGGTAATAAGAGACTCGTGAAGTGAGGATAAATGATAAAGACGGAAAAAGATACTGTGAAAAAATAAGTCCCCAAGCCCCGTATACTCCTAAAATAAAACATTGGATCCATCTCCAACTTTATATCTAGTCAATGGAAGAAAGTAAAGGTAAATCTGTGAAGGCTATGCTTACACCTAATTACCTTATGCCAAAGGGAGTAATGTTCAAATGGGAACCTCCATAACCATTTTCCTACGAGAGAAATATTTTTAAACACCAAATTACCAAGTCCTAAACCCACTTCATCTATATGCTTGCAAACTTTCTCCCAACTCACTAAATGATCCCGCTTATCATCTCCCACCCCAAACCAAAGAAATTTACTCATCATCTTCTCTAATATCCTAGCTATTATTATAAGGATTCTAAAGAGTGATAAATATTACAAACAGATGCTAGACAAACATACTTTTATCAAAGTGATACTCACTTCAAGAGAAAAATATGTCATTTTTCAACCATCCAATATTTTACACATCCTTTCAACAATTGGATCCCAAAAGGGAAAAGATCTCAGAACACCCCCCCCCAAAAAAAGGTAAACCATAGGCCTCTTAGATACTGAACAACTGCCTTTAATGCCAAATCTCTAATAACCTCCCCCTCCAAATTAATGTCCATAACCCCACCTTTGGGCATATTAATTTTCATGTCATAAACTTGTCCAAAAACTTTAATCAACAAAAACACGTCGTGAAAACACTCTTTTTATCTATAGGAATAAAATAGCGTAATTAGCAAACAACCAATGTAACATAGTTACATCCTCACTATCCACTCTGAATCCCTCTATCAATCCTACTTTTTCTGCTCTAATAATCATCTAGCTCAAGAAATCAACAACCAATATAAATATAAATGGTGATAAAAGATCTCCTTGCCTCAAGCCCCCAGACCCATTGAACCACTCTCTAGACTCCCCATTCACAAATACTAAAAAAGTCTAACAAGAAAAATAATTTCGTATCCACCTTCTCCACCTTTCCCTAAAACACTTGTTTTTTAACACAATATCCACAAAATTTCAATTTACCTAATCATATGCCTTTTCAAAATCAATGATCCTTGCATCTAGCCAAGAGTAAAAAGCAGAGGCTGCACAAAGTAAGACTCCCATCATTTCAATGATGGTGAGGCCAACAAGGTTCCTCAGACAAGCAACCTTAACTTAAACAACTATTTACATTCCTTTACAAAATTAATAAACAAATGTACAATGTCCATATAAATGATTAACAAAAAACATTGTTCATTACTAAGTGCTTAATAACATATACAGTGATTATGGCTTCAAAAACAAAGACTAAACTAAGTTTAAATGGTCAATCGAAATTCAGTTTCAATATCTAAAATGATGTTTTTAAATTACCATCATCCTCAATTTCAGACATGCTAGAAAACCCGGGACCAATGTCCACATCTTCATCTGTTTCACTTTTACCCTCTTCTTCTCTTTGCCTAAAAAGAATAGAAACAATTTTGAGAATGTTAACTTGAAATATGGCATAAAACTCAATTATTAAGAGTTTTCAATAAGATTGATAAAATCAATAAATCATCGAAAGTTTATTAGAATGTAAATTGTATAAACAATCCCACATCTATGAATAGGGAATATTAACAGAAAATAAATAAACATGTAGCTTGTTGGCTACTACGTGATAAAATATGATTACAAAAGGAACCAGTTTACTGAGACCATTTTTACAAGGGTGGTCCCAACTTGGTCAGTCCTTGTCAATCCAAGGTGCTCAAAGAGTTGAACTAGACACGGTCCTAGCATCTGGCATTATTGCACAAGATGGATATCCTCATTTTTTAACCCAAAACTCCACGATCGTTAGCCCAACACATAACTAAAGCACCAGGTATTGATCGTTCCCCAATCAACAATGTCAAGAAAATTGTGTCCATCCAAAGGCGGACAAAAGCATATAAAGTGTGCTTCACAATCATAATAGAATAATATACAAACACATTATGTTTATTACTACACTATTGGAAATAGCCCCTACAACACACAGGTCAATCAAATTCAATGATTTGTGTTTGGCACAACTCCTGGATGGACTTCTTAAAATCGTGCTTTTGGGACTTTTCACGAAGCCAAATCTATTATTCAAGTAGTAACATTAAATTTCCCTACAAGCCCCAAGTTTTTTTGCATGAAACCTTCTTAACCCCACAGAACCAATTTGCATGCCCTACTCTTCATCTTCTTTATTTTTCTCCAAACCTAGTAGACGGCTCTTTTGTCGGTATAAATATGGTACACAAGTCGAATAGTCTTTGTCATTAACTTTTTTGTAATATCCAAATTGGAAAAATAAGACCCATTTGAGCCAAATGGAACAAAACAATAAGGGTTATGATATGCAGCAAAATGGTGGCAAAACAAAGTTTTCCGAATCCTCGGTTGAAGTTCTATACAAGCCAATTCCATTGCAATAGTTCTTGGAGGACCTTCCTTTTCAATGCAAGTTACTTGTAGCAAAGACTGCCCTTGTGTGGTTTCAATCGTTGCATTCCTTTTGAGCACGAATACTGGTCCTGAACAAGACCTTCCTATGATTTCACATCTCGACAAGGGTTTCGAAGAATTCATCATTTTCTCTCTTGTCTCTTCCTCTTTATGTATATATATAGGCTTTTTTACTGACTTTTAACAGAAAAAAAAACACCAGCATGATCTCTATTCTTTCTTCCTCTCCTTTTGTATCTCTAACCTATATGTCTCTTCTCTTTCTCATGCAATATTTGGGTTTATTGTTGCATTGATGTGCGAGGGTTTGAGAGAATATTTCCTTCTTTCTTAGTGTGCACTCTGAACACACATTTTTTACAAAACTTGAAATTTGCAAAAGGCAACGGGGATAAAATTCGATTTGATGGTTTTGGTTCATGTACTAGAGAGCCAAGACTGTTTGGAGATGCACGGTGTTGGCTTTGTTCTGGGAAGATCTTTGGGATAAAGTCTCTTTCATAGTGTCTCTTTGGGCATCTACATCCAAGGATTTTGAAGGAATTCCTTTATCTTTAATTAAAGACAATTGGGCTCAAGTGTGTGAACAATAAAACCACGTTTGGTCTTTCATCTTTTTAGGGCTTTACGTTATTGGCCTTACTTAGACTTTATTTTTCTTGATGCGTCTCTTGGAGGACTCTTTGTCCTCTTATGTACTATTTTTCTCTTCTTTAGTAATAATATTCTATCTCTTCCTATCAAAAAAATTAATATTAAAACGAGTGTAAGGGTAAGATTGTTAACTGCTAAGTACATGTTATTTTGCATTCTAAGATGTTTCCACCAACCAAACATAGATATCCACATACGTAGATTCACTCCATAATTCAGATGCACTTCCAAAATACACCTTCAGCAAAAATCCAAAATCCAATATTTTTTAAGGGTCCATAATGCAAAGTAAATTTTGTCGAGTCCATCCATGGAATGCACTTTTACTTTGACTAGTTGTTTCAAACACCTCAATGGCCCAAGTCTCTAACCCCCTGGTAGTTTGGAATCAAACAAAATCTAGTAGATCGTCAATAAATTTATCTGAATTATTAAACTACCCAAAATTGATAAAATTCAAAACCGATAGGATCTAATAACCCGCAAGGAATGCATGTCATTCATCAAATTTGAGTTGTCAACAACATCATCCTGGCTCGCTACGCAAAAACACGGAAAGTGTATTAAAAATGTGATCTAATTTTCTCTAAGAGAAAAAGACCATTACCTTTTCTTGTAAGCATCGGTGATGAAATCACTACCAGACCCCAACGTCTTCAATAAATTATTATAACTTGAAAGATCTCTAAAAACCACTTCTTCTTTTTCTTCTTCTTCTTCCAAAACTAAATACAAGTTACAAAGGATCGGTGAGAACATGCCAGAATATTTACAAAATATATGTTCATAATAACAACAATGACCACATAGTAATAATATAAATCTTGCCTGCGATACTTGGAGGTTGGCTACAAACAATCTCATCTTTGGTGCGACAATTCTTTCTTGCTTGTTTACCCATTTCAAACACGCCGGGTTTACTAGGCCTCTTGAACCCTCCTATATTAACAAAATAAACAAATAAATCTACTTAACTTTCTTTTCATAGGAATTCTTGACAACCGAACACAAGAAAGATGGAATATACCTCTTTTTCTAGCAAAGTATTGCTTTCCCATCAGTCTTCGAAAAAAAAAGAGAGACGGAGAATTCTTTGTTTGTGCTTTGAATGTCACTCGTTCGGTAAAACTCTGTTAAACTCTAATGTTCAAATTCAAACGGGTTAATCAGCTCCTCACCAAGTAATCCCATGGCCCATTTTGAATGGAAAACAATAAATGAGCTCCATAAGATTCGGGTTTTTTAACAACTAGCACTTTGTAACAGTCACGCACTTTATTATATAGAGATTATATGTACATATATACAAAAAAAATTGTGAATATAGTTGAAAGTTAACTTTCATAGAGCCAACCAAATCTCTACCCCAACTAAATCTATAAATAACCCTCAGTACAATAATTCCAAGTCAAATATTCTTCTACAAAAAAACAAATAATCAACCGGTAAAACATTAGTTTGACCAAAATAAAAAACAACGAACACATAGATTTTTGAAACCGTAGACATTAGATTCACAACTAACATGGTATAGAGAGCAGCTTTACAATTCCAATGAAAGAGAAGCCAAGGAAAATATTAGAGTTGGAAAAACAAAAGAGAAGCCACATGTTGAATATACGAAATCAGTTATGGATATCAAGATTTAGAAATGCACCTAACACATTGAAGAACTTATGGTTAATCATGATCAAAGATAATCTTGAGTAGATCAAACCTCAAAAATAAAAATAAAAAAGAAAATGGTTTTCAGTTATTGGCTTACTTTTGACAATGGAAATCATTTTATTCATTCATGTATCACATATTAAATGAATTTATGTGAGTCATAAGAAGAGAGAAAAGAACCAACACATTATGCAATCACACAAAATAGGAATTTGCATTGCCATCCACCTATAAATAGAGGTAATAAAACATACCATTATTGCGTTGGCATCCACCAAAGTAGTAAGTCAGTTTATAACTATCCTTTCAAGTCTTACACTAAACAACTAAACACCAAAAAAATTAAAGAAGTAAAAAAAGAAAAAGAAAGTAAGAATTTCGGTTCACCTAACAAAAAAATCACTGTATAACAAAATCAAAATTTTACTTATAAACCATAGGAAAAGCTAACAACTCTTCCAATTGGGAAACCTAGAGAAAGGCTAGCAACTTTTCGGATTGGGAAACCTTAGGAACGGCTGGAAGACCCATGGTTCTCTTGGATAATTTTCTTTTAAGCAATGCTATTGGGACATAATTTGAAGATATAATACATTATGACCAATGGGTCCTATCATTAAATGCATCTCACTATCATTCATTGATCACAATTCATTATATCCCCAAATTATATCCCCGATTATGTCCCAATAACATTAGCGTTTTCTATTATGTTATTTATGATACATGCACACACACAACGCACGCAGTACACACACAGCCACAAAGAAAGACACATACACACACACACAACGACCACACAGCTCACACAGAAACCCAGAACAACACACACACAGACACATACAGACAACGAACACCATACACACATAACATATAACACACATAAAACCCCAGAAAATGCACAAAGAGAGAGAGAGACAACACAAACAGAGAAACTCACTCAAGCACACGCACAGAAACATACACACACAAAGTGCACAGTAAGAGAGGGAAAGAGAGGAACACGCTCAAGCACATAAACAACACACACAGAAAAACATGGAGGCGCTGACTTGGCGAGAGAGAGAGAGAGGAATACCGTGACTGAGGTAGAAACGCTAAATTCGGCAGTGAACAGCGTCAAAGTGTGTTGGGCGCAGGGTGGTTTAATAAGCAGAGATAGAGAGGGAGAAAGAAGTCAGGTTAGGTTTTTTTTTTATTATGTGTAAGGTAAATTACACCAATGGTCCTGAGGTTTGCCACTTATTGCACTTTTGTCCCTAAAGTTCTAATTTCGTCAATTTCATCCGTCATACTAACAAATTGACTCACTTTGGTCTTTACTCTCAATTGTCATCCAAATAATAAACGAAAAGGACATGTGACCGCATGTGAGGAAGTCTTAAGAGCAAAGAAGTCATTTAACAATAACAACACATTTTTTTCTCTCAACCATTTTCTCTTTGACAATCGGCACACCATCGACTCCACCACTACGCAGCCTCCACCTTCTCTCTCTGCTTTGTGTGTGTGTGTGTTTGTGTTTGACTACCTATCAGTGTTGTTAGAATCAAACCGGACCGACCGGTCGAACCAGTTCAACCGTGACCCAGGGCCTTAACTGGTCCGATTACCTAATTGGACCACATAAGGAAAAGAATCAGTTAAAAACCGAAAAAACGGCCGATTTTTATAAAAAATCGTGAATCGGCGATTTTTATAAAAGTCGAATGGTTTGAAGAAAAATAAAAAATTAAATGACTTATATTACAATTGTTCTTATTTGGAACATTCGTTTGCCCTAAATCACAAAAGCCACCACTCCACTCCCAGGCGACCAACGAGCAACAACCAGCGTCGCTAGTGAGAATTTATTTAATTTCTTCAAATTTTCCTCATGAATTACCACCTTTCTTTTCACTCTCTCTCTCTCAAGGGTTTGCATTCATTGATCTTTTTCAAATACCTAATTTGGGTATTCAATCTTAGCTTTCAAAGAGATTCCACGAGATACCCATTTGGGTATTCTATGCTAATTATGGTTGATCGGGGTTTACATTTTTCAGTTGGTGTGAATTTTAAATTTTTTGGAGGATTGGAAAATTGGGTTTGTTTGGGAGTGAAGAGGCGATGAGGAGTTTAGAAGAGAAATGGAGGTTAGGTCTGAGAATGTACAGTTGAGGTGTGATAAACTTCCAGGTCAAGTGATTCCGAGGATTCGATTGCAGGTGTGGTTTATTAGGGTTTGTTCCAGCATTTTGATATGGACATGTGTGGTTCAGCTCCTCACAGTGGGCGAGCTCTGGCATCCACATATATCTAATTGGTTCACTGGGTTGGCGAGATTAACTGTCCATGTTGAAGAGGTCATTGCATCACCTCCGCCTCTCCTTCTTGCAATTGAGTAAATTTTAGCTTGAATTAAATGACCAAGTGCTTGAAACATTCATTACTGTTATGTATTTTTGCAAGTTTGGTATCATTGAAGAGTAATGCACACGAAAATATGGCTTTCTGGATTTCAGTTTGTTATGTGGTTTGCTTGAAGAATTTAGAACTTGAATGAAATCATTGGTTCCAGTAATGCCATTTAATATTTGGTGAAGATTGACCTAGTAATAAGGTTGGCAAATTCATTATGTTTAATGACTTCATTCAAGTTCTAAATTCTTCAATCATTGTAGCGGTTAATTAAACCACCGCTAAATACGAGAATAAGACTGATGTTAAGATTATTAACGGAAATACCACTGTGAATTACAATATGACACTCATTGTCCGACCAACTGACCCACTGATTGAACCAGTGAACCATTGATCTAGTCCCTTAATTAGTTTGATGACCGGTCCGGTTCTGATATACCATTGCTCCCTATTCCCATCATCGAAAACCACTTAAACACAACCCTCACCATGCCTTATTTACCCATCACCCATGCCACAAGCGTGTGTCCACCACCAAACACCCATCCCCTATTTCGCTCCCCATTCCTTCCCTCCCTTCAGGAGACCCAAAAGCCTCTCTTTCTCCACACAGATTTTAAGCTTGATTTCAATTTCGATAAGGGAATCACGAGTGCAAACCAGCATCCAATTCAAACCTAATTCTTCATTATTCCAACAATGAGAGTCATATTGTGCATCTTTGTGCGTGTATATATTTGGGCACTTCTGTTGTGGGTGCATTGTTATGGTTTTGTTTTGTTTCTATGCTAGGTTTTGAGAGAGAGAGAGAGGAACTGTTGGTTTAAGGGGCGGAAGACGTATGAACCAGAGAGAAACAGAGAGATAGATTTGTGGATTTGATGGAAAGGGACAAATAGAACTAAGATAGAGAGTAAGAGACGTGCATGCATTAGGAAAATAGCTTACTTGGAAGTTTTCGGAGCTACAACAACTGCGGTGGTGGCCGGTGACAATGCTCGCAATGAAAGGAAGGGGAAGAGAAAGAGAGGTGGGGGGATCTAGGCATCAGGATTAGTGTTAGGGGTGGGGGATCGGGTCACTGGTACTGAAGAAATGTCGACAGTGGTTTAGGTTTGGGGAAAGGGGAGGAGTTAACAGTTTAATTCTTGGTTTTTGTTTTGAAAAGTTGGTTTTCCATTTATGACCCTTGTCTTTGGAAGCGCAATGACAAAAATGCCTCTTAATATCCTCATATGCCAAGCATGTGACATTTTTCGTCTATTATTTGGACGGCAGTTAGGAGTAAGGACTAAAGTGAATCAATTTGTTAACATGAATGACAAAATTAGAACTTTTGGGATGAAAGTGCAACAAGTGTCAAACCTCAGGGACCATTAGTATAATTTACCCTTATGTGTCTGTGGCTTTACAATTAAGAGAGAGGGGGCAGGGGAATGGCGCAGTAATTGCGGGTGAATGGGCAGGTTAGGGTTTTTTTGTTGTGTATGTCATGTGTGTAGCATTAAAAACTTAAAATTAAGAGGGGGAGAGAGAGAGAGAGAGAGAAAATAGGACAGTAATTAGGAGTGAATGGGGGTAATTGAGAGTTACATTTAAAGTAATATTTTTAGGTGGAAAATTAATATTTTAATAGTAGGGTTTTAAAATTCGGCCCGGACATCAACCCAACAAAGAGACCGGATCATTGGGTTCATGGTTCAATGGTTGGGTCATTGGGTTAATGATTCAACCGTTGGGTCACTAATTGGACCAGTAATCTAATAAAAAATAAAAAAATAATTATAAATAATAATAAATAGGCTAAAAGTTTATAATAAACCCAACAAAATCTCATTTCATAGCAATAAAGACACCACCATATATCTAAATTCAAGCTTCAAAAGCATCAACAACATCCTCACAAATCACAGATTCAATGTATGAAAATAAAGAATCACGGATTCAATAAAAATAGCAGAGACAGAGTATGGTTGCCGTTAATTACAGATTCAATGTATACAAATCAAAAATCTAACATAGCAGGAGAGAGAAATCGAGAAAGATAACGAGAGAGAGAGAGAGAGAGAGAGAGGAGCACACTAGTACCTGCTACTATCGATGGGAGTTGTTGTTGGCTACCACAATGGAGATCTAAAGCTTGAAGCAGCCTCTTCTTCGAAGCAGGAGTCCCTGAAGCAGAAAAGCAGAGTCCCTTCACCCTTGAGCTTTTATTGCTCGCTTTCAGTCGCAGCACAGAGACTCAGAGAGCGAACGAGAGAAAGAGAGAGAGAAGCTAAGGGAGGCGCTGAGAGTCTCAGAGCAACGGGGGGGGGGGGGGAAGGGGGGTTGGAAACGATTTAGAGTTTAGGGCAAAATGCCCCAACAAGGCAAAACCAAACTTTTTATACGAAATTAAGTGATCCAGCCGATTTTTTAAAATTCGTCCAGGTTCAGCGGGTTCACCGGTTTTATGTCGGTTCAGCTCGTTTACACCGGTTTTATCACACAAACGGCCTAATAATGAACCGGACCGGTTTACCAGTCAACCAACCGGGCCGGATTTGGTTTTAAAACACTGTTTAGCAGTGAATTTTAACCCTTCGATCAACCTTTAGCAAATTCAATCTAAATCGCATAAAGTTCAAAACAAATTAAGAATTTCAAAATTTTTGTAATTTATTATATAGATATATCATATATTTTTTTCAAATTAATTTTCAACACTATACGCGCGTTTTTCCTTTTCTCCTCTTCGGTGAGTGATCTATTTTCTAAAAATATAATTATGTTATCTATTGTATATTTTCTTGATATAAAACTACTCTCATCAGGAGTAATCAAACTATCCATCGTAGGTCTGAATTTACATAATTTTATGGCTTACATTATAGAGACTAATTGGCCTAAAGCTAAGTGATTTGGGTGGAGTTATCAACTTTGGGAATTATAGTGGGGTTAATTTTAAATTGTATTTTGAAATATCGTTTGTATTTTAATTTGTACCATTAAATATCAAAAATTTTAATTTGTATCCTTAAAGATATAAATTTGTATCAATGCGCACGTCAAACTAATAATCGTGTCAAAAATTAAATGGATAAGTTACATCTAGACCTCTCACGTTTGAAATATTACACCTATATCCCTTTAGAATATAAAATATGACTAAAAATGTTCCACAATTAGGCATCTAAATAATTATGTATTTCATTTGATATAAATAACATTATATAAATACTTGCAATATATTGGACATTCAAATGGTAAAGTTTGATTTTAAACTTTAGAGTATAGATAACTCACAAAATAAATGGTAGCATATAAATTATAATTTTTTATTATGATAAAATCATATTTTTAACAGTTATATTAACAGATATCAATGACAATAAGTTATGTATTACACGTGCACAAACGTCAAGAGGTATAAGAATAATATTGTAAATGTGAGGGGTCCAAATGATTAATTGACAAATATGATGAGATTTATGTATAATTTATCCATTTAGTTTTAGACGGCAAATTAATAGTTGTTAATTTCAGGTGCGTATTGATACAAATTCTTATATTTTAGGGTGTAAATTAAGATTTTTGATATTTTAAGGTGTAAATTAAAATTCGAACGATTTTCTAGGTATAATTTGCAATTAACTCATTATTGGTGAGAAATGTGCTATTAAATTCTTATGGGCAATTCTTATCAAGAATAGCTTTTTTAACTGAATTAAACGGAGAAAAAAAAATCTTGGAGGCCATCAAAGTAGATAAATTTATTTTTAATTTACTAATAAGTAGTTAATTCCGCTATTTTTTAAAACTCAAAATTACCATTATTTAAAAGCAACTTGATATTAGTTTATTAACTCGGGAATATTATCCCTTAATTTACTATCAATGAAAATATGTCAAAAAAATTTTTTACATAAATTTAAAATTAAAATTCAATTAACAAGTGATACCTTTCTCTGTTTTTTTCTCTTTTTATATATAAATTTTGTTACCATGTTACTTTTTTGTGAACATCTCACTATTTTTGTTGGGCATGTGAACTTGTTAATACTCAATGTTGTAATTATTTTTTTTGTGTTTGAGTGATATGATTTTTTGTGTTTAAATTGTATTATTTTTTTTAATATTAGTCTATGTATGTGCGTGCGTGTATATATATAAATGAGATAAATAAATATTCATATTCTATATATAGATATGAATCATGTGATAGAGAGAAAAAATTTGAATGTTAGTCAAATTTTTAAAATTTATGAGTTGTTAGTTTTTAAATTTGTTTTAATTAAACACTACTAGGAGTATTTTAGATAATCTATATCAAAATGGACTTAATATTAAACAAGTTTTTTTGATAAATTTATCATCAAATAAGTTCACAAAAGAGGATTGATCTCCAAATTTTCTTGGAGATTTTTAGCCAACCCAACCCAACCTAATCTAACCCAACTAATGCACTTAGAAAGGAAATAGATGCATTCCTATCTAGTTCCATGTTTGGCTAGTATAGTTAAAATCTTGTGGATTCCACAAATTGCAAGCTTTGTTTTTTTTATTACAATTGTACCAAAATACCCCTTAAAAGAGTTCAATCCTAACTGGCTTAAAATACCAGGAATAGAACAGTAATTGTATGCCCAAATCCTGCCTGACCAGAATTTATGCCACCTCCCAGGTGGGTTACAATAAACCCACATATAGGTATGGTAAAATATACTGTACATGTTGGGCCGGGAAATGGCCCAATAGAGTTACCCATTCTAAAAATTAATTTTCCAAACATAGTACATATTTATACTAATAAGATAGAGGCAAATTTAAACTTTTCAAATTGAAATCACCTCTTACAATTTAGAAAAACAGAAGAACGGTTAGGATATGATTGAAATTTAGATATAGAGTTTAGATCTCATCTAAATTCATCTAATTAAATCTGATGGCTCACAATCCACGCCAGCTAAAACCCAAATCCCGCCATTATACCTCTACACACACGCCACCCCATTCAAAATCACACTCCAGTCTATCTCATCCACCTCTCTCTCTCTCTCTCTTGCGCGCACTTGCAACTCTACCACGGAAGACGCCCAGGTACCCCTCTCTCTCACGACTTTCACATACAAATACATACAGCTCTCTCTCTCCCTCCCTCTCTCTCTCCTCTGCTAGGCACGATCCCGGGTATCCCTCCTCTCTCTCTTCACACACACACAATCATACATACCCAGCACACACACACGCGCACACACATTCAAACATACCCAGCACATAAGGGGTATATCTGCTTCTCTATGATCATTAGTCTGAATCGTGCGTTTTGTGTGCTTTCAGGAAGGGTATCTCTGCTTCTACTTTGCCTTACAAGATGGCACAAGATTTCTTCTCAGGATGTGAGTTATTTAGATTAACTCTAATATTTATCTACTCATTTGTACAATGGACAATGTATGGATGCAAATATTTCACAATTGTTTCACTCTTTATTCTGATTTTGTTATAGGTTGATGAAAACATCTGCAAGTTTGCGAAGAAAGGTTTGACACCGTTGCATATCAGTGTTATCCTTTGTGACTCATGGGATTGCTCAGGTCAAGAACGTCACTGGAAGCAAGATCTTGCGTATCCTCAAGGCTCACGGTAACATTTTCTCTCATTTCTCTGAATTCAATTTTCGTGTAATTACGGTTGTCGATGGGTGGTGTCCATTTCATTTGCTTAGGCCTTGCTCCAAAGATTCCTGAGGATCTGTACCATTTGATCAAGAAGGCTGTCGTAGTTCGCAAACATCTACAAAGAAGCAGGAAGGACAAGGATTCGAAGTTCCGATTGATAAGTTCGAAAATTTCATAATTTGTGTTTTTTTTCCCATAACTTGAGTGCTTTGAATGGTTTTATAATTAGGGTTATTTGTCAATTTGGTGTTTTCATAATGGGGTGATTTCATAATTTGAGTTTTTTTTTTTCATAATTTGTGTGTTTTAAATTAAATGCATGTTATAGTTGTTAGTGTTATTTTCATTGGATGTTTGATTTGATTCACCATCACCAACCACACACACACACAACACAGTTTCTTTTTCTTTACAAACACAAAAAACGAGTTTGTGATTTTGTGTTATTGTAGTCTGATATTTTTTTGGTAAATTTTGTAGTGAATTTTTTTGAAATTGAAACCGGAGATTTGGAGTAATTGAAATGGAAACCACCAGCCACCAACCACAACCACCACATTTTCGAAATGTGAAATTGAAGTATAAGAGTCGGATTGATTTTGGGAAATCGAAATGTTCTCTATTGGCAAAGTGGAATGGTGATATTGTCGGATTGGTTTTGTGAATTTTGTAACAAGGGTTTTGGATTGGATCATGGAATATAATGGGTTTTGCTTGGCAAGTTAAGTTGACCAAAAAGGTCCACTTTAAATGGTTTAAGATGAACTTTAACGATCATGGGGATGGGTTTTGATGTTGTACTGTATTTTTAGGAACGGGTTATTAAACAGATAAAAATCATCCCAAACATTTTACTTTCTTACTCATTAATGTCAGCATCGCACCTGTGCAAATCATACGAGCTCAACACCTACAACCCACATGAACATTCTCGCAGACACATACACATTTGCTCAACTTAGAACTCTACATCTTTACTTTGTGGTACTTTTCTTTTCTAAAATTCACTAAAATTTTTTTTCCATTTTCTTGAATTGTTGTGTGGTAATTTTCTTGATTGTTCATATCCCTTGGTGTGGTTCTAGCTTTGGTTGATTCTATCAAGAGTTTTCAGTAATCATTTTAGGATTTGATTATTGACTAGAAGAATAAAAACGGTTAAATAATAACATGATTTTCTTAACAAGACCCTCAATAAACAAAAGGTTAAGTGACAACATGATTTTCTTAACAAGACCCTCAATGACATCACATTTCTGCAATGTTTGCTTACTTCTTATTTTTTGAATATAAACTTTTGTTTAATTTTATCTTGCATTACAGTGCCTATTAGTTCAAGTTGTTTCAAAAATTAGCATGCAAGAGTCTGATCTCTTCTCTCTCTGTCTTTGTCTCTTTTTTCTAACCCAGCCTTAATCGTGATGGAGCCACAATCAATGAAACAGCGACCCACCATCGAGTAACCCCTCATTAGCATGCCCAAATTTAGGTATCCTTCTCTCGCTTTTCCTCTCTCTATGTTCATTTTTGTCTCTCGGTCACTTTTTCTTCGTCTCCAACACACATGCACATAAACACACGCACACATAACACTAACACAGTACATGTACACATGCACAACACACAACACACACACTTACAATACACACACAACACAGCGCGAACACACAATATATGCAAAAAGACACAAAAAACTTGATAATTGAAATTGATTTTGAATATATTTGAAATTAAATTTTAGTAACTTTAGGGGAAAATTGATACTTTGCTAAACTTTTGGTGTTAGATTTGATATATTTAGTTGATTTTGATATCAAGTTGATTTAATTGGTTGAATGGGTTTCTTTGGTCTATGATTAGGTGAGTTTCGTTGGTGCTTGATTAGTGATCAAATTTAATATTAAGTTGATTTAATTGGATTTTAGGCTTTTATCTTTAAATATTTATATTAAGTTTCTTTGGTACAATGACAACAAGATTAGTTTTTAACATATGGTATGGATGTTGCATTTTGTATTTCGAATTATTGCATTTGAGATTTTCTAATTGATTCCTATTTTTTTAATTACCGCGCACACAAACATCCACAAGCATAACACTGACATACATTGACTCCGCAACTCACTGATTAACAACACTTATACATACTTGCACTCACACACAGCCCACGCAACGCTCGCGTAGTCGTGCGCATCTGGAAACATGCTTGGGATTGTATGTAGTTGATTTTTGTTTGAGAAAATGAAATTGATTTTTTTTTCCAAGTATGTATGGAGGCATGCTTGGGGTTATTTTCCAGTGAAGTTGTATGTAGATAACATTCAAGCCTTTAAATCTCCATTAGGCTTACGATAGCCCCTTTTCATTCATATCTTTCCTTTTGAAATTATGAATTATTATTTATTTATTTCTTTCTTTCTTTTGGGATCATTGATCAATTTTCTATCTTTTTTTCAACAAATTGTTGCGTAAAGTATTGGATAAATGTTGTAGACCTTTAATTCTATGGTGGGAGTTGTTATACTCACTTTAGATTGAAATCTTTGGATTTATTGTTTATTGTGCATGTGCGTAAATATACAATTTTTTTTGAAAAAAACATGGTAATAAAGTTAATTGCATATCGTTATGGTGGATACGTGGTTGCGTTTGTTGGTAAATGGTTGTATTATGCAAAATTGGGGCATGACAGTGAGACATTTGATAGCCTTTTTGGGTATGAAAATAAATTGTATACATGTTGAAATTTTTTTAATATACATGTTGAAAATAAATTTTATACATAGCCAAATTTTTTTAAAATATATTAAACTCTTTAACTTTTTATCCAATGAAGTTCTAACTTTTGCCAATTGTTAATTTTGGTTACACAGTATCTTTAGACACATGCACAAGATTAATTGAACCAATTATCTTGATTTGTTTAAATTTTGCTTGAATTTTTTACTTTTGTTGTAGTAATTTTTATGTGGGAGTCGATATGGATGTTAATTAAATGAGTACATTTGGAATTACAGGTTAGATTTGATATATGCAAATCAATATGGATAAAGTTGAGCTTTATTCTATTGCAGCAATTGATGAATTGTTTTGTTAAAATAGAATTAGGGAGTGATATTCAATCTGAAAAATGAATTGGGTCATATTTTCTTTAAATTCATATGTTTCTTATTAATAAGCATATTTGATAAATTATGTACACAAGTTGATATATTTTTTTTGCGTTATATTTTTAAAGTAAATTTTGTCAAATTTTTTTATATTGATTGAAAATGGCGTAACTAAAAAAAAATTTATTCAAAATTTTTGTATGTTGTAGAAAATTTTTGTATTACATGATTAATACTCAATATTGGGTTACATAATGTCTTCAGTTGCAGGTTTTGTCAAATTTTTTTTTTTTTAAAAAGTGGTGGTTGTGATTTGATATAGTGGACTTTGATGGGTTAAGCCCAAGTAGTCCAATTTATGTATTAAAGCCCAACCCCGGTTGAGGAGCCCAACCTCATTGTGAATCCACCAAGTCCAAGATAGCCTAAGGCCGGCTAGACTTCTTGCTTAGCACGTCACCAAGAGGAGAGCACGAGAAGTTTATCTGCACCGCCTTAAGGAGCCTAAGGCCGGTTAGACTTCTTGCTTAGCACGTCACCAAGAAGAGAGCACAGGAAGCTTATCCGCACCACCGAAGGAAGGAAACGGTCCAATCTTTGACCACGTTTCTTTCAAGAGTTCCCCAACCTCTTCCTTCCGTTGAGGATAAGTCGTGATCTCCACCAAAGATAATCTCTAAGCTGCGATAAAGAAGCCTTGAGGATATGTCATGATCTCCACAAGAATGATCTCTTATCTACTATAAAATGACTCTAATCTGGGAGAGGAAGGGGACATGCTCATCAGAGACTTACAGAAGACGAACCGATTACCGGAGATTATTATTTTCTTTGATTCTCCATTCCCCCTCTCAAAGCTTGTATCTTCATTCTCCATACCTTTGAATCAATAAAATACCCGGCGACTGAAGCCATTGAAGAGTGGACGTAAGTCGAATTGACCGAACCACTATAAATTGTGTCTTCTCTAATTTTTTCGTTGATTTCATTGCATTTATTATCTATATTTGACAGGTGGTGTGCAAAACCATTTTTGTGCATCATCAGACTTGATTTTTTGAGGAGCTCGATTTTTATATTACACCGTATCTTTAGGTACGGGTTATTACTAATATATAATACACAAGTACCCAAACCAAATAATCCTAGTCATATTATCCCATTCTTTCTTACCATCCAAACACGCCTTACACCCCTTACTCAAAGCCCACAAAACAAACATGATCTAAATAACTAGATTAGGAAATTAGATTTTGATTAAATTAGGTCCAAAGCTCTAACCCAACGTGCCGCCGACCCCCCCCCTCGCGCCACTGATCAGTTTCCTCTCTCTCTCTCTCTCTCTCTCTGGAGAGCTCTCTCGACGGTACAATTCTCTCTCTCTCTCGTGCACACAAACCGCCGCTCTTTGACAGTTCTCTCACTCTAGAACTTACAGGTACGATTCTCTTTCTCTGTTCCTTAAGTTTGAGACCCTAATATTGTTAAACCATAAAGATGCCGCCGTCCAAAGCTAGCCTCATTTCGGCCACCACCAGTATAAAAGTCGCTAGTCAGTTTACCTGGTTTCTGGGTTTGTTTGGTTTTGCACATGGGTTGGGAGACCCGACATATGCGGGTTTCTGAATTTGGTTTGGAATCTATTCATGGTGGTTTGATTTGGGCGATAATGAGGATTGAATTTGCTTGAAATTGAGTATAATATTTGTGCATGGATTTTGGTTTAGGTTTGTGGTTGATGGTTGCATTAATTCGAGGAGCTTTTAAGACTCTTTTAGTTTGGTGCAAATTATTGTGCTCCGGTACTGTAAAACAAGTTTGGGATATTGATATATCTGGATAATTTATCCGAAATTTGGCGACCATGTAAAATAGGTTGACAACTTGATTGCTTTGGTCAATTTCAAGGTATTTTTCTCGAAAATTAGATTTATATGTCGGAACTCAGAGCTTGATTGTATTGCACAGGTTCTTTGGTGCTTGGTGATTTATTGAAAGACTGAGAATTATTGTTCAGGGCAAATTTTTGGCTATATGTGCATTTAAAAATTATCAGGTCAGTTTTTTCTCTCCCTCCCTCGTTCTCTTTGCCTCGCACCAAAATGAGTCTGTTTGGCTTCAAATTTAGATATTTGTTAGGTTAATCTTTTAAATATCTTTAACCCATACGCATTGGTTTTTCTGATAACCTTTTATCTAATTGCAGTTGATTCACTTAGATTACATAAATAAATTGGGATAAAATTTTGTTGAGTTGAGACTTATAATAACATTGAGAAATTTGTTGAAAACTTAGGGAACAATTCTAGAAACAGTTTCTGCATTATTTTTTTGTCCAGTTGTACTGTGAGGCTAAAATAATGACTGTGGAGCTATCAAATAAACAGTGTTTAACATGGATTTTTGTTCAGTTCAGTGTGAAATTGGAATGATTCAGCAATTCTTTATAACTTCATGGAACACTTGAATAACCAGTTATTGTGATAGAAAAACATGTCTTTTTTGAAGGACTGTTTCTGTTTGAATCCTTGAATTTTGCTGAATACTCCAAATTTATGATGGAATCTTCCCAGATCTTGCCAATTCAAATTCGAGCATCTAGGCCAAATCTAAATTTTTGGGAATTTGCATTTAATTAACCATATTTTGAAACCCCAGTGACTCAGTCCTCAGAAAATAATGTATCCTGCTCTAATATTATGGTGCCCACCAACGTGTAGATATTTGTTACTGGGTCTGCAGAAAACCATCAATGGGACTCACTAAAATCAAGTGGGTGATTGAATTGGCGAAAAAGAGACAATAGTAGAAATTGAGTGGGTCCAAATACATACTTGATGTTCGGACTTCGGATTCCCTCCTTGTGACTGGGAACCAAACCGCCTGAATGTTTTATAAACCTTAGCCCATTTTGTGCCATCATGTTCAAGCGAAGTCTCTTTTTCCCGCCATATCATTACTTTCGGGTCACGATCTAAGCACCTCTTTGTCTATTTTCCGCTTCAGTGCAAGAAGCCTTAAAATTGATGGTGAGTGGTTTATATTTTATGAGACATAAAATTTGCACTCAAATTGTCAATTTTAAGGCTTCTTGCACTAGCTTGAAACTGAACTTATTATTAATTTGTTTTGGCGGTGATTATAATTTTAGGTGAGTTTGAAGCAATTAGAGATATGGCAGTGAGAAAGATTTTGCGGGATTTGAGTAGTGGGAAGAAGCTACTGCCCTTGTTCACTCCTACTTCTTTGCTGCATTCTCACGCAACAAGCTTCGGTGGGTCTTTCTCTCTTAATTATTGTTTAGAATTTAGTTATTCATAGTGCATATTTATTATTATTTTGCCGTTTGTTCTGATTTCATATGCTGCTATTTTGTGAATTTACCGGAAGAAGTCTTGATTGTTGGCATTGTGGCTAGTTGTTTTTTGTCAGAGGTTGTTACCTAGTTCAGTTCCCATTAACTGAGCATGTTGGATGAGGTGGACTAGGTACGACCGTACTAGTCTAGGCTTTGGTTATTTGCACAGAGAGGTTGCCATTAGATTCCAACATATTAGGATTCTCTCCAGGATTAAACTTTCTCAATTTCATCAAATTTGTATCATCTGCTGCATGTTGGTCTGGATCAACCTTTGAAGTGCAAAAATGGACATTGTACATGGGGCGTGGACGCAACACAACACAAACACGTCATCAAGGATTATTTGTGTCATAATCATGTTTGATGTATTGTAGAGTTCACTATTTTATATAGTTATAAATACATAAAAAAAACATAAGCTACATACTGATCTTTAGTCTGAAATAATATAGCAAAGATATGAAGACGTGAACTTTATTCCTTAAGTAATCACCCACTCATGTCATATAAACACCATCATTTCACTCATATCAGATAAATGCTAGCATTTCGTTTTGACCAAATGACCCAGTAACCAACAATAAGTGCATAATTGCAAAGAATGTTAGTTTTCAATCCTTTCCAAAACCCTTGAAATGGTCCTCAAATAAGACAATCCCTAAGAATCACCCAACTCTCTCTTGCCAACTAGAAGGAACTTTCACCATAATCCTCAACTCAAAGCAACTTGGCAATGAAGGTAAGGTGGTCAATGCTCTCTGTCTCAAATATTTTATATAAAACATTAATATGGTTAGTTTAATAATTATATATTTTCCAGAGAATAAGATAGTCCAGCCGTCAAATTTTGAAACTTTGTTGATCACATGTTGGTAAGTGTGCAAGAAGTGTCAACCATATTTTTTGTTTTTTGTCATATACGCAACTTAAATAGTTTCGACATTTTGCCAAAAAATTATCATACACATACACAATTTAGAATTTAATTTTTCAATTATGGACATTGCTAAAAGAGTGTCAAACACGTCGCTAAGAGCATCCAAGAAATGGCTATGTATGACACATGTCACACACATACACTTTTGTAGACCAGAATGCAATGAGTTCAGTTAGATTGTGGTTGATGATTTGGAATTGAGCGAATCTAGTATTAAAAATGTCGCACCCTATCCTCGAAAGGTCAATCCCAACCTTCACTAGCATATGATGCAATTACCTTTAACTTGTTATCCATAATTAAGCCAAAATAATTTAACTCGGACAAGGATAATTATATCCATTCCCATAAACAAAGAACCTGATATGAACATATAAACATAGTGTAAATAGGCAACTATTCAAGTTTTCACACTGTCTCAAATCTTCGCCAAAACTCAATCTGTCTATCAAACCATAGATGAAACTGATGTTGGTGTAATTGCCTCAGCACGTAGCACACATTATCATATGATCCACATAAGTACTAATCCCTTGCTCAAATGAATGATAGAAAACATACAAAAACTTCCAATTAGGTTATATTTGAAATCTAAGTATAAAAACAATGCAATTCTAAGTCTAAAATTAATGACCAGCTTGACTATCATGTGAATTTTTGGGTATTTACTGGCTCCATACTTTGAAGTTTTAAACGAAACCATCTTCATTTCAAACTAGACTTCTCAGTATTTCAAACCATATGTCATAAGCTAAAATTAGAGTTCTGTGTTCCATGTAAAAAGTTACACTAAAAGTTGGTTGCATTTAATCAGTCACAGATTTTCAGCCAACTTTAAACAATTCCCAGTTTTCACTCCAAATGATACATCGATCAGGGTTTCCTAGGAAGAGAAATAACTGATTTCTCATTGGGAGACAAAATTCTACAATTTGGAGAATCACTAAGGCCTTTCTGCGATTCGATGCGCGGCCTTAGCGTTACACTTCACCAGTTTAGCAACTAACATGCAATATTGACTTCTAAAAGCTCAAATTCCAACAAAGCCTCATTCCAACTCTTAATTTGTCATACTTACGTTCGAGCCATTAAATTTCAATGGAGCTAAAATTCCAACAAACCCAAACCTTGGGGCTTGCTTTAGGAGATAATCCATGGGCTTTGAGTATTTTGGTTCCCGTGGCGGGAGTCTTTCTCTAGTAGAATCGGTGTTTGGTGGCATTCCTGTCCAAGATGTCTCTATTTGAAATGCAATAAGTTGGCTTGTAGATTTGATAAAATGGTGAGTGATTTTCTTGGGAAGGAAGTGGGAAAGGGAGGAGAAATCATTTGTTCAGTTGCGATTCGATTTCTAAATTTAGGGACAAGTTTGGTTTGAGTAGGGCAACTTGATTGCTATAAATGTAGCCATTATTGGAAAATGGTTATGGAGATTTTTTTGGAAGAAAAGTCATGTTGTTTGTTTGGGCATAAAAAAGCAAATATGTTGTGCACGGACGAGATTCTAGTGTGGTTGAAAGGATAACTTTTTAATGTTCATGAAATTCATTTCTTAGGGTTTATCTTGGTGTTCTCAAATTATCAATTTGGTTGTGGGTGATAGGGAGGAGGGGGTTTGTTTTGGGTGAATGTGTGGATTGGAGATTCTTCATTCTCATCGATTTTTCCTCGTATTTATTGCTTGTCTAGAGTTTATATGTTTCAATTGCTCATATGGCTTTTTCTTCTTCCTCTACATCACTTGGAATTTCAATTTATTTTGGAATTTTAATGAGGATTTTCATGAAATGTGTTTCTTACTTTCTTGCACTAAGGTGGTTTCTCTCAATCCTATGTCATCTGATAGAAGAACTCGGTTTGTTGAGTCTCAAGTCTATTATCTCGTAAGTCTTTCTTTGATTCGATTTTCGACAACCTTGCAATTCTAGTCTTTTCTCCACCTTTGATGATACAGAAGGCTAAGGTGACCATTAAGGTTTGTGTGTGTGCATGGACAATTACTCATGGTAGGATCAATACACAAATATTGGATTCAGAAAAGGAGACGTAGTGCTTGCTTGCTACCACAGATTTGTGTCATGTGGTGAATGAAGGATGAGAGTATTGAGCGCCTGTTTTGTTCCTTATCCAGTTACATTGGGATTGTGGTAGAATTTATGACAATTGGCAGGGGAACGTTGGGTAATTCCTACGACAATGTGTGCCTTCATTTGAGGAAACTCTCTAGGATCTTGGAAAGGATAAAAAAGCTTCTATCCTTGGGAAATGTGCAAACAGTTGTTTTCTGAGTTATTTGGTTGAAGAGAAATGTTATAATATTTGAGGGAAGAAGTGAGCACGAAGAATGCTTGAAATAGAGTTCATTTTTTGACTTCTTTGTGGGTTTCGGTGATAGATAAGTTTAATGATTTTCCTCTCTTTTGTATAATGACCGACAGGAGATTGTTGTTGATTGCAGTAATGTTATGTTGGATGTTTTGACTCGTTTGTTTCTTTATTTTGATGTAAGGATCTTTGGTAGGTTGTCTTGTCCTCTAATGTATCCTTGGATTGTGCTCTTTATTTTTCTTCTTTAAATGAAGTTTATTAGCTGCCGAAGAAAAAAATCATAGGTTACATGTTGACTTCCCAAGGTTACGTTTGCAGGATTTAAAGAAGTACCGGAAGAAGAAAAGAGCCAAATGGTTGGTAATGTCTTCAGCAGTGTTGCTTCAAACTATGATCTGATGAATGATTTGATGAGTGCTGGACTACATAGATTATGGAAGGATAGGTAAGATGTTTTGGCTATGCAGCTTGAGGTTTTTAAAATAAGCAAACATATATTCTGAGTATTTTGCTAATGCATTTATTTTTCGCTCATCTCTAATCAGACTGGTTGCTAAATTGAATCCATTTCAAGGAATAAAGCATCTTGATGTGGCTGGTGGAACAGGTTGGTTTTGTTTTGCTCTATCACTTTCTGTATTGGTTTTCTTGATCAGTAATTTGTGCCACAACCTTGATGCAAGAGAATAATAAAGAGAAAATGTTCAATGTCCTCAATACTTCTTCTACATGTAACACCCCACTGGAAAGAAAGGCAAGCATATGGTCTTCCATGAATCACATCACAGGTATTTATCCTTCTACAAGCAAAAGTCCATCCAAAATGTTTATTGTGTGGGATCAGTTCAATTATTAACCTGATTGTGCGGTCCCCACTTGCACATAAGGAGTTAGACAGAAGAATCAGAAGATATAATCAGAGGCATAACAAATGCATCCATATCAAAAATAAGGAAGAAACGAAATACCAACAATGATGAAATTGAAATGACGAGTCTCGCCCAAGCTCTCTTGAAGCCCATATTTGATACCATGTCAAAAGCATGCAACTGCAAATTAATTTGCAATGGGTAGAGAGGTTCACATTTGCATATACTAGTTTAAGAGTTATTATTATATCAATGTAGGACAAGCTCTAACATATCTATAACTTGAATTGCAACAGAAGATTCATTTCAAAAAGAATAAGGAAAAAGTGGAAGAATTGCAGTGAAAATGAAATGCAGACCTTTTAGTTTGCATTTAAATTTGAGCTGAAGGAAAAGGACAAACAACTGCTTAAAGCTTCCAGTACTGAAGAAAATGTTCTGAGCTTATATAGAGACTATGAATTCTCTAGTTTAAAAAGAGACTCTTGCCATTCTCCTTCAACTTAAGGCATGGAATTTAAGCATTAAGATGAGTGTTCAAGGTGTTGAACTAAAGGATAGATGTTTTGCTTGTTCCAAGAAAGAAGCCTTAGTTATAATGGTGGAAAACATCTGCAGGCAGAAACTATTTACGTTTGTTTTTTGACCTATTATACTATCTGTGGGAGCTTGAGTCTAAATTTCTCTAATTTTACAGGGGATGTTGCTTTTAGGATCCTCGAAACTATAAATAGTGTCAATCGAAGAGCCATGCAAGATGCTCTTGAAGACAATTTACAGGAAGAAACTCAGATATATGTATGTGACATCAATCCAAATATGTTGAATGTTGGTAAAAAACGTGCCCAAGAAAGAGGTACTGCCTTAAATGTGCATTATGTTTTATATTCTATCAATGGGAATGAAATTGGAGTATTTTAATGGCCTTTTTCTTTGGAGTATTTATTCTGTTTCTGCTTGGCGTGACAGATGTCTTATGACTTGTCTAGGTCTTGGAGATGATGGATCCCTCATATGGGTGGAAGGAGATGCAGAAGCCCTATCTTTTGAAGATAATTCGATGGATGGTTATACAATTGCATTTGGGATCAGGAATGTTACACACATAGAGAAAGTCCTATCTGAAGCTTATAGGTAGCTCTCACTCCTTGGCCTGACTGTTGTATGTATCATATGTTATAAAAGCTTGAGTTAGGGGGCTGTTAAAGTTAAGCTGGTTTCAAGATCATTGAAGGTACCATCTCTCTTGTACTTAGCTATGAAGCACGGACACTCAATTTGGGCGCACATATCAGTGTCCGACATGTCTGGGACACAGACACACCTGGACACGTGTCGGACGCACAAAAAATGGTGGCCGATTTTTTTTTTTTCGGCCACGTCCCAACACGTTTGCGACACGTTACTTTCTACATTCGTATCTAGATTTAAAGAAGATGAAGATAGCAAATATCAAGAAGAAGAAAAATTGCAATCGATTTAGACACAAAAATGAGTGTGTGTGAGAGAGAGAGAGAGAGAGAGAGCAACAACAAATTTACCGATCGAAGAAAAATGTTGCAGAAGGTCTTTGACCGAGAAAACGAGAGGCTGGAGAGAGAAAAAGACAAGAGGTTTAGAGTCTTTAGACTGTTCTAGAGATAAGGGAGGATAAGGCCTCTCTTTACCCACATGAAGGAACAATTATTAATGAAAATATTTTGGTGTTACAGTTGGCTGGAAGAAATTAAGTGCAATGAGCCATTCTACACTTTGTTGACTTGCAACTTTGCATGTAGATTAGTCAATCAATAGATGAATAGTGTGCTGCCAAGTGTCTATAGAGAGCTATTGTGAAGTCTGGATCCAGCAACTCCATTAAAAACTGATAGTGGTGGGTCCCTGCTACTGACTCATGAAAAGAGTTTGGAGCCAAAACTTGAACTGCCCATACAATAGTGTGTTTATGCTTGGCAATCCAACGGTTGGTGAAGCTTCACATAGCTGATCAAGTCAAACAAATTTGAATGCACAGCCAGATGTTGTTGCTTGGCACTGCAATGCCAACTTATTCACCAAATCCCCTTAAAATATGCAGCAGTTTAATGTTGTTGGAGTTGTTCTTGGTTTATGACAACAAAATGGTCACCATAATTGTAACGAAGAACATCTTATTACTATGTGTGACATCATATAATTATATGCACATATATATATAATTTATAAAAAATATATATTATTTAACGTGTCCTTAATGAGTTAACGTGTCTGTGTCCTATTTTTTTGGAAAATTTTGTGTCCGCGTGTCCGTATCCGTGTCCGGTACTTAGATTAGGGGGTATTTTATATTAGTCACTAGTCAGAAGCCATTCACTGAAAGTATATGTAGATAATTAATTTGCCAAATAAACCATATAATGCGTTAATGGATAATATTGTGGTTAGTTATTCATATGTTTTTTGTTCCCCAATCCAAAATCAGGGGAACAACAGTTTGTGGTAGTTAGACTGCTAATGTGGAACTTTGGACCAGTCCTTATGAACATAGATACCTAGAATTCTGTTTACCACCAATTATGCATTGCACTGTAGCAAAGGGCTTACAACGAGCCAAGTTGGGAGCTTGGATACATGTAGCCCACCTTAAGTGCTCAGGATAATGACTTGTTGAAAGTTGATAAATGTGTAGCATGTCAAATTTCATTACCATTGGATTAAAGTATTAAGCAACTTCAAAAAACTTGTGACATTTTGACATGACTATTGAAGCTTTAATTCAGAACAACTATTATTTCTGTTATCTTTATGGGACATTTGCATAAACAAATCTTACCATGAGTTGAAGTTGCTGCACCTTGTAACTGATGTGGTTGATTCATGAGTTTTAGTAGTCAGAAGGCAATTTTTCCATTGCAAACCACTCTAATAGGGTTGTCTGTTTTATGAGTATTTCGTCATTTGGGATGTGCCTGCACGTGCAATGCTCACACCACGAATTTCTGACTTGTGGGAAAAGCAGGAATAAGAGTGGGACCAAGAATGCAGTAGATCCAAATTTCGAGTTTTAGTCAAGGGTGCCTTCTGATAGTGTATGTAACTATGCATATCTATTAAATCAAATGTATAGACATGCACTTGTGCTTATGAAATATGTGTGCTTTTCACTTTTATTAGAGAACATAACAATGTAGAGTATAATGAGTTACTGAGAGGGGTTGGGGTGATTTGCGCCTCAACCTCACGTTGTTCCAAAGGGTATCAAAAGATTATTATGTGTTCACCATATGAGAGAAGCTGCCTGGAACGTCTATGTTGACAATCTTTTTAACCAAACTGATACACTGATCTAACTTACATCATTAAGGGGTGCATTACTGTGAGTTAATCGGTTCACTTGTTCAGAAAAAGTAATTTCCTTCATAGATTGGTAAATAAACTGAGATTTTGTCTGAAAAACTGGGTTTTTGAAGAAATAGAGTATCACTGCGAGTTGCATCAGTTGAGCAACAGTGACTGGAAAAAACATTGGATGAGCAACATTTTTTTATCTGTTCGAAACGTCTAAATATAAGCCAACTATTATTCTTTTTGAAGGTTTGTTTCTTGATTCCCATGATTTGCATCCTTCTTCCTCATTTTTGAGTAAATTTTGGTGTGCTCGTATCTGTCATGCTTATTGGTTTTGGTTTGTTTATCAGGGTACTTAAACAGGGGGGACGATTCCTTTGCCTCGAATTGAGCCATGTAGAAGTTCCAGTTTTCAAGCAATTGTGAGTATATCTGATACTAATGGAACACGTTGCTTCTATTGTGTCATTAGTAGCAATGTGCAAATGATAGTGTAGTTGCCTGGGCATAAGCTGTGGACCATCTAAGAATTATTAATTTAAAAACTTTTTGAGTAATATCAATTCCACAACTCATGATCCTGTCTAGGAAGTGTGTATGAATTTCCTTCAGTTGATGTGCCACACCCACCCCCTCATAGGAATGGATGGAACAGGAAATCCCGCTGTACTTCCCTTGGGTTCTACCCACTTGTTGAAATGCATTTTAAAAAGAATTTCGTGAACATCTTTTGTAGAGAAATCGACACTGCATTCCAAAAAAAATTGTGAGCTGATGAAACCATGTCTGTATCAGTTATAAACTAATTCACATAAAACAATGGGGGTTCAAAACCGTAGATCCAAGTGATGTAACCTACATCATAACATATCGTATCATAGTCATGCAAGTGCGAAGCAAAAAGGTATTATGGTCATACGCGTGCATAGCCATATCATACAAGTACACAACTTGCCCCAAAAGTGAAGCCACCCCAAAAAATGTGTACACGCCAAAAACCATATGTATACCATTTGTGGTCCCAAAGGCCTGATAATCGTACATACATACATACATGGCGGGTGTAATACATAGATGAATTGTTAAGCACTAGTAAAATCATCGTAGTACAGTTCGAAGCATAGGTTTCTCAATTTCTCAAACACAGACTCTTCATATTGTAGGAAGTGTCCTTCAAACAAGATTCTCATGCAGCATAATCAGTTGCAAGCAATTTCATGTTTATCAAATGCATGTATTTTTATAAATTTCAACATTCCATAAACCTGCATATTTTCTAAACCACTATAATAGTCATATCCACTCACCTGACCCAAGACATATTTATTGCCTAGTAGGCTTCAAACTCTGGAGCTGAAATCGGTATTAGCTCTTCCCCTATGATATGGTGGGGGTTAATATGTATGGGTCAATATCACACTAATAACATGGGGTTGCTACACAAAATGCATAGGACACATGGACATGCATGAATCCTAAATTATTTCAATTTTAGCATTTTAACTGTATTTTGGAAATTTTATAGAAATCAAAATTGGAAACATGTAATTGGTCTTTAAATGTGAAACTCCAATCCCTTTTTACTTATAATTGGTGTGCATATGAATTTCTTAGAAAATTTCGGGTTACTCATATAATGGAGGTAGATATTATGTTTGTCATACTTTTTATCTTGATGGGGCTTATCATGTTTGAGGAGGTGCTAATAAACTTCTTTATGTGGCTAAATGTCTTAAAGTATGTACCAAGGGTTAAATTTGAAAGATATAACAATTCTATGGGAGCCTTGGTGAAGTTTCTAAAACCTTTAAATTGAACAATTATCAAACTTCTCCTAGGCAATTTTATTATTTTCAAAACTTTAGGCAATTTAACTCTTTTTTTGCCTTTAAATTTGCTTTAACCATATCATTAATGTTGCTCCTTATTTATGTTTAGGTATGATAATTACTCATTTTCGGTCATCCCCGCTCTTGGAGAGCTCGTGGCTGGCGATCGGGAATCTTATCAATATCTAGTTGAGAGTATTCGTCGCTTTCCCCCTCAGGTAAAATTCTTGGATTAAGCATTACTACGATTCAATTTCCGCAGCTATTTCATGTGGCATACTAGCTAAGAAGCACAAATACTCTTAAGAGGGTGACATGTCCATGTTAGGCAGAGACATTTTCTCTGACACCCGCAGGGACGTGTCTGATATTACTCTCTTATCCATGTGCATAAGTAAGAGATGAATTAAGACATGTCTTTGACACTCCTTTTGTGGCATGTTCCACACCTCTCTAGGACGTGTGTAGTACTAAAAAATAACATGTAATGAACGCACTTTAAAAGTTTGCAAAGGACAATCTTTTACTATTTAGGATTATATAATAGCTGAGATTAGACTTGTTAAAGTTATACTTAAACTATACCAATAAAAACTAAAGATGTATAAAAGTTTTGCTAAAAAAGATGCATATATCAGTGTCTATATTTGCTACACGCGTGTGCAAACATACACACAGATGTATATTAAAGACTCGAATACTATAAGCACCACATCTTATTTGTAAGATTCATTCCCTTTTTCTATGTGAAACAGATAACGATAATTATGGCTAATTATTCACGAATAGCAGTTTGATTACAAGCCCTGCAGAAGTTGTGTTTTATTTTCATGAGAAATGCAATGGCAAACCAATAGGATAACTAATGAAACGGGCTTGATACCACTGGCTTGGAGTAGAGTCTGGCTCATATTGCTCCTTGATTGCATTTCTCAATTTCATTGTGCTATGCCTTCTTGTATCCATGTGTCGGTCATTGCAGGAGACATTTGCTACAATGATTGCAGAGGCTGGGTTTCAGAAGGTTGAATATGAAAATCTTGTTGGGGGAGTGGTCGCTATCCATTCAGGGCTGAAGTTTTAGCCGCTTATTGGTGAAAACTGTATTCAGGTTTTTTGATCTCTCTCTTTTTTTTTTTTCTTAATGTCATTTTGGCATCAAAATTGAAAGGTGGCTTGCGGGAGGGTACAAGTCAAGTACAGATTAAATTTGAAAAATTCCAGATTTTCAGCCGTTGTCGGCATCCCAGTGGCCAAGTGCTCTTTCCCAACCATGCAGCAATTGATCAAGTCTAATGAGTAGGGGTCCGTAAAGGTGCCAAGTATGGCCAGTTCTTCCTCCGTAAAGGTGCCAAGCATGGCCTGTTCTTCCTTTAACATTCTTGAAAAATGCCAATGGGCTGTGTTAAGTAAAAGACATACTTTAGAATTTTCATTCAATGTGGCAAAGAGTTTGTCTACGGCAATGTTCATTCATTCTATGGACATTGTCGACGCAATTTTTACCTCAAATAAAGGATTGATTTGATCGAAGAACAACACAACTCCTCAAGTCAAATAATTCACCAAAAGCATCAAAAATCGCTAAAAATTAAAAAAATTAAAAAGAAAAATCAGTGACCCACGAGTAGTCATGTCAATGGTTTGGATTTTTGTCTGAATTTGATACCAAACTCGTTTAGTAAGATATGAACCAGAAATTTAATCTATTAATTCGATTCAAGTCTGTTTATGTAACCCTATTCGGGTGTGGATATGGATATATAGTGATCTGGTCTGTTAATAATTTGATCCAAAAATTTTAAAATAATATTTTACATACATAGACAATATGTTTTTGTTTATGTTTAGAGTCAAACACTCGGACCATCTTTTGACTCATTTTCTCCACTCCTCTTTCCATTTTTCCTCTTTTTCCCCCCTCCCGTTCTCACTACAGATTCTTGAAAGTTGAAACCACCTGCCATGGTCTCTCTCTCACTGCTTAGAGATTACAATGAAACTTTGGAACAAGAAGAAATATTTTGGTACAAAAAATCTAGAGTAAAGTGGATTATACAAGGAGAAAGAAACATAATTCTTTTCATACATCCACACTCATAAAAAGGAAAAAGAATAGGCCTCAAATCTTTTGAGTTTGTTTGATAGACGTATTATGAGAATTAAATATTATATTATATTTTTTTTATTTAATTGTACTTAATATTTTATTTGGTAAACAAATTTGATATCGTATTAATTTCAAAAATGTATAGTAATTGTTTATTTATCGTATTTTTTTTGTACGATAGACCTGTATTATGGAGGTCTTTTAATACCACCAACAGAGGTGATATTATAATTCAACTCAAACATATTATTCTATACATTTACTATTATAACCCTCTAAGTGATAAAATCATCAATGTAACAAACATTGATTGAAAATATTTTTGTTAATTCAACATTAATACGATGAAATAATTCTCTAACTAAATAACTGATTGAATTAAATAACTATTATCCAACGCTTATATTATGTATTGTCAAACACTAGATAAAATTACGTATTACTCTAATACCATATTTAATCTGATTTTTTATACATTTGTATTGTGTTAGGCTATATTATTTTATTCAATCCATCAATTCTTAATACGCCAACCAAACGAGCCATTTAGCACCAAAATGGGAACTGGGCTTCTAGTCATAATGAACTTGTTGACATTGAGACCCACCACTAAGTTAATTAGTCAATCCAAATATGTAGCCTAAAATGAGACATTGATTCAATACATTTGGATGGGAATGCATTATTGAATTCAATCCAAACATAATTCTAGAGTGATGCTTATCCTGTTAAGATGGCTGGCTTTGCCTGGTGTAAAGATAAAAGTTTGGACCTTATGAGCTGGAATATGAGGGTACTCTTGCGTAACAGATAGTATCAAAGGTAAGATTTGTGCTTTTTTTCAATCTATCCCTTTCAACTTGAGTTAGGTACTCTAATGCCACAACTAGTTTGATGCTGAACTCCACTTAATCCTAGGATTCACTATTAATTCAATATATTATTTTATTAAATTAAGTCTCCAACTAAAGTCACATTGCAGTCCTCTTTCCCCACTTCTATACATCTTTATCTTTAAAAAAAGAAAAAAAAAATCAGAGCCCCCTTGTCAGTTTGTGCAATTTGTTGCACTCAATTATACAATGGAAGAACTATCTAGATGACTTTTCTGTTCATAAACAGCCAATTATTACACAAGGTATTAGTTACCTCGATCGGATAGCTATGCTGGAATAGATCGCATGTCTTATCCTTCACCTAATTTTTTTTTTTAATAGTTACGAGTATTTTGATCAGTTTATACGTATTTTGATTAATTTTTCCTCTGATTGTCAATCATGCCAGAACTAGGGTATTACGAGGGATAGATTTTTCATGGCCTGAACTCAAGACGTCTAAATTTATAATTTATCTTTGTTATTACTTGAACTACCCATTGAAATTTTCTTCGCCTAACTTGAATCGATGTTGAAAATAAGTTCCTATTTTGATGTTTCCATGTGTCATTTTATGTTTTGCATTATTTTTGATTTAGTAACGCAAAAATATGATATTTGTTTAAGCAATTGTTTGTGGTTTTTTAAAATTATGTTGATATTGCGATTACTTATGGATGTTTAACATAAGTGTATTTAGATAGAAATCAAGGGTTTGAATTTTATAACACCATTAAAAATAGTAACAAAAACAAATTTTCGATTTCTTTCTTTCATTTTTTGACAGCAGAAACATAAACCTAACATTTTTTTCTATTATTTTAAAAAAATCCAAAAAAAATATTTATTTTTTTTATTTGAAAATCCAAAATTTTATCAAATCTGTTGGAATTTGACCTAAATTCCCTAATTATCATGAATGAGAGTTTGTTAGATAATCAATGTAAGAATCATATATGAAATAGAATTATATTGGAAGAGTTTTAATATACTATAAATAGATGTTAGACATGTGATAGAAAAAATAAAGATCAAGTTGTATCTAAATAGGTTTGAATTACAGTATTTTATCCCTATAAATAGGATTGAGTATTATGTAATCAGTTATCAGATGACCAGATTTCAATAAATAATATATCGATGTAGATTTTTGGTCTGTGGATGTAGGTATAGTGTATCAAGGTAGGTATGCTGTATCGAATCACGTTATATCTTTGTGTCATGTTTTTTATTGTTTTCTTTTTTTTGAATTCCTATCTTTCAACAAGTATTATTTGTATTAATTATCTATTGTGCAAAATCAATAAGTGGTATTAGAGCTATATTCCAACAAGTGGTATCAGAGCCAAATTGATGTTATTGGTGTAACAATTAGAGCTAGATTGATGATTCTAGTGTAACAATCAAAACAAGTTATTAGCAATTCAATGATCAAGTTGGTGTTAATGTTGAAGAATACGCTCTTGCCACGTATGTACAATTCATTATTTAGATTCATAAAAATAATAAAAAAAATTAAGTTGGTATGAAATCAAACAGAAGACTAAGTTGCTTTCTGATTGTTTGGATTTTAAAGATTATCACATCTGTTTTATTGAAAATGTTTCTTCAGTTTTTGTTAGCTCTTAGAGTTGAAGTCGCGGTATTCCTATAGTTTGAGAGCTATTGGGTTGACATAAACTCAATAGTAATGATTTGGTGTTTCGTGGGTTACGAGTCACTATGCTTTTACTTTTGAATTGTGAAACATTGACCATTAAAACCTCCAAGAGTAGGTAAAATACGGGCGATGATGCAGGCCAAAATGCAGGCTTTTGAAAAACAGATAGGATTGTGGCTACTTTGAAAAGCGGGTTTGCACGTAGTGCTTGAAAAAATTGGTGAATCAGAATTAAGGGTGATAAGTTCGATCTTGGACAAGACCAAAATTGAAGAGTTTAGTTCAAGGGAGATTGTTGGAATTTGACCCAAACTCCCTAATTATCATGAATAAGAGTTTGTTAGATAATCAATGCGAGAATCCTATATGAAATAAGATTATATTGAAAGGGTTTTAATATGCTATAAATAGGTATATTAGACATGTGAAAGGAAAATTAAAGATCAAGTTGTATCTAAATAATTTTGGGTTACAATATTTTATCCCTATAAATAAGGTTGAGTATTATGTAATCAGTTAGTAGATGACCAAATTTCAGTGTAGATTTTTGGTCTGTGTATGTAAGTATGTATGGTGTACCAAAGTGGGTATGCTGTATCGAACCACATTATATATTTGTGTTATGTTTTTTATTGTTTTCTTTTCTTTGAATTCCTATCTTTCGACAAATATTATTTGTGTTAATTATTTGTGTTATGAGTGTTTTGATCAGTTTACGCACATTTTAATTAATTCTTTTTTCGGCCCGGTCATTCATGTCAGGATTAGGATATTTATGAAAAATAAATTTTTTATGGTCTGATATCAAAGAGTTGCTAAATTTCTAACTAAAGACGTCTAAATTTATAATTTGTCTCTGTTATCACTTGAGTTATCCATTAATATTTCCTTCACCTTACTTGAATCGATGTAGAAAATAGGTTCCTATTTTGATGTTTTCATGTGTAATTTTATGGTTTGCACTATTTTTGATTTAGTAATGCAAAAATATGATATTTGTTTAAGCAATTGTTTGTGGTTTTTTTAAAATTATGTTGCTGTTGCGATTACTTATTGATGTTTAACATAAGTGTATTTAGATAGAAATCAAGGGTTTGAATTTTATAACACCATTAAAAATAGTAACAAAAACAAATCCAACAGAAACAGAAACAGAAACATAAACCTAACATTTTTTTCTATTATTTTAAAAAAATCCAAAAAAAATATTTATTTTTTATATTTGAAAATCAAAAACTTTACCAAATCACTAGAGGATACCTGCTATTTATCGAGAAAAAAAACATATATGTAAATATATTATGCACAAGCTGAAAAGGTTTGCGAACAATCAAGGTCTACCTTGAGAAAATTTCATGTCTAAGCGATAACTCTGAACAAGAAATTGGTTATTAGTTCAATCAATTTAAAAAAATTAATTTAAAATTTTATTCTTCTCACTTTTTGGGATGCAAACTTTTTATATTCTAATTCTGCGAACTAACTTTTTTTATTTGTGGTATGATTAATAATTTAATCTTCTTTATAACATAGTTGAGCTTAGCTAAGTTTGCATCAATTGAAATTTTAAAAAACTTCTTAGAAAAGTATCGGAGATAAATAACTTCAATAATCTTATTTAAGAGCATGCATTTGGAAAAAAATATATATATATAATCTCTTTTTTTTTAATTGACTACCCAAATTAGACTATTTTATCTTCAATCTATAAAATTTCTTCTGGACCAATTGTGACTTTGAGAGGATTTTAAAGCCACACTTTTAAAGTCGATATTTTGTGATTGTTACGAGTTTAGATATATATTTTATATTTTTCTAAATTAATTTTTTTATGATACTTTTTTTGTGAAGCATAGAGTTTATAAACATATATATAAGATATTTTTTGCTTTAACAAGTTATTAAAAAAAATATTATCAACAATACATTAGTTAATTAATATTTTAAAAACAGCCTACAAAAACATGGGTCGTCAAATACCTAGTAAGTAAGTTACCTGGTCTTTCAAGGCATAGTTTGCTTGTGCTTCTTAAATAATTGTGAATTAATTACATGGTAAACATACCTTTCGTGATCACCAGCCAAATGCCAGGTTTTGCACGAAAGCAACACCTTTTACTCGGACAGTAAAGTTTTTTGGGCTCATGCTATGAACTTACTAAAATAATATTGTCGCCTTTCGAGGCTGCAAAGGTGGTTGGAATGTATGTTTTTGATGGGATCGAATCGGAGAAGAGATAAGTTGAGATACGCTGTTGGAATAAATTGGACTTAACACTTTCGATCATTTAAATCAATATAAAAAAAAAAAAAAGTGGTTATTTTAGCCTCTTATATTTTATGCATTCTACATTGATTGACCAACAAACAAACATGTTTTTTTAATTCATTACAATGATTCATGGGACAATTTTTAATGAGAAAAATGATATCATCTTTTTTTTTTATTGCATCTCCAAAGAAAACATTGTATAGGGTACTCTCTCTTTAATTTAATTATTGAGTAATGCTTATCCTACTAATTAATATGTTTTTGTTTGGTCTAATGATACAAATGTGGACCTTATAAGGATTAGTTTGAAGAAAGTTGTGTTGTTGACTTGGTTTTGGTAAGGGTGGTTAAAATATAAATTGTACAATTAGGCATTTAGCTGCAAGCAATCAGGGACCATTGTTGTGCCTTTATATTTTAGGAGCTTGTTGTCTTGAATATAACACAAGAAAACG
This sequence comes from Ilex paraguariensis, assembly GCA_963454935.2. Taxonomy (NCBI): domain Eukaryota; kingdom Viridiplantae; phylum Streptophyta; class Magnoliopsida; order Aquifoliales; family Aquifoliaceae; genus Ilex; species Ilex paraguariensis. The sequence goes on from CAUOFW020005547.1 coordinate 112,836, forward strand.
TCTACATAACCCACAAAAAATTTATACCGCATTAAAAAATACCGTCGTCGGGGAGTTAAGCTACACATTGTAAAAGATAAGGTACAATTATTCACAATGGAGCACAACGTTATGATCCATTTTAAATATTATGATCCATTTCGAATAAACTGAATGAGTTGTAACTTAACATTTTAAAAATTATATATTTTTTCATTAATCATAACATTTTAAATTGTAACTTAAAAGCCAAATAATTACAAATTGACCTTCAAACATCATAATTCTCAATACAATACCTTAACCATTTTCATAACACCGAGGAATTAAAAATTTACATGTTTTGAGGTGTTTCGATAAATTTTAAGATATTTCAGCATGTTTCGACTAATATTACGAAAATAAATTTTCAAATTATTCTTGAAACGTCTTCATTTTCAGAATTTATCAAAATTATGCACCAAAATAAAATTTTGACCCTTAGATCAGACAACAGTAAAGAAGCACTATACATCTAGACTTGATGACCTTTCTATTCAAAAACACTCAATCATTAACAACATTATAATGGGTTACATCCGACAGCTGGGGATGAATGGATCGCTTGCCGTCTCCTTCTCAATAACTCGAACCTTAGCCTATGGCTGGCTATGTAGAAAAATAAAACAAAATAAAATTGATTCGTCCAACACCCTCTGGTCATTGGCATTAGCTGTCTGGTCCCTACGCTTACCCAAGCCAAGCCAAGCCAAGTCAAGTCATAACCTTCTTCACAAGAGTAATCTCCTCCAGCATTCAAATTATACCTCCCAACTACTTTAAAACCGTGTAATGTTAAATTGACTTTTAACAAATAAGATGACAAAGTAGGCATTAAATGATGTAACGTTGATATGTTGAATTAAATTTAGGGTTACTAACACTATTATTTACGTCTTATTATTGATATTTAAAGTATTCAATTCGTGTTTAAATAGTCCTTATATAGACGGACAATTAAGTTTTTTGATGGAATGTTCACGTGCTGGTCATATAATATCATCTGAAAGAATGACACGTGATCAATTCCGTTAAAAAAACTTAACAAATTGTTTGATTAGGAACTAAAGTGACATAAATTGAAATTTTATGGACCAAATTGATAAAATTAATACAATGAGTGCCAAATTAACAAAACTGACATACTTTTGAAGACCAAAATTACTATTAATCCTAAAATTTTATTTTTTTTTGGACAATAATACTATATGTACATAATTTGGGATCTAATTTAGAACTTTTTGCATTATGACAATTTGAATTGATAGTGGATTTCATTCAAGTTTAGGACTCACTGCAATAATCTAATGACACTAATGCACTATTCCTATTAGATTTCGATAGCATTATGCATTCTTCAATAATAGTTAATGCTATTGAAATTTAAATATCTGACTTAATACTCTTGCATGATGCTCCCACGGCAAGCGATACAGTCTCACTAAAAAATCTAACAATTATAATTATAATAATAATATTGGATTGTGTCAACCATCACACCATTAAATCACTAAAGGAGTGGGAGCAAAAGAGAGTGCCCAGAGATAACCTTGATAGACCTTCACTGGTAAGATTATGAGATCCTTGACTGTACCCGTTACTCTTCTCGGAATTGAACCTAATTAGGCTAATATAACAGTCAATTACTGAGTCTTAATATAGACTATAATACTTGAACCTCCGACCGTAAGATAAAAAATTTGACCGATACTTCATTGGACCATTCCACTTAGTTGTGTTTTTTTTTTTGTTTTGTTTGGTGAGTCTAGCTTGATCTCTAAAACTCATTGATTGCATCAGCTTCAACTCCACACTATATAAACCCTCACCATCTTCACCCACTTTACCAACACATATCTTTTCTTCTTCCCCTCCAAACATCAAATAGCTTTCAAGCCAACCAGTTATGGCTTCCCAATGTTTAGTTTCAACTAGAAGGGTCTTTGTGTGCTCTATTATGCTAAGCTTCTTGGTGGCTGCTTTTGGCAGCAATTTTGACCAAGATTTTCAATTAACTTGGGGTGATGAGCGTGCAAAAATATTGAATAATAGGCAGCTTCTCACACTGTCTCTTGATAAGGTTTCTGGGTCGGGATTTCAATCCAAGAACCAGTACTTGTTTGGGAAGATTGATATGCAGCTAAAGCTCGTGCCCGGAAACTCTGCTGGCACTGTCACTGCATACTACGTAAGTTCATCGTTCTTAATTTATTTCTCAATATTCCGTTATTTACATGAAAACAGTTCTTTTGTAAGAGCATGTTTGTAAAATGTCGTATATCATAAACGTAATTTGTAAGTATATTTTTACGTCAAAATATATGAAGTCAAACCAGGCTTTCATTGAAAGTTATTGTGTGATATAATTGGATAGTGACTACTACTAACACTGGTGTTTGCAGTTGTCTTCGCAAGGGTCGACTCATGATGAAATCGACTTTGAATTCCTTGGCAACCTAAGTGGTGACCCTTACATACTTCACACAAATGTTTTCACACAAGGGAAGGGCAACAGAGAGCAGCAATTTTATCTTTGGTTTGACCCAACCCAGGACTTCCACACCTATTCCATCCTATGGAACCCCCTAACCATCATGTAACTCACTCTCTCTCTCTCTCTCTCTCTCTCTCCCTTCAAAATTTGGCAACTCCGGTCATGGACCGAAGTGGGTTTTAGCTATAGACCCCACAAAAACTGTACCAAACTTACGATTGAATTGATCAAACCCATAATATTTTAGTAAATACATCTCTACTTCGTATTATATTCCTTTTTACATAAAGCTAGCAAAGTGGTATTAATAATAGACCCTGGCCTAACCCAACATAGTCTCCCCAAACAAGTTAGGGGTTCCAGTTCACACTACGAAACTCATTCTAGGTCTCCCCCAAGTAGGCTGGGTAACAATATCCCACCCGAGCAATGCTATGTTTCTCAAAATATATCTCAAATTCTTCGTCTCAAATGTCTATGCACCACACACATTTTGTTGTGGACCCAAAAAATCAATTTTTTCATCTAATATATGGTGCAGAAGTATTTGTTATGGAAAATTTGGGATATATTTTGGAAACATAACATTTCTCATTCCCGAATTCAAGCCGATCTCTCTCTCTCTCTCTCTCTTGTATAAAACATCATCATATATATAATGAAATGGGTAATGAATTAACTTAGTTTTCTTCCAACCTGCATATATTATCAGCTTCTCTGTGGATGGGACACCCATCAGGCAATTCAAGAACTTGGAATCATACAACATCCCCTTCCCAAAGGATCAACCCATGTGGATATACTCAAGCTTATGGAACGCCGATGATTGGGCGACACGGGGAGGTCTCGTGAAGACCGATTGGAGCCAAGCTCCATTCACAGCCTCCTATCGAAACTTCAATGCTCAGGCTTGTATATGGTCTTCAGGTTCATCATCGTGTTCTAGTACTTCGAGAGGTTCGTCGTGGTTGACTGAATCACTTGACAACACAGGCCAAGCAAGAATAAAATGGGTGCAAAGGAACTACATGATTTACAACTACTGCACCGACACCAAACGCTTCCCTCAAGGATTTCCTCCGGAGTGTTCAATTGCATAACTTCATATTCCTTTTCCTTTCATTGATTTTGTATCTGTCTCATGGTTTGCAGCAAATGTGGCGTAACAAGTTTCCGAATAAATATTTTGGTTTCTTTGTCAGTATAACTAGTATTATATAACATTGTCACAAAATCACCCAGTGGAGTGATCTAGTTTTAGAGTCCACGAGCTTTTGGTCTAATTTAGCTAAGTTAACGGGCACGGTCAGGGGCTTTGTAATCCCACTTGTAAAGACTTATCGGAGTAATCTTTGGGCACTCTCCTTCGCCCTCACCCTCTCTTTTTCTAAGAAAAATACTACATAATCCAAATGAAACTCAAAAGTTAAAATTCAAATACATATCATCCCTTATATGAGAATGGGATGAGTGGGCCTCATTGAAAAAAATTGATAAGACCCACTTATCTAAAAGATGATATGCATTTGGGTTATAATTTTTTTGATTTCATTTGAATTTTGTAGCATTATTCTTTTTCTAATAGCAAAAAATTAATAGTGTCACAAAGTACACATTTAATAAACTAATAATTTTTGAATCAGATTCTTTAGGTTTCAATTTCAATAATTTGCCCTTAATAAAATAATTTTTTGTTAAAAGATGACGGGAATTAATAACATGACCTAATCATGGACTAAAATTTTTCCCCAAGACAAAATTACCCTCATCTCTTATTTTTTGGATCAAATAATGTGAATCTTTGACTAGGGTTTCTTTGATCAACCACTCTGCTTCTCAATTTGCAATTTTTCATTTTTGATTTTTTCCCATTCAACCCCAAATCTGGTATAGCCTGTAGCGTATCATTGCAGCATCTCCTATTCAGTGGTGTTGGAGGGAGAGGCAGATAGAGTCATCTTTCGTCACTTCAGAGCTAGTTACATATAAAAGAAAAAACAATAATTCAAGAATAAAGATGTAGTGACGGCAGTCGCCTGTCGGCGTTTGGAATGTTGACCCAGTTGATATAAGTAAAGGTGAAGGGTACAAAAATAATTTTAAAATTTGAAGGGGACAAATTGTTGATACTAAAATCTGGGGGAGCTAATTAAAACAAGACTCATAATTCGAAAAAATATTTTAAAATTAATCTTAAATTATCTATATCTATATCTATCTATACTACTAATAAAAATATTTTAAGTAAAAAAATTTTGATTCACTATTTTACCTTTATAAAGAATTTTAAATATCACATTATATTTTCATAGTTAAATATTTAAAATACAATCACAATCTTAATTATTTAAATCTTCAAATTACCCTCTAACATCTTTTTTAATTCTCTATTATCTTTGTATAAATATCAATATCTATGAAAAAATTTAATTGACTATGCAACCCTTAAAAAATATATACATTATTATAGTTTTCAATAGCTTGTTCAAAAAGTCTATTAATAAATCATTACTCTTTTCAAATATAAAAAGAACATTATGTCTATATATATATGTATTTTTTTCATTTATACTACTAATAATTTATATTATTAATAAAAATACTTTAGAATGAAAAACTTTTGATTCACTGTTTTAATCGTATAAAAAATTTTAAATACCACACTATTCTTTCGTAGTTAAATATCTAAATTACCATCATATATGTTAAAAGCTCTAAATTACCCATAATACCTCTTTTAATTATCTATTCACCATATATAAGTATTAGTGTCTAATTTTTTTTTTAATTGACTACATTACCCTTAAAAAATATATACATACTACAGTTTTCAATAAAATGTTCAAAAAATATTTAAAAACTTCATCAATATAACATTACTCATTTTAAATATAAATATAACATTATATTTATGTATGTGTAATTTTTTATCCAAAATTTCAACTATTTCATTTTTAAGATAAAAAATAATCTTTTATGTAGTTTTTTTAAATTAATTTATGTTAAATCAACATAATTCTTCAATCACAATAAATTTTTCATGATTTATTAAGAGTTTATATAAAAAAAAATTATAGTATATTTTTAAATAAAACTAGAATTTTAAAATTTTAATATTCTTTTAAAATATGTATTATAGAGTAGTATATTATATTTTGGGGTTAATAACACTTTTAGTCCCTGGAATATACATGTTTTATCAGTTTGTTCTCTAAAATATTTAGTTAGTGTTTAAACGATTTATACATAGACAATCTGTTAAGTTTTTTTATAGAAGTGATGGTCACGTGATACTATTTGACGGAATGAAACATGATCATTTCTGTCAAAAAAAGTCAATAGACCATTTGATTAGGGACCATTTAAACAAGAATTGAAGAGTTTATGTACCAAATTCATATATTGAGGATGAAATTGACAAAAAACACATACTTTAGAGTCTCATAGTGTTATTAAACTTATATTTTATCATATTGTCCTATCTAATTGCTAATTATTATTATTATCTTTTTTCTTATAGTTAAAACAAGAACAAACAGTATTTTTCAAATTTTATAGTATAATACAAATGAAATAACACTTTTTACTAATATTTTGTGTATGAAAATTATTCTGGTACACCGTACATATTGCATTGCTAATAACCCCAAAAGACATTATTGACTATTAAATTTTCAACCACGGCCAGCCTCGTAATAGAGTAAATAAAGTAGAGTTATTAGCCCACCATAAAAGAAGGAGCCAATTTTGAAAAGTCTACATGTATAACCCCGATGCCAAAAGATTGGACCCATAAAAACAAGCCTAATAAAAATGCCCTATGAAAGCCTAAACCAACAAATGAACTCTAAGCTGATATTGGCCCAAAATATTCAACCCATCGGTCTCACCTAGGCATGGCAATCCTAGACATGAGTCCTGAAACCAACGTGATTTTAACGGGTTTGGGTATAATTTTAATGAGTTCGAGTGGTTAACGGGTTAACTCGAAAGACAAGTGAAATAAACGAATCGAATTCGTATTTAATCCATAAACTCGTTTCAACCTATTTAATCCGTTAACAGTGGCACAATAATTTTAAAAAAAATAAAATTAAATCTCTAAGCCTCTACATCATCTCACGCCTCCCATCTTTTAGACTCTATCTATTTGATAATAATTTAATATTTATTTTTTTGTCTTTACTTTTTTGCTTTGTTATGATTTATTAATATAATAAATAAGTCAAACATGTGTAATTTATGGTAAATTGATTTTTCGTGTGGATTCGGAATACTCTAACCGTTTCTCTTATTTAATGGGCGACACACGGATTTCATTTAATAACCAGCCTAATAAACGAGTTGTGTACGAGTGTGATAATTAGATTTATTTATATAAATGAATAAAGTATAGATGAAAGATTTTTTTAACACGAACTCATTCTACCCGATACTTCTGTCAAATCTAGTCTAACACAGCAACATTTCAAAAAAAAAAAAAAATTGTAAACTATAAAAAAAACTGTGAACAGTGTACACTAACATGCAAGTAAGCATCAGTAACTCACACTTCTATCAACTTACTGAATCTTATTAGGTTTGTAAACAGGCATGAATATTCCAAAAATTATAGTTTTCATTCGACAGGGTTGTAGGCCAATATCATTATAAAAAAGTCAAAGTATAATTTCCCCTTTTTATTATCTCGTCTTAGATTGGTTTAGGTCACACTTATAATACCGAAAAAAAATAAAGAGTAATGTTACGTGGACTTAAAAAGTAGATTTAAAACTTAGACTTGATAATCTCAACCATTGAATAGATAGTGGATCCTAATAAATGCTGAGACCCATAGTGAAATCAATGATTAAAATTATCAAGTCTAATTTTTAAATTTATTTTTTAAGTCCATGTAACATTGCTCAAAAATAAAAGAGAAAAAGAAAAACAAATAGTGTAGTTGGGAGGGTAGTGCCGAGGTGGGTCTCGCTCTCTCTCTCTCTCTCTCTCTCCCGTCCTTCTGGAGACATCTAGAGAGAGTACGAACCCTCTCCTCTATGTAAACAATCGCCATGATATACTTACTTCTACGACCCACCATCAGGATTCATTAGTTCATCATACCTGATCATAATCCAATTCCAGAGAGAGAGAGAGAGAGAGAGAGTACAGGGGTATTCGAGAATTCTATTAGTGGACTTTAGGGTTTTGTTTGCTCGATTTGCGTAAGAATGAAGGGTTTTTTGCCGTTGAAGTTGAAGAGAAAGGATCTTGAAGAAATTAACGATGACTTCTCTGATTTCTCACTCTCTTCTCCTGCAAGAAAAATCCGTCGACTGGTAACTCTCTCTCTCTCTCTCTCTGTACTGCGGATTGTAGAAAAATTGCTACTTTAGTAGGAGTTTTGGTTTTCTGCTCCTTCCCTTTAGTAGTCTTGAATTTCCAGCAGGGATTTTTTTTAAACTATTTTTTGTATTCAAAGAAAACGAACTTGAGATTTTCGCTAATTTTCTTGAAAGCCAAACACGACCTTTACAACTTGAATTGTCCTTCAGGGAATCTCCAATAGCTTCCCCTTATATTCCATCTAAATCTAACTCCTAGGGCCTGAAATTTTAGTTTGTCTTTCATTTTACTTTTTTTATGTTCTTGTGTCCCTCTATCAATTGGTACTCTGACGTGTTATATCAGAGCTGTGGACCAATCGTTGGTGGCGTCGAAAGCTTGATATACAAGGGTGGCTCAAGTGGTAACAAGGACATCCTGAGATCAAATCTCAGTAATCTCTTGGCGCCTGAGAAATTTATCTCGTATTCATGAATACCCTAATTTAATACCCTAATTCCGGCTTTAATGGTCTTTCTTTGACCGGACTGAATAGAGGATTAATTGATTTGTCCATAACCTGGCCCGGACCGTACACCCCTAAGCATTACCAAAAAAAAAAAAAAAAGAAAGCTTGATATACAATATTGGCCTAGTTATGTAATAGCTTCTCTTCCTCTCTCTCTAAATTTGATCGAGGTTTTTCAATATGTTTTGTACAGGATGCTGAGTTGCCATTGCCACCGATAATGGAGGAGGAGGAACTGGAAATTCCACCAGCCTATGGACAACAAACTATTCCAACAAGCAATGTGGGGCCAGTGATTGAAGAGTTACCCACTGTGCCTGTGAATGAGGAGAGGTCTATTGTGCTATTCAAGCCCATGAACTCACCTCTGTTGCAACTCCCTTCTACTTTCTCTGTGTCAGTGGATCCTGACTTAATTTCTGGCTTTAAAAGTAAGTGTCAGTTCTCTATTACTACTGCTTAATTAGATGGTGACTTTTTTCCTGCACAAAATGGAAATTACATAATGATTTGTTTAATTGCCTAGAAAGGTGAGAGAGGAGGAAAAGCAAACTTCAAATGACAATAGGAAAAGAAATTCACATTGGAACTGTCTCGGGTCATTGAGAAATTAAAGGATAGCTAATTTTTCTTGCTGTTTGTTGTTCTAGGGAATTACAAATACATTGGCTTGTGTGTGTGTTCTTTGCTTTCTCTATTGCTTTGGCTGATATGCAACTTATGATCTCATATGACTATCTGGTGGTGAAGAAGAATATGATTGTTATAGCTTAGTGTTTGTATAACCCTTGAAAGAGTAGAGAAATGATTCATGATGACAACAACACCAAATTAGTAGGAGAAGACTTTGTCTCAATGAATGAGAAGATTTTGTAGGATGTTCTGGTTTGGGCTTCCCTTAATTGCTGTCATAGATTCTAATGGGGCTTGTGGTGTTAACAAATACTTGATAAGTGGCAGATACTGAAGACAAGACACTGGGTTTCTCCCTCCTATTCATTCTGGACCTAGGAAAGTTGGAGATCAATTCCAACCAAAGTTCTCAATGTGTATTGTTATCGTAAATAGTGTATCATTAGATATGCTTTACTTTTGTCTCTCTCTCTCTCACAGACACACACACACAAGTATAGTGTCAAAACGGTACAAATAAGATTTCAACTTAAATTCCATACAAGATCATAAAAACCTCCCAAGTTTCAAAACAAAATTAATATTTTAAGTTTACAACATAATTCAACAATATTGAAATCTAAGGATTAGTAAAATCCAAAACAATTCATTCTTACAGGCTTGTGAATCATATTTTTTTGACGACAAGTATCTCCATCATTAGATGTCAACAAGGCTTTATCTTTTTCAGCCTTATATATATCTTCATTCTCTTCAATATATATATTTATTTTTTTGATAAGAAACATAACTTTTATTAATACAATCAAATATATTACACAAGGCTAAGTTGGACAAGAGATTCATCCTCAATGAAATAAATTACCAGGCATTGAAAGAAAACCTGATTTAACAAAAAAATATCAAATGTGGTTATCTATAAATAAATCACAAGCAGTCCATCTAGCTGAGATAAAGAAAAGTGGGATATCCTGAAATCATTAGTGACTGAGGCCTATAAGGATGCCAAGAAAAAGATACGACTTTATAAATCATCAACCACACTTCAATCTTTAAAAATTCAAGTATTTCTCTCTTACCAAATAGCTCATACCATATGAAGTATTGCGTCATTTCATTGTGTGACTTCTTTATTATGATTCTCAAAGGCCTTAAAAATCCTCAACAAATATGGAAGAGAAGGACCAAGGAGTTACCCAATTCAAACATGCTAATGAAAATAGCATATTCCACAAACTGAAAGCAGTAGGACAATGCAAAAAAAAAGATGTTTAACACAGTCACTATCACCATGATACATTACACAACACTGTGAAGAAACACAAATTTGAGGAATTCTCCTTTGAAGCATATCATGAGTATTAATCTTACCATGACCAACAGTCCATCCATAAACCTTCACCTTAATTGGTACTTCAGTCTTCCAAAATCATCAAAAGGGTAGTAAAACTGAACAAGAAGGATCGTTAATTAAAGACTCAAAAAAATGATTTACATGAGAAACACCTAGTAGACTCAAGCGTTCATCATCTTTTATACACCCAGTATACTTATATGATGTATACCGTGATGTATCCTATATCGAATAGGATTGTATGATTATCATATGATATGTTATAAAACGATACACTTGTACAAACTGTATTGTTTTACTCCTGTATTGAAAACATATCGTGATTGTTAGATACTAACAACCATGGTTCCAACATCTAAATTTCTTAAATGAAATACAGAGTCTAGGGGATGTCGTAAGTAGAGGTTTTCTATTGCATATGGTATTTACTTCAACGATATTTGTGCTAATCATAGTGAGAGATTTTGTGGACACTATCGATTTTGTTGTTGAGGTTCTAGTAATGTCAATGCTGGGCATATCTGTACATTGATTTTGTGCATTGGTGTTTCAAAATCAAGTAACCAGTTGCCTATCTCAGACGCAGATCAAGTCCTATGGTCAAGCAAGTCAAGTCCATTGAAATCCGCGGAGGATGATGTAGTGAAGCAGGATTTGAACTCGGTTGCCACTAATGATCTTTTAGCAGTTGTACCCTGGGTACCTTCTCCGTTTCCTACTACATCGGAAGCTCAGGTTTTTCAGACAGATGCTTCTGATTTAATGGAAGCTGAAGTAATAGAGGCATCAGCGATGGATGTAGAGGATAAGAATGTTGGTGTTGATCAAAGACCTGGAAATGAATTTGGTGGGATAAGTGAAGGTTTACATCCGTGGCAGCAACAACATTGCATGATTCCACAGCCTCCCCAGAATGCGTCCACACCTTTAGTCTGGTATCGGTAACCAACCAAAACTTCCATTGGGAGTCTTCTATTCTCCACATTTTGATTTATGCTGTCCACGGTCTCTTTTGAAAACACATGGAACGTGATAAGAGAAGTACAAATAGGGCGACGATGTCTTGAGTGCTTGAAATTTTGGTGACAAAGGTTATTCAGTCAAGCATACCGAATTCGGCCTTTTGAATGTGAAGCTTGTTTTAGAATCACTTTGGTGCTTGTGTATTATGCTAATTGAAGACTGAAGTGACCGAAGTGAAATATTATGCTTTGAAGCTGCTTGTCTTATCCCCTATGCAGTGTAAACATTTCCTTCCCTTTTTGTATATACGTAGTATTGGGATCTTCTTAACAATTATTTCTGACGGGTCGTTGAGAACTTTGCTATACTCATAGGCCAGCATTATAAATGAAATGCTATGAAATTTGAAAGACTTGTAGGCCTGCATTCCTCCGAGGGCGCTATGCCCATCACTTGTGTCGAATAAAACGGGTTTATGTTAAAAAATATTTAATTTATTTATTAATTTGTATCTAACGAGTTGTGTCATATTGAATTTGTATCATGTATTAATAAGTCATATTATATTTTAAGAGACTTTATCACATCCTCAAATTGAATATAAGCACAAAAAAATAGACAAACTCAACAAAGGAACAAAAAGAGACGGGTGAGTACCCAACGTTGTTCTACGTTTTGTTTTTGTTTGCTTACGATCAAATCGAGAATGTTAAATTATTGGTGTGTGAGTACTTTATAGTTGATCATTTTATTTTAGGGCTCACAGCCGTTGGATTTAAAGCATTGTAGCTGCCACAGCTAGGCATATCGCCTCCAGCCGGCTACGTTATCTGCCGTCGTCGGGACATAATATATATGTATATATATATATAATAATTTTGTTATTTGGGTGAATAATTAGATATTTTATGGGCAAAAATAAGTTCGATTCAAAAAGTTGTGAGATAATTTGGTCCATATCCGATCTGAGTATTAGAGCAATGAGAGGACTTTTTTCTAATATGAGCGGATTGGGAATAACACACATTTGATGTGCTAATTATGGGGCCCACAAAAAATACTAGATTGTCACGTACGAGAGAATAACTGTTGAAACATCTAAATAGTTAGCCTAACCTAAAATGAGTGCATTCCTGTTTAGATCTTTAAATCCATTAGTCTGACAATAATCTATTATAGTTAGGATATTTTATCATGCGTGCAAAAGAAAATACCGTGCATGTGAATGTAATTTCCCCTATTTTTTTTATATTAATGCCTTGTCGTATGTACTTTGCATGGTATAATCTTTATCTATATAAATTAATAATTATTTTAAAATACAGAGAGCTTAAAATTTTAAACTAATGATTCGAGGGTTTTTCATTATATATCTTTTATAACCACCTCTGTAAAAATAAATTTATACTATTAATAAAGGCAGAAGAAGACTTTGTTGTCTTCTCTTTTTATTTGTAATTATTTAATAATGGATTAAAAATTTATGTATAATATCTTCTTTTTTTCATTTAAAACATGGAACATCCCCCTAATCATACTTAACTAAATTTATCTGTTCTAATTTATTTTTTAACTAGTCATAACCCGTGCTTAAAGACACAATAAAATATAAAATTCGAGCCCTCAAAAAATTCATCCCACTATAATAAATTTTTTCAACACGTATAAACTATTATATATGAATAATGTTTGAAATAAAAATTATATTAACTACAAATTAATCAAATATTAAATAATTAAACATATGATAGAAATAAGCGATATAATGTTTTTCGAAGCGAAATATATTTTTGACCGTTGGATGAATGAATTTTAGATCATAGGATGTGTTCCAAGATCAGTCGTAATCGTTGACTTTTGGGGGAAGAAATATTAAAAAAAAAATTATAATTTCTTGACCGTTGAATGAATAAATTTGAGACCGTATGATCGGCTTGTTGAAGTCGCCCTATTTTATATTAGAGATTTCATATTTTTTTTCTTGCTTGTGTTTATGTCCCTAATTATAACAAAATAAAATCTCACACTCATCTATTTCTATTGAAGTTCTGCACGGTTTTTTTTATTTAGGGAGAAAGCTACTTTATATCTTGAAATATTTAATTTAATTTATTTTATTTTCTCAAAGATAAGATTTATGATATTTGACCCTTAAAATATTAAAAAATATTAGAATGTGGTCTTTCTCTGATATTTATTTCTTTAAAATTCACTCCATTAATATTGATAAAATGATTAACAAAAATTAATAAAAATGTCACATTATAACGTTTTTAGTAAATTGAAGATAGAATATAACAAATTTAATATTATTAGAAAGTATAAAATAAATTTTTTTTAATGTTTTTAAGGTATAAAGCGCAATTTACCCTTTTATTTAATTCCTCTACTCTAGTATTCAAGAAGAAGAGAGAATGTGTGAAAACAGACAGACCGACCCAAAAGCGGAAGAGGGAGAAGAGAGTGTCTGAGACTCTGAAGAATCAACGAGACACCCAAAGCTTTGAACCGATCAACAACAGCTGCAGTAATGGCTTCTTCTCTTTCTCTTTCTTCTTCTTCTTCTTCGCCGACCAAAAGAGCTTCTTCTTCAGAAATCACTGAACCGGTTTGTCCCACTCCGACCTATGCGGGTCCCAGTCTCCCTGCAGATCTGATCATCAACATCCTCTCAAGACTGTCCGTCAAGGTGCTCTGTAAGTTCAAGTCGGTTTCCAAACAGTGGCTTCATCTTATCACGGACACGTATTTCATTCTCTCACATAGAAGTCGTTCACTGCAAAGCCCAAATCTTCTTTTGCTCAGGAAAAATTCAAATGATAGTGAAATTGGAAAATACCAGACTCATAAAAATTCAAGAATCGATATTTGTTCTATGGATTTTGATGGAATACATAATTTTGATTTTTCATTCATTGCGAATGATGATATTGACTTGTTGCCTTCAAAATGGGACTTGATATGCTTTGCTGGTGAAAATGGGTTTTATGTATGTAACCCAAGCACCCAAGAAATAGTTGAATTGCCTGAGGCTACTTGTTGTACTTCGGGGGACGTCAATGCTGGCATGGGGTATATTGTAGAGAAAAATGAGTATGTTTTGATTCACTTGTTTGATAGGAGTTTGGATATGAATGTTGATTGCGATGTTGGTTGTGAAATTTTGACATTAACTGATGGGTGTTGTGTAAAAGATTGTTCTTGGAAGGTGGTTGGGGCAAGTTGTCCGTATGTGGTTAGAGGGTGGGGAGTCTTGGTTGAGAATGTGTTTTATTGGATGATTTGGGACGAGTATGATCATCCCGGGAATGAAGCTATTGTGTCTTTTGATTTGGGGAAAGAAGAATTTGGGACCATTTCACCACCAGATGGGTGTTTGGATCCAAATGGATTGTGGTTTTTGGTGGAGTTGAGAGGGTGCTTGTGTTTGGTTGACAATGCATCGCGCCCATCTGCTATGGATATTTGGGTGTTGAAGGATTATGAGAATCACATGTGGGTGAAAGAGTATAGCATTGATATGAATGGGTTTGATGATGGGCTGCTGAAGTGGATCATTCCTCTGGATCAACGGGATGGAGAAATATTGATGGATGAGAAGCAAGAGAGTCTTGACTACTATGATGTGGACAACAAAAGCTTCAAAAGAATGAACAATCTGATAGCAGGCAAATGGACTTGGCTGCGGATTTACACTGAGAGCTTCTTCTCCCTTGGATGTCGCTAGATATGATATTTTTCTAGATGCCATTACTTTTGGACCTCTGCATCCATCATTTATATTTGTTTCTACCATGAATAGATGGTTTGGCCAGCATTTTATTTTTGGCTCCCAGTAGAAAGAGTAATAGTTTCAAAATTCTAATCAAACAATGCACATGTTTTCAAGTGATGATTTCAAAGAATTGTTGTGATACCGATTGTTTTTGTGGTCTTTTGGTTCAACCTCATATTTTCTGGTTGAAGGTGGACATTCAGAGTTAATTTTGGGAATTAATTTGCATTATTGTTTGTCTTTGTTATCTTTAATATATGTGATTTGGTTTTTACTTTTTCTGTTTATGAAAATTTCTATGTAACTTGGGTTGAAGAGAATTTTTTTTATGCTAGATCATACTGAGAATGTGGTGCTCCTATGTCTGTCTCTACTTGGATGGGTTGTATTTTAAAATTTAAAGGTTATGGTTTTTGTTCCGGTGACATGGATGACCACATTGGCATCTTTGACAAGTGAACCAGACTAAGCATGCATATAACTTTCTTCATAGAGTGTAACATAGTGATCTATTTCATGGGACAATGCGAGAGATTGAGTTATCTTACATTGAGTTTTCTGTCAACATGTAACAAATGCCCCAAGATTTGGTGCTCTAATTCTGCCAGGTTATTGTTTCAGTGATATTATATTGTCCTATAGTGTGCCATTAAATCTTTGCTTTTGTCTTATTATATTAGTTGTGGGTCATTAATCACTCCTGTGCTTCTTTGATGTTTTGGTGGAATTGGTCAGTTTGCTTGTTGGAGCAACTTACCATCAAAACCCTTTCTAAAGGTTGCAGGCACTACTTTGTAACATTAGTCTTTTTGAGGATGCAGAAGAGAGATGAAAGTGGCCCTTAGGTGTGCATCGGTTTCTGTGTGTTTTGTGAGACTGGATAGTCTGGTAAATGCACTTCTTGTTACATTAAAATTAAGCTATGTTTTGCAATATGGCATTCATCCTTGTTTATATTTGCTAAGAATGGAGTTTAACGATATTCATATTTTTTGTTTAATGTCTGATTGGAGATGGTTGTGTGAATTGTACAATCTTTATTTTGGAAGTTTTGATTTTTTTTTCTTTATACTGATCTAAGGATTTCTGGTAGGATGTCTTTCCTTCTAATATATCCTTAAATTGCACTCCTTTTTATCTTTTAATGAAATCTGGTTTATATCTCCCCCGCCCCAACACACACACACACGAACACACAAAAATTGATACCAATGATGATTTCAGAAATTTGATTTTTTCTGTATTATTCGTCAGTATTTTTCACCTTAGTACCATGAATAACATTTATGAAGTTATATTGCATGGTACAAATTAAATGTCACAATATCAAACAAAGGAAAAAGGGGAAAAAATTAATGGAAGCAATGAATATTTTGCAGCCACTGAAGACGGTAACTAGCTTGTTACAAAATGAGTTAGATTAAAACATGTTTTGTTCAATTTGAGTGTCAGATCAACCAAAGAGTTGCAAAGAAGTGGTGTTGTAATTTCTGTCTTGGATTTATTTTTACTTGTCTTGTCTATAATATAGTTTTGGAAGCCAAAAACATGGAAGATAGGCAAACATCTCAGTAAACAATGCACTAGCATATTTTCTGTTTCTTTTTTGGGCAACGAAGAATTGTTCTAATTGTGTTCCCTTCGGACACATTTCTATAACGCAAACACCATATGCTCGCAATCACTCACATTGGGTTTGTTTGGGACTCGAACTTTATACCTTGTGATACTTCACCCCTGAGAACTTTCCATTCAACTAGCCTAATTGGTTAATTAATCAGCATATTGGAAATGACATCATGGTTGCATATTGGAGATGTCATTATGGGTGAAATGGATTCAAAAGCAATCTTCGACTAGGTAACCATAGGAACCAGAAAAATAATAAAAGCTGATGTACTTGGCCACAAAAGGGCTAGTTATAAGCAACAAGTTTGTCATCTTTTTGAGGTTTTTCCCTTCTCTTTCTTCGTCATTATCTTATTTTTCTATCTTTCCCCACTTTCATCCTCTCTGAATCTCAAGTGTTATGTATTTGAGATTTGTGACTCGTTTGGACTTTATAATGCATGTAAAGGAGCACTTGACTCTATTGCCAATAAGTGTTGCTTTTTAACTTTCATCAAGTTATCCCAAAAGCAGCACTTGACTACTATTTGTTGATCAAGTAATAGTACATCCTCCTATTCTTGACACTATCATGAATACACTGCTGGGGTAATCATTATGATTGTTGCCATAATTTTCAAAAACAGCCACCATTTCATGCAGGTCAGGCTACTGTTGATCCACTTTTGGTACTTTTTCTCTCTTTGATTAGAGTAATTAACCGAATTGTCATTGCTTATCACTTGGGCATGGAGAACTATGAGTTAATTTTGAACAAGATGGAATAAATATCGTATTTTATCTTTTAGGTGGATCATAGATGGATTGTTCATTAGTTGTTGCGATTGCCTGGCATACCATGATGTGGATCAGTATTGTCATGCTGGATGGAATGGTAGCTTGTCATCAAATTGTTGTTAGTGCCTTCTGTACCATGTGGATTGCTACGTCAAAACCTCACATATAGGCCTTGCTTGAAGTAGCTTATATGCATGATTCCAGGTTTCTGTATCTGCCATGGACTCAAAGGGCATCGAGTCGTCCGAGAAGTCTCTAAGTCAACAATGATTCTAATGAGTATTGTGGTTCATGAGGGACGTATATCAGTGGAACAGAAGGTACCAAGTTCGATACGACTCAGGTATTGGCCAATACTTTGACCCATAGTTGCATGTGCCTGTTGAGGTAGAGTGAGGCTCTTATGTGAATCTGTACTTGCATGAACCATCTGTGTTTAAGAACTATAAAGAGCTTGAAATACTTATGCAACATGACTGCAATTTTTTGCTCTTCTTGTTTTGTCGTAGGATTCAACTACCAGGGTCTTTTCAGGCTTCGTCTGTGTTATTCATCATGAAAAAATCTTTCTTATATATTGGTGTTCTCTGGTTCAAGATCCTTATTTTGAGGATCTCAATTGAGAAGCAGTATCAAAGCTGTGTGGATGAGTAGAAGCCCTGTGCTTGGGTTCATGATTGTAAACCTAGAGAATTATTGCTGTTTTTAAAAAATTTATCTTCTAGTAACTGGGGAGTACATATCTTGGCCATTTTGAAATTTTGTTTTCATTAGGGTTCATTGGAGGTCTTGCATTCACCTCTAAAATTTTCTTCTTGGAAACGTTCTTGAATTCAATGGTATGGATTATGGTCATTTTAAGAGATGATCAGTGATGAGAATAGATGTTATTCTATTGTTGCATTTGTGGAAGCATAATCTGTGTTTGCAAATATGGGTTTATGTTCTCTAAACAAGTTTACCATGTTGGATGAATATCTTTGTTGTTGATCTTCTAATATCTGGGTACATTGCATGCTGTTGGGCTGTTACGTACCCATCTCTTCCTCTCTCTGGAAATTTTAAGGCCTTGATCTTGAAGCTCTGTAATTGAATTCATTTTTCCATTTTCTTTCTTCTTGTCAATTATCCACTTACGTGATAGAAGGATCCACATTGGCTTGGAGAAGACTTCTTGTTACAATGATTTATTGGTGTCATTGTTGATGCTGCTATTGTTCCCTCCCGTTTATGTTGAATAATAAAACAAAACGAGCATTTATGAGGTTTGCTGTCATAGGACTTAAACGTTAGGATTAATCGTATAATGGTGTGTCAAATCAATGAATAATTGGACTTGGAAAGCATATAAGTACGTGGTTATAGTAGGTTATAAGGTTGCTTGTCTTGAGGCTTATATTTATGCAATCGACTGATTTTGTCATTATCTTGACATGTCCACTTTACTGTACTCATACTCCCAGAAAGCGAATCATAGTGTTATTTTGAACATGATGTTCCTTCAAAAGAGCTATACATAGTAAAACAACTCGAACGACCTTTTTCCTAAGAGCTATACAAACTCAAAGAAAGGAAGAAAGGACTTTTTCCTTTATACAGTGTGAATCTAGGAAAAGAAAGGAAATTCTATGCTGGCTTGCAGGGCTGGAGTTTCTGAAAAACAATGACCACGGGCTCTTTATATGGTGGTGTCTTTCTGGTGACCTCCAGATAGCAATTGTAGGGCCCTCTCTCTTTTGCCTGTTCAAATTCTGTTTTACCTGTATGTTGGAATATTTGATCAATAAACTTAGTTATCCATTCGTTTATTTTCCTTGACTATTTTGCATTGGGGCGATTTGAGTAGACTTGGTACTGCATTGGGGTGATGGGATCTGCTGGGGTTTGAGGGGGTGATGGGTATTAAGGTAGTGGTGCACTTTAGTGCATATATCATAGGAGGGGGTTATGTGCCATTTTAGAAGGTGAGGGAGATGCTCTGCAACTGGCCCTACCCACAAAGAAAATGAAGTTTCCCCTAAATTAATTAAAAATGCATTGAGATCGGATGTTAGAAGAAGTGCATTTATTGCCATAGATTGGAAAGTGCATGAGGTGATTGGGTTGATTAGTAATGGGAACTACCATAGATGACACTTTGAAGCCCACAAACTTGTGTAGTGCTTGAGAGCATCTGACTCGGGCAGGGGTCAGTTGTAGTTGGATAGATGTCACTAGATTAATTTAGAAAATATGTTCTCTTTTTTCTATGATTGATAAAAGCAACGATTTTGGACATTCAGATGTGTGGAGAGACATTTAGTCTATAGCTGATGAATTTGCTTGAATGGTCCTGGATCTCGTGTATTGAAGTTCCACTAAGCAGCGAAACCTGATTCAAAGCCCCTAAATATAGAATTTGCCATCTGTACTCACCAGTCTATGGATAATTTACATTCTTTATATATTTTGCTCTATTTACTAAGTTTTTCAGCCTCTTCTTTAACTAATCAACTTTGCAGTGCTTGCAGAATGCAGTCCAAGTAACGTATTTTTTGTGGATATGGGGGTAATGAACTGTTTTCATAGGGAACTCGAGTTATTTACATTGTCTCGTACGTTCTGAATTTATCAATTCAAACTGGTTCTCACTGCTTCCTAACAGATCACGTCTTAGTTTGTAAGAATGTCTTGGTTTTAATTCCTTAATTAGTCCAAGAATACCATTAGTGGTGCTCATATACAGGAGGAGGCTTTCATTGAAGAGTATTTCAAACCGATTGACAAGGAGGCCGATAACATAATATGAAAATGCAACTTGAGGGAGTGGACACAACAATGAAGAAGATGATTATTACAGAAGAATCTGGTGGAGGTTAGAAATTCTAAAGCTCTCATGTTCTGTTTTGTTGATTGTGTGAAGTAATTGTGTGCAATTACGAGAGACCTAAAGTTTTTCCGGTAACATTCTGTATTCTGTTGTATTTGTAATCTCATGTTTTTCTGATCATGCTGCTTGTATTTTCTCAGATTTTATGAAATATTTTCTCATATTTCAGATTTTTTGAAATATCAAATATGAATGAACACCAGAATAAATGTAGGATAATACTAATTAGTTCTAGAATTGGTTGTACAATAACAAGAATAGTATTTTTTGTAGGTGCTCGGAAGGTAGTCGATAGTGCCTTGGGAGAGAGTAAGTATTTTGAGTTGATCATATCTTGATACTTTTTTTATTGTTGACATTTTGTACTTTTCAAGAGGCTTTTGGTATGAAAAATTATGATGTCGATAATCTTAGTTAGATCATGAATGATATGAATTTCGAAAGATGATTGGATAAGACATTCTTTGCTATTGGATAAGCAGAACCCTTCCTTATTTTTTTAATGCAAATGTACATGAAAAGAGGTTTACGTATAGAGGATGAGTTGGCTGAGCTTGTCTGGACAAAGTGTAGATCTTAATCCTAGGGATATTGATGTAGATCATATTACCTCTCTGATGTTAAATTGATGTAGACTAAGAAGGAAAAAATTAAGGATGAGAAGAAAAGAAAAAAGAGATTTAAAAAAAAAGAAATTGATGAGAAAAAAAAAATTTGAGAATAAAGAAATATCAGTATTCAATAATAATCAAAGTTTAATTTAAATAAAATCTTTACATGCATCTTTTTATATGTGAAAATTAAAACCCTAAAATAATTAAATAATGACAAATAAATTCTTACAAGTTAAAATAAATTATTTAAAAAATAAATATTAAAAGTATTTAAATAACAATTATAATTAATCTATAATATCTATCTAATTTCTATACGATTTTTATCATTCTTTTTCGGTTGAAAAAAATTCTCTTCCAGAGAGTCTTCAAAGCAGAAATATCCTAGAAGAGCAGTATGAAGATGACAAAATGTCTCATCTAGAATGAAAGAATCATCAACATCTTTCCATTGATCAGAATAAATGCAAGAATTTTCATGTGCAACAATGTAAATCTGGTCACGTAGCACATCATCTATTTGGCTTGAAATATGCATTGGAAGTTGAAAGATAATAACTGGAGTTAGTACTGAGGAAGAAGCAATTCCACCGGTAGAAACACGGGATAACAAAATAAGAGATTCTGGAGTACCTCAATAAGTAGCATGTCCTCCAAATAAAAATCTAGACTAATACTAATATTCAATGAAAAATTAAGCAAATAAGCATTAAATCTAAACTCGAGAATAATAAAATAATTCTCATTAGATTTTAACAAAAAGTATTTAATGGGATAAGACATCGATGACAAAGGAGTAACAATAATAACGCATTGGTGGTAAAAATAATTAAGTACCAACTCAATTGAAATCTTGATAGTAGAAATAAAGTCAACTATTTCAGAGTAGAAAGATTTGAGAACAAAGTTAGATTGACTTGAAATAGGAGACACAAAACAATCACTAAAAGATTCTAAAATCGGTAACTCAATATGCTTGACATCTTTTATAAGTGTGGACTCGACAAACTTTTCAGCAAGTTTCATGACAAGTGATGACTCAACATTTGACTCTGGCAAATGTTCAAACTCACTTTCTTCGGGTATCGACTTTTGTTGGTATGAAAGAAGTGAACTCTGATCTGATAAAATTGGACGAAGGGATTGGTAGTCAACATGGGTAACATCTTTTTTTTTTAGGTGAGAATGTGTCATCCAAATCCATGATTACCCTGAAATTAGAAAAATATGTAGAAACAACATAGATATCATTCGAGTAATCATGATACTCATATGTGGTGGAATTAAAATTGGAAGGTATACTGTCACACTGTTTAGGAGACTGTGATTGAGAACCCATCAATCACAAGAATAAACTAATTAATTGTTTAAGGTTCTTAAACAATGTCACACAAGTGCATGAGATAATCAAATTGGGCAAAGTAATCAAAGACACTAGAAGAATGTTGTCTAATATTGAGCCATTGATCATAAAATTGATTCGTGTAGAAAGTAGGCAAATACTTTTTTTTCAATTTATATTTCATTTCAACCCAAGTGATAAGTGATTCTTGTAAATTATCTAGGCTTCTTTGCATTGCTTGTAAATACCGCTTGGCGGAACCTTCCAACATCAATTTAGCAAAACAGATGCAATGGAAATCTAATATGCCATGTCATGCCAATTAAAATATTCTTCTAAATTAATTAACCAATCCAAGAATTCAAAAGGATCTAAAGTGCCACTAAATGGAGAAGGATCTTTGATTAGTTTAGTCATATGGGACTCTATGTAAACATCCCTAAACTTCATATGATGATGACATTGAGGAGAGACTCTTGAAACATGCGCATTAGATGAACTCATGAGTGACTCTTGAAAGATGAGAATGGTATAAGAACAAATTCAATAATGCAATTGACAATTTCAAGAAAGTTTAAATAGAAGAAAATGTGTTTTGGACCCTTTGTAAATTTTTTAATTTTTTAATGCACAAAAACATTAGTCTCAAATTCTATGGGAGCATGCATACTATAATCAAGGAGAAATTCTAAATTTTTTGGGGATGATTCTATAATTTTATGGATCTATTGGGGATGTTTTTAGAAATTTGAAACTTTTGAGGGAAGATTCTATAATTTTTGAACCTTTTGATGATGGTTCTGCAACTTTTAAAACTTTATGGGATTTTTCTGTAATTTTTGAAACAGTTGGGATGTTGCTGTAATTTTCAAGACTGTAGGGATAGTTCTGTTTATTCGATTGGTTTTGTTTTTTTTTTTCACTGCTTATAGCGATGAATAATGTTTTTTCAATGAACAGTATTTTTTTTTCCATTGCTTATAGTGATGAACAGTGTTTTTTGATGAACAGTTGTTTTTTTTTGTGATTTGTACGAATTAAAGTTGGGTTCTGATACTAAATTGATGTAGATCGTAATAATTCTAGTACTAAATTAATGTAGATTACGAAGGAAAAAATTATGAATGAAAAAAGAAGAAGAAAGGGATGAGAAAAGAGAAAGAGTTTGAAAAGGAATAGCAGTATTCAATAATAATCAAAATTTAATTTAAACAAAAGTCTTACATGCATCTTTTTTATATAGGGAAACTAAAATCTTAAAATAAATAAATAATGACAAATAAACTCTCATAAGTTAAAAGAAATTATTTAAAAGATAAATATTAAAAGTATCTAAATAACTGTTATAATTAATATATAATATTTATCCAATTTTTACACGATCAACGTCAGATATACTTTTGTTTACCTATGCGTCCTCTGATGCTATGTAATATATAATATTTTTTGATTTTAGTTTTATGAATGTGAATTATCTTTGTACTGAATCAATTTACAAAAAAGACGTGTCTGACACGAAATTGTTAATTGAAAGATTATACCATTTTATATTACTTTCTAGGGGCATTCTGGTATTATAAGAAGTGACGGATGAGCCAATGCTCGGATGACTCATCATGGTCCAAAGGAATCACAATTACTTCAAAGACAACAAATAAACAAATAAAAATAATGAGAATATAATAGCCATATTGGAGCACTCTATTTAGGAATGTAGCGAAGATGAGAACACATCAAATACATCTAAGCAACTAATTATTCAGTTCCTATCAATGGAGACTCGTGTCACAGTCCCACTTGTTCATATAACATATGATTTTTCCAGCACATTTCTTAGCGATGTACTATAAGGTCCCACTATTTTTTTTTATACGTAATGGTCTCGATAAGACATGTTTTATCTATATGTCTTGAATTTGAGAAATGGGTTAAAGTCACTCTCGTAGATTCGCCCTATTGATATTTGTGTGACATAGGTTACGTTAGATTGTGAACAGATAAATTAACGTTGTTCTAAGAGACCAGTAAAATCAATAACAACGTTGAGTAACAATTGCTGAAATAGTATAGATGACAAGGATTTACTATTTAATGGTTTGAGATATTAAGTTCGAGTTTTTTAAGAGATATATAGATTAGCTTGACGAGTGTGGTTTATATAAAGTTATGTGTAGCCCAAATTTTATTAAATTACTATGAATCAGAAACATAGTCGATTGGATTGGTTATCGATTATTATAAAAATGAGAAGGAAATAAAATAAGAAGTGCAATTTGAATGAACATGAAATAAAGCAAGGGATGGACGATTGTTTTTTGTGAATATACAAACCTGGAAAAGATATGCTGATGTATCTAAATCATCATAGCCAGCCAAATTAGTGGGAATCTCTTGAAAACTTAGAGACATTTTAAATATAGTCCGATGAAAAAGTACAAAAAAGACTAATTGTTCGTACAAGTCACTGATATAATTAGGGATAAATTGCAAATTGCCCTCTAACTTGTATTCATTTCACAATTAACTTTAACCTCAACCAAAGGCTATAAGAAGGAGTCAATTTTTTTTTTTTGGGGATCCTTCGCGCCATGCCCTCTATTTCTGTCAATCGGTAAAGATTGATTCTGTCTCTAATCTATTTGGTTTCGATCAAACGATTACTTTATTTTATCGATCGCTAAATTAGTTATTTAATAGGCAATGGACATGAGACTTATCCATCCAATTGAATAGTCCATCCACAAGCACAATGTCAAGACTTATCCAATCTTATTTTTTAAAAAAATCTGAGTATGCAATGAAGTGTAGATCACACCACAACCTTAAATTTACACAAGAAATTAAACAAAAAGCATAAATAGAGTATACCAAATAGTTTCTCGTTGTTCTCAAATCTCATCCAATACTTTCACTCAATATCTTTTAATGATAAATCACCTTCATTAATTCAAGTAGTAATCCTTTTTTTAAAAGGGATTCTAATAAATATATGGAAAACAAATCCACCACTAAAGTGTATTGAAAAAAAAAGCATATTTGAAGTAATATATATTTATTGCATCATACAATCTCCAAAAATTGGATAACTGTTTTTGAGTTTCAACAATAACATCTTCGTACAAAAAAACTGTACCATAAAAAAACACAAAGGACAACCAAATTTACCACATTGGGTGAAAAAACTAGATTATTATTTTTACTATTTATAGCAGTAACTTAGAAAGAAAAATAACACTATGATACCCAAAAATAATTGAGAACTATACCAAAAATTATTCTTTTTAGTAATCAAGTTGTATTTTTTAAAGGCAAAATTATAATAACGTGGTCATCAATAATAAAATGTTACGATCAATTATTAATAATCTTAATTAGTTATTATTTAACATTTAAAAAGTGTATCTAATTTTATAAATTTCATGATCAATCCTAATATTTTGCAATTGCTTATGCCCTTTGACATTGTAATTTATATCTAAAAAAAAATTATAACCGTATGGTATTTCTCCTCTATAAAGAAAAATAGTTTTTCAACCATCCCAAAAATCTATAAAGTAATTTAATCACAATATTTCAATTAAAACTCCTCTATAAAGAAAAATAGTTTTTCAACCACCCCAAAAATCTATAAAGTAATTTAATCACAATATTTCAATTAGAACTGTTAATCGAGTTGAACTTTGCGAGCTCGATTAAGTTTGTCGATCTTGTTTTTTTAAACAAGCGTAAAAAATTGTTTAAACTCGATTCATTTATAAAATAAATCGAATCAAATCTAAATAATTTATTATTTTACATATAATGGAGTCGAGATTACAAAAATTAGCTTATGCCAGGCAAGTCTTCTTCTCTCCCGGTCCGTATAGCTCCCCTCAATTATCACCACCGGCTGGCTTCAGCATACCATTGAACAGAAAATGACAAAATCAAATTTACACAAATAAACCTAGAACTGAAAGAGTCAAAAAATTATACCAAAATTTATCACATTGCATCATAAATGATAAAAAAAAAATTGGATCAATAGTTGCAGAAGATTTCAAGAGTGATAAAAGCTTGCATCGCCATCACCGGAAACAAATTGTGATTGAACAAATTGAACTTCCCAAAAACCTAATAAAATTTGAAAAGAAGAAGAAAGAACAAATTCAACCTCATCTCATTGAAACTCGTACTACCACATTGAAGTCTGGGCTCAAGGATGGTTGAAAACTTGAAATGAAAGAAAACCCACTACTTGAGAAGCTCCATAGAAGTGAACCCAGTTGCCTGGTCAGGCTATACAAAAAAAACCTAACCCTAAAAATTAGCAGTCAATGGGTGGTCTCAAACCCTAGCTTTCTGCAGAAGAGGTGTGAGACAATGAGAAGTATTGGTTGATTCTCTACAAGAATCAGGACTCACTTCAGAGAACATCTTCAGGAACTCATCTAACCCTAACCCACAAAACCTTTGCTCATCTCTCTCCAAGAACTCCAACACTGCTCTGAAGAACCCAACTTCACAAGGCAAAGCCAACCCACTGTTGATTTGATACCCAAACTCCTCCTTGGCCTCTTTGAGGAGGGCGACAAAGACTGGGAGGTTCAGGAACCGGGTGGGGATCACGAAGCGACGTCGTTCTGCGCCCACGTAGACTGCCAGTGAACCGCGCGGTGTACGGCGATTCGAACCGGTATCGGATTCGGAGCCGGAATGAGAGAGGAATGATCGCCGCCGGAGACTCATGGTTTTCCAGCGTTGCATGACCTGTTTTAGCCGCACGATTTGGATGATCTTATCGACCTTCTTCATGGCTGAGGCCATTGTTGGAGTTTCCTGGACAGAGAAAGCTCAACGAGAGAGAGAGAGAGAGAGAGAGAGAGAGAGAGAGAGAGAGTTCTATTGGCATTGGAATAACGAAGAGACCTACGTTAAAGAGGAAAGTTGAGGAGTGGGCTTTAAATATTAAAAGGGTTAATCCCAAATTCGTCATATAAAAAAATGTTTCGAATCTTAATTTATATTTTTAACAATTAAAAATTTTAATTTATACCCTTAAAAATAAAAATTTATATCAATATACACATAAAACTAATAGCCTACAATTAAATAGATAAATTATACCTAAATCCCCTCATACGTCACTTAATTATTTGAACCCTCTCACATTTAGAATATTACTTGTACACCTCCTAACGTTTATGCACGTATAACATATAATCTCTTGTCGTTGATATCTGTTAATATAATTGTTAAAAAATATGATTTCATCGTAATAAAAAATTATAATTTTTATACTACTCTTTATTTTATGGACTCATTATATTTTAAAGATCAAAATCAAGCTTATCATTTAAATACCTAAGATAATGCAGGTGTTTATATAATATTTTTTATATCCAATATAATACATCACTTAAATTTAATTATTTGAATGCCCCAATTGAGGAAACATTTTTAGTCATTTTTTGGATTCTAAAGGAATGTAGGTGTAATATTTCAAAAGTGAGGAATCTAAGTGATTAAGTGACAAGATTTAGAGGGTCTAGGTGTAATTTATTCATTTAGTTTTTAGACTGACGAAGGTGCACATTTTTCAAATTTTTATCTTTAAAGGTATAAATTAATATTTTTGATCTTTAAAAATATAAATTGAGATTCGATCGATATTTCGAAATACAATTTGAGATTTAACCCTACTAAAATTGATTGAATTGTTTCCATCTTAAAAGTTAAGTTACCAAATTGACCTCTGTTTATTTAAATTCACTCCCCAAATGGGATATCGTGCACCCATGGCCATGTCTCCCCCATCTTCAATGCTATAGGCATTATTAATTTTTTTTAGTTAAATGATGAAGAATGTTTAAGTCAATTTATGTGTACTTGATTAATTTTCTCTTTGGTTTAGTCAAATTTAGTTCATCCATATTGAGATTAGAGTATTCATGAGAAATAAATCTCTTATGCCTCTCAAGAGTTGTCATGATTTAAATTCAAAACGTTTGAATTTTCACCTCGTCCCTGTTAACACTTGAATGACCCATTTGAGTTATAGGCATTATTCAATTTGAGATAAGGGTAGGCATTATTCAATTTGAGACAAGGGTATCATAACCAATAACTATTTTTCATTATCAAAATGAAGCCACTTATAAACTCTAAATTTTCATTTGATTTACTTTTAATAGTTTTTTCTCGACAATAATCAAATAAAATACTAAAATAAAAAATTACGTTGTCAAGTTATTATTGAATGCAAAAAAAAAAAAGATATGTGAATTTTTTTTCTGGATTAGATATGGGTAGGATAGACTCAAGTCCTTGTCCATGTCAACCTTCAGGTAGGGGTAAGCTACCCGCAACCCAATTCGACACTCATTGGGCAGGTCTTATGGCTAGACTTGCTGAGCGGACCTTATATATATAATTATATTTAAAAAATATCCAATTTAATATTTTTTAAAAATTATATATTTCAATTAAAAGTACAGTCAAAATGAATAAATAAATAAATATATTTATATAATTTTAGTTAAAAATTTCAATTTAATATTTTTATAAATTATATTTTTAAATTAAAAATTAAATTTAAAATAAATAATAAATAATTTTATTTATGAATAAGGAAGGAACTACGTTACCATATAATGACTTATTCCCAAAATCTTCATTTTATTAAACAAACAAACAAAAAAAAAAACTTTAAGCAGATCATAATAATTACTCATCCAAGTCACTCCACTATCTATTAATTTCCACACCATTTATAACTTTCTATTGTTTATCTATTTCTCTAATTTTTCACAAAATTTATAACTTCTCATTATTATTATTTTTTAACTTCTCTAAAATATGAAAATGGATAGGGATTATACAATGAGATCGAAAATATAGATTACATGCATCGCACAAGACAGATGTTAGTTTTCTTCATTATATAAATTTTAATAATTGGTATAATCGTTCTTATCTACCTATCTACCCATTCATATTATTATAGCAATTAGATTTCAGAGTGAATGCTTGAGAAAGATGTGTAGATCGATGTTTATGTAAACCCAAAATGTATCTAAAGGAGGGATGAATAGGCTTTTTGTAAAAACAATTATCAATTAAAAACTAATTAAATTTTAAATCAACAACCACACATAAAACATAAATATAATTGCAAAAATAAAACCTGCAATCAATGACACGAGGATTTTAATATGTGAAACCCCAATTAGGCTGGAAAAACATAGGACCAAGGCTAGCCCAATCTAATACTTTATTGAGACTCAATACTTAAGTCGTCCAACGATAGTTTGGATCACCCTCCCTCCCTAGAATGCTCCTCGATTCATTCTCCTTTAATCCTCCAACTCCTCCTTGGAACTTCAAGGTGGTTACCGCTTTTTTTTTTTTTTTTGTAGTTTTGGAAACCTAAGATCTCCAAGTTTAAGGTTTGTCCAGAGTGCCTCTATTTTCACTCAATTGTTTGAAAAAAAAAAAAATTGATCATTGAAAGTTTGGTGGCAATATATATCTCAAAAAAAAAAAGATAAACTCAATGGTCAATTCAAAAAAAAAAAAAAATTAGATTCTTTCTCTATTCATAAATAAAATTATTTATTATTATTTTTTGTTTATTTTGATTTTACTTTTAATCAAAAAATATAATTTATAAAATTATTAAGTTAGAAACTTTTTAAAGGTCTGGTTAATGAGTGATGAGTTGAATTACGAGTAACTTACTCATACTTGAAGTAAAACTTAACCCTACCGATAATTTGTCTTGGTAAAACCTTGGGCCTACCATACCTAGGTCCAGCCCAAATAAAAAATCATAGGCCCAACTCGGCCCCACCTATGGACACTCTTAGTAACTATATATTAATACAATAAATAATTAAAGAGATAATTTAAAATTAATTTATAATTTGTTAGAATTTGATTCAAACTCTCTAATTATCACGAAAGTAATTTGTTTGATAATGTGAGAATTCTGAATGAAATAGAAAACGTATTGAAAGAGTCCTAATAAACTATGAATAAGTTTATTAATTATGTGAGAACCATAGAAATTTAGTAGTATTCAATATGTATTGGGTTATAATATTTTTATCCTTTACCAGTTGATCAATTTTTTAGTGAATAGTATATTGGTGTAAGTTTTTGATTTCTGCGTTATATATTTGTATTTTATTTTATTATTTTTTTTATCTTAAAATTTTTATCTCTGATATTAGTTTTAATCATTCGTGGTACAAAACCAACATAATTGATGGCATTTACGTTGGACCGCATCTTGTGATTATTGATATTGTCCTTAACCTATTCATTTTAAAGATGATTAATATAAACAGTGTTTTAATCTGAGGAAAAGGATAGAAATTAGAATACACTCGAAACCTGTCGTAAAAGGGCTAATATAATTCGATTTGTTAGTTGTAATTGAAGAAAATGTCAAACAATTATCATTATTGACGTTGTTATCTTGGTACATGAAAACGAAATCATATCCCATGATGTTTCAACCGCCGACATTTTCCCGGTTTACTAACCGCAACTGCATTTCTTCAACTTCACTCTCTCTCATCATCGTCCTCCTGATCTATAAACTTATTTGCAAAGGTGAAGCTGTAGGTGGAAATCCAGTTCAAGTAAGCCAACAGATTGCTAATTCTCGGGCCATTTTGGAAGATGGGTGGGTTGTCTTGGCCTTCTGATTCAGAGGTAATTCTTGAATTTTAGATCCACAGCTGATAGTTTTTATGACAATGTGGTTGGTTCGTAGATGGGTCATTGGGAGTTGTAAAGTATCTGCATTCCACTATGCACCTCAACAGTGATCTGATAAAACTTTTTGAAAGAGATGATTTCGATTGCCTTTTGTTCTTTCTGTAACTTACTTGGTAATTAGGCTGTTTTTATGGTGTTGCAAATGTGGAATGTCGTTTTCTATTTGAATATCCTTGTCTTATGTTTCATGTTTGTCTGTATCTCTCAATATATGCACAGGATTAATTAAGGAATCTCATATAACATCAACGAAATAAGTGGATTCATCTTCAATTAATAAAAAGAATTGCAAATGGATTTTATCAGATGACCAAATGAGAATGTTCGTACGGATGGCAATGCTGAAATCTTTTCTTTTTACTTGTGTGTGCAGAGAGGGAGAGAGAGAGGGGAGGGGGGGAGAGGGCGCGTTCTTCTACAATTAAATTACTATTGCGTATCTGGTCTAGCTGGTTATGTGCATGTTTGCATGCACATGAAGGCATGATTTAAGCTTGCAACATTAAAGAAATAAGTATGACTCACTTTTCAATGCATATAGGACTTAAAATAGAGGAATATGAAAATATACCTAAAGAAGGCTATAATACAAAATTTTCATCTTGATGCTTACTGATTATACAATATAAAGAGAGAAAGGGTCAGAGAGATTACGACCACGACATTACTAGTAGTGCATAGCTGGTCCAATGAATTATCTAATTGGTGTATTGTTGGTGCTCATTTGAAACGATTCAATGTTATGCCTGTTTCTTCTCATTCTGCTCATTTTTACAATTAGCTGTACTATAACAGTCATGTAGTCATCTTGTGATGTTCGCGACTTGCATTGTTGTTTGATGAGGCTGACTGCCTATAAATGTATTGAGACTTTTATACACCAATCTGACTGACTTGTTGCAGTTGGATGGAATAAGAAAGGTGGTAGCTGAAATGTCTGGGAGAGATGCAATGGAGGTTAGGGTGGTTGTGTCTCCTTATAGGATATGCCCATTGGGAGCCCATATTGACCATCAAGTAAATTTCAACATTTTTCTTTGATTGTATATGCTAATAGACATGTTTGGATTGTATGCTGTTTTTCTATATTCATCAGATGTGTATTATACTCTGACTATTTTACCGATACTTATTGGGCAGGTGATGCCATGAAATGTAAATTCATCATTGGTTTCTGCATTTTTTGGATGATCATTTATTTTCTGAAAAAACAAGAGTGACTGTTATTGCTTGTTTTGTTGTTGAAGCTGAGTATCAAGCTATGATTACAACTTCACTATAAATAGTTTGGTTGAGATGGTTTCTTGCAGATGTAGGAGTTGTTCCTATGCTAATGTATTGTGATTGCAAGTGTATCATTCAAATTGCACATAATGCCTTTGTATACACACGAGGGGACAACGACTAAAATATGAGACTAACTTGAAAAACTCTTAAATATTTGTCATTTTGCTTGTAGGATTTTTCACATATAATACATCTTGTACTACTTTTCACTAAATATGAGTCAGCGACTCATTTTCTTCTTCCTCTCCTACTTCTTCTTCGCATATTTTGATTTAGATTTCAAGGCCTATAATTTTATTGGAGCTTTTCTATGTGTTCATAGTGTGTCTATTAACAATGGATTTCCCAAGACTTAGATTTTCCCTCTTTTATATGGAAGCGATTATTGATATGAAATTACTTTTAACATTTAGGAGTCACAACTCTGTTTTTGTCTAATTTCATTAGTATTTGTTTATTACATTTTTGCCATCTAATTCTTCGTCTGTAAAGCATCATAGCTCTGCACTTGGGTTAATTTGTATATGTGCCTTCGATGGCTTTTCGGAAAAAATGACCACATTTTTACCCATTATTTAGTAACTTTCATACCTGATATTTGAATAAAGTTGTTAGCTAACACATTAAGTTTATGTTATTTGTGGACTCCTACGTCGAGAACTTAGATACAGAGTTTGCATTATCTATGATTTCACAGGGTGGAACAGTTTTGGCTATGACAATTAATAGGGGCATCCTTCTTGGATTTGTTCCTGCCGGTGATTCTCAGGTATAGTCATTTTCCAGTGCAAGGTATATGACACTAGGGGCATATGGGCATTGTATGAAAGTGCTATTACCTGGTGGAATAGTAAAAAGCTCAGGCACTAAACCAAGAATTTTGTGGTTGAATGTTAGGGCGGCCACTTCATGTAGACAATCCAAATGAATTAGTTTTGTACTCAGTGTTCCTTTCCTAGCACCCTCGTTTGATGGGTTGAATAATATGATTTACATTAGATACTTTAAGAGATGCAGCAAAAACAAGAAACAAAGCCATTGCATGATTTCATACTGCAAATGTGAGAGACAAAATCATTTTATACCCAAGCATTTTAAAATACCTCGAAGTATTGGTGCAAACATTCCAAAATATTTCAAAACACCTCGAAACTTTTTGAAACATCTCGAAGTATTGAAATTTTGATTCGTTTTGGTCTCCTTGAACGTTTTGGCCATTTCGACCATTTCAAAACGAAATTTCAATCCTTGGTCATTGGATATGGATGCCTAAGGTCATCCTCGTGGCTTAGATCAGGGTTTTTCCAAAACACATGAGGGTTGTTCCAATGGTGGTCCTGTCCAGGGTTCTCTCCTGTTGTGGCCATCAATTTTGCATCTTCCCTTGAGTATGATATTTTTGCATGGAATTGCTGAGATCCTTGTGACATAAGAAAAATGTTCTCTTAACATGAATATTTTTATACAATATCTATGTTTACCTGCTTAATTGCCTACTTAGTTGAAGCCACACCATACAATTTATCTTTTCTTCCCTAGGTACTCTGTTTAGGGAGAAGTTCAAAATTTTTTCCTGAAATGTCTTTGAAGTGTACTTCCCTTGATTAGTTTCGTTCTTGTACCATTATCAGTACAAGGGCTAATCAAAACTCTTTGTGTAGGTTATACTACGATCAGGACAATTCAAAGGAGAAGTCAGGTTCAGGTAAATCGCCTCATGCCATTCTCTATTTTTTCCGATTATATTCGTTCTATCATTCATTTTGGTGAAACATTCCTTTATATGTAGCTGTTTATATCATTTGCATACAAAGAAAATGGTATTGACCACTGATGAACAATCTGGGAGGAGATTGGCATTTCCTTTCTTTTTCCTGTATGTGTAAATTGTGCTTTTGTAGGCATGGACGCAATGGACAGAAATTCATTATGGTCATCTTATCATTGCTGTTTAATTGCTATTTACACGTTACCTTATTTGAAAGTATGGACGATTTTCACTTTCCTGAAGTATAAGATTTCAGTATTTCACACAATATCAGAGTGCTGATTACCACATTGAGACATCTATCAACATGCTGCCACTATAAAAGTCTGAGAAAGAAAAAAATTACCCAGCAAAAATCTATCCTACTTCTCAAAGGTGGAGTGTACACTCTTATGACTCAATCACCCCCTTACACTAGTATTACTCATTAAAGCTTCCCTCAAGCTGGACTAAATAAATCAAATAGTCCTAGCTTGACATAGATAGTATGTATTTTGTCTCTAGATAGAGGCTTGGTGAAGATATCTGCTAGAGTGCTAGTTAATCTTCAGAGCGTACAAGACGCACAATGATATTCTCAGATTGGAAATATTCACGGACAAAGTGACTATCAAGTTCAATGTATTTTGTTCATGCGTAAAATACTAGATTTGAAGCAATATGAAGAACATGATTATCACAAAAAAACTATGTAGGGAAGATCACTAGAAATCCAATCATGTGTAATAAGTTCTTTGGAATCTTAATTCTCATGTAGTCTAGGCCATGACTCTCTACTCTGTTTCTGCCCTAGATTGAGCAGCTAAACTTTGGTCTTTACTATTGCAATTTCCAAATCATCAAATTGCCCCAAGAAATGTGCAATACTTTGTTGCATATCCTCTATCTGGGGAAGAACCAGCTCAATCCCTAAAGTCAATTACCTGCAAATGCGAATCTGTAACCAACTGTTGCAAGTATCTTAGAACCCTGACTCCCAACTAGATATTCTTGGAAAACTTGAAGGGGGTTACGATACTAACAAAAACTGAGATATCAAGTTTAGTATTAGTTACATGACTTGCAAACCGATGTGCTCTAAGTTTTCTGATGACTAAACAACTCGCTCTAATTAGAAGATAACTTTGCATGGGACTTCATGAAAAATATCAACTGGTTTTGTACCTAGAAACACTGTTTTAGTAAGAAGATCTAGCACTTACTTTGGCTGATATGAGCTTCCACCATGCTTTGATCTGGCCACTTCAATTCCTAAAATAATGCAACTAGCATGGAACTTCCGCTGGAAGAAGGCTTTGAGTTTAACAATACTGTCACTGTCGGTAGACTCAGTACCCGTAATAACACTGTTTTCCAACATAAAAAGCAAAAACTAAGTATGCCGGATTCAGAATCCTTTCTAAACACAGAGTGATCTACCTCGCAACAGACTTTTCTGTTATTGTGACCTTCTGATGGTTTAAAATCCATAGTCGTGGACTTGGGTATGGCTTAATGGCCGAGGGGTCTGCTTAGGCCTCAGATTCATCTTATCTCTAAGAAAAAAGAGCATTCAATGTAAATAAAATTGAAGTTTTGAATTAATTTGATCAGTTACACCCTTGTGAGAAAAAAGTGGGGTTAGCTGTATAACTAAACTCAAATCTTCTCAGTTGAAATAGCAGGGATTCACTTACCACAAAGAAAGAATAATATATTACTTTGGCTAGTGCAAGTATGAGGAGAAAGCCTTTAGAGAGAGAGAGGGATTTGACAATGGATTGCTGGCAAACTAATCGTTGTTAGGATGATGTGGCCTAAAGAATTTGACATTTGGAAATTTTTCCGTTGATCTAGTCAATCTAAAGGTAATTGGCATTTTTTGGGAAAGATTTCTTACATTTTATAACCAAAATTAGGTATCATTGATTTGAAGTAAAACAACCATACTCAACGAAAATCCTGATTTTACCTCTACAAATAAACAAAATAGTGGTGTGTCCAAATCTTCAAAAAATAATTTTTTGTGAAAATTGCTTCTTAGACAGTGAGGCTAATATCCAACAGGCAAAAAAGCTATGCAACTTTGAGTAGGTGTGTCTTGTTTGCTTTATCAGTTCACTGGGCAGTCTTCTTGTCAGAGTAATGCAAAACACATACCCCGCACCCGTAACCATGTCTTGTCATGTCAGGTATGAAAAGTATACAGATAATGAATTCTCCATGCAATAACCCAAAGCTAAAATGACTTGCAAATTCTGCAAGGATTTTCTTTCCAAACTCTGCTAAATACGGCAAGTGCCAAGAATGCCAAACATTGTATTTTTTTTCCCGTTATCCCCCAGTGGAAATGCTACCATTCCAAACGTATGTGCAGATACCTCTTTTTTCTTCTCCTGTTCTAAAGGGAAAATGATCGGCATATTTTTATATGTCTAGTACACTATATCATGTGGTTTTTTAATGAAATCAAATCTTATAGTGTTACTGGTTTCAGAGTAGACGAAATTCAGATTCCAAGGCATATTGCTAAGTCAAATGACAAGATCCTATCAAATGACGCCGCAAAAGCACGGGATGAATGCAATTGGGGCAGTTATGCTAGAGGAGCACTATATGCGCTACAAAGTAGTGGACACCGTCTAACAAAGGTTGGAATTTTTTTTTCTTTTATTGCTTTGGAGGGTATGATGCACCTCAATTTATGAATTATATACGCTGGATTACTCATATCATATTATATTCGTACACAGAGCATTTATGGCCCCAGTAGGAGTGTAGGACTCTTCAGGAGAGAGACATGATTTATGGACTTCTGTGCTGTTCTATGTTTAGACACCGAGACTGTGTGCCAAAATCTAAAAGCAAGGAACACAACCATTTTGAGCACTATATAAATTTATGTGGATTTTCTTGTAAAATAACTGCAAATATAATAATTACATAATAACTTCTGAAAGGGTAAAAGGACGGACTTTTCTGTAAGATTCTGAATGATTGTTGAAACTGGTAGACAGAGATCAAATTAAAGTATCACTGGCTTTATGCATATGGATGAGCATGGTTCCAATATTATTGTAGACTACCAACAATTCCACTTATACCTGCTTAAAGGACCAATGTATTAATGATCCCGTGTAATAGGACTGTTGGAAAATAAAACAGATGAGAAAAGTAAAAGAACGATTGATGGTCTGTCTAGAGTTATGAAAAGCAAATGGAGGACAAAGAGCTGGTAGAAGCAGGTGTGGAATAAGGATTGACCAAATCTTTCCTTTCAAAGGGTATTCAGGGGATATTGTGATCTAATGTGAATGAAATGATTTGTGTCTCCATTTGATCCAAGTTGAGGTACTTTTAGACATCTTAACTTATGTTACGGTGGCAGTGGGTCATCTGTCAAATTTTGGACACCTTGGCATACCTTTGTAAGAGAAGGCGTGATCCATTTTGTAGAGGATAAAAAACCATAATCAGTGCGTGGAATATGAAAATTCATATGGAAAGCATATATCACCCACACAAGTGCGACATTTGAGGACGAAGTTATGATTTGTAACAGTTAGGAAGCTCTATTTGGTTAAACTAGTGGTCAAAGCCTTAAAGATGTGACAAATCCTAAAGATCATCATGTTGCCCTTAATGGAACAATATAATCAATGCTTGGAGAATGAAATTTTGCCTGACAAACATATATCAACCATAGTTATAGTGTAATATGTATATAACACTATATAAGATGAAGAGAACACTTGACACAAAGAAAGCTTTATCCTAGTGTTCTCCCCTTGTTGTATGTGTATAGTGCTGCAAAAAGGGGTTGATCTGTATGGGAAAGGAAGGAATCTCCCATACCTTGTTGCGAAGAGTGGAGATTTCTAGTGTAAGGTGTACTTTACACTTGATGTGAATGCGACATTCGGATACGAAGTTAGGGTAAGTTCAAATTTGGAAGCTCTATTTGGTTAAAGTCTAGATCGAAACTTGAAAGAGGTGATAACTACACAAATCTCCACAAAAGTAAGGGCAGAATTGGATTGGGGTTTGTTGGGGGCTCCAGAACGAGTAAATCTACTGCTCTCAGAAACAGGACTTCGTGACATGTAGAGAAGGAGTTTACATGATTGGAATGAGAGATAGGATCTTTCCACATCTTCACCATTGATGAATGCCTTGTTGACTGGTTGGTGACCTAAGAAGCATGTGGACTAAGGGGCTTGGTGTTACAGGAAAGTATTGCTTTGCTTGCTTTAGAATTTAATTTCTTGTAGAGAAGTTATATCACGTACAGAAAACTAATAGAAGATGACATTGACAATATTTTAGCCCTTTTTTCTAATGCGGGGGAAGTGGGATTCCTTGTTCAAGTTCATCTAATGACATTGATAAACTATAATACCCATAAAAGTTGTAATTTTAACAGTTCAATAAATTGTGGACCAGCATGTAATTACATAAACTAAAGGGAGATAAGTGTCATGAGTGCAAAAATCTAATTGAGAGGAGGTTGGGTAACAATGAACCCACCATCCCTCTCTCATAAACACCGCATTCTATTAGAGAATAAGTGTCATTAGTGCAAAAAATCTAATTGAGAGGAGGTTGGATAACAATCAACCCACCATCCCTCTCTCATAAACACCAAATTCTATTAGAGAATAAGTGTCTTGTAGGTGCATAAGGCAATCATTCCTTTGCTTAAGAAAAAGAGAGAAAAATAGAGAATAGAGAAGGAAGTGTGGAGGAAAATTTTGTAAATACTAAAAAATCCTTCTATATTTGTTTATTTTTTGTTTTTGGGACACATTATTATTGAAACTAAAGGGTGATTTGACACTAGTTATTTTCAGGATTTATTGGTATTGAAATCAGAGAGTGTGTTTTAATTCAATGGTAAGGTTGTTTCGTTGTGACTTGAACGTCAATAGATAGAGTCGCTAAAACACTTTTTCATTAAGGTTGCATAGATCCAACCCTCTCCAGAATCCAAATCCTACAGTAGTGGGACCCTCGTATGCTAGGTTGCTTTTTTATTGATATGAAAATTGAATGGTGATTTTGACACCAATAATCTCCGATAGTGAAACCTTGTGCATGCAATATGTATGAAATTTTTAGGTGTCATTTGTTAGAACACTTAACTTAAAACTAGTTGATAATTTTTTGGGGGGCCTCTCAAGCATATAAACCAACTTGGGTGATCCTAATCATTCAATTTGAGATACAAACTCTCTTTACACTCTCCCTTACATGGGATCCAGGTTGCATGTGGGGCTAATGAACAAATAAACAATCATGTATACTAAGAAATACAAATTGGTCAGAGTCTTAACTCCCTGACCATCCAGGGTCCAACTTTGATATCATGTTAGATCATTCAACTTAAAATCAATTGACACTAAGTGAAGAGGCTCATTGAGCATATAAACCAACCTTAGGTGCTCCTAATTATTTGATGCGTGATACAAACCCTCTTTATAAATTAATGACATTAAGATATTTACATCTACTGGCTTCAATTTTGAAAACTATTTAATAGACAATCAATACTATCATTTCAAGAACTTGATGATTTATATGCATGAGTGATACAAAATAATTTTTTGAGAAAACTGTTTTCACCGAGTTTATTTGGCATGATTTTCTCTCCATTATTTTGAAACTAATGCTCGACAATGATTTTTCATGTTGTAATTATTCTACTTGAAGGGCTGTTAAGCTCAACAAGATATTGTCATCTACAATTAATCTGTTGGGCTTATAGGATATTTGTGAATTGGAGGAAGTCGAAGACCGAAGTTATGAAAGATTTCATGTATTAGTGATTTCTTTATTGTTTAAAGACTGGTTTTTATTTTATTTTGTTTGGACGATTGTCACTTTTGTTAGATAATAGGAGTTTAATTACATTTGCTATTTAATTTGTGGATTCTATTTTCAGTTATTGGAATATTGGATATGATTGAGTTCATGCACCAAAACCCAATAATCGGGGTTTTGGTGAATAACATAAACTCCATCGGACATGTTACATTTTGACTTTTTCTTCTCGTATGCAGGTATAACATACTAACATGTTTAAAAAATTGTTTCTTTTCTTTTGACCAAGTCTTTGAAGTTCAATTATGTTAAGAGAGCTTGTATTCCACATTGAATAATTAAGACTACCAAGATTAATTTATATACTTGAGGAGCCACTCTACCTATTGCCAATCGATTTTGGGTTGGATGTTCTATCATGATATCAAAGCTAGACCTTCGGTGGTCAATGGATTTAGTCTCTTACCTATTTAAATTTTCCGGTATGCATAGTTGTTTGTTTGTTTGTTGACCTCATGCACAAGGCCGGGTCCCACATGAGGGAGGATGTTAAGAGAGCTTGTATCTCACATCAAATAATTTAGCCCACCTGGATAGGTTTATATACTTTAGGGGCCTCTCCATCCATTGTCAATTGGTTTTGGGTTAGATGCTCTCACAAGTTAAAATATTTCATTTCAAAAATCCTAAATAGTAACATGGGTCATTTCGTCTTATATCTTGGGGCTGTTATTAAGGTTACATCCACCAGCCATTGATAGATTGACTCAATCAAGGGGTTGCATTCACCACAAAACTAAAGTACACTTCACCACAAGCCTACGTGATGTATGGAAAACGAACTTACTTTGTAAGCCTTTTAGAGTCTTTGGAAGAAATATTTGCTCTCTTGTCAAGATTACTTTGGCAAATTTTGTTGTTTTCGACCTTTCAATGAATTTTTGTCGCTTTTTGTATGGTTGTGTAGCTTTGTGCTTTTATTATGTGATCATTACAATTCTTGCAGGGTATCATTGGGTCAATCTGTGGTTCTGAGGGTCTTGACAGTTCAGGTCTTAGCTCTTCTGCTGCTGTAAGTGTGTTTCCTCGATCATATACTCGATCTAATTGAGTTCTAGCAAGTAGTTAAAAAGTGAAGAAGCAGCATCATATAATTGATTTAATTGAATTCTGCCGAGAGTAGATGGTTGTTTAATATGGTTGTGTTAGAATCTCACTGCCGCCCTAATTAGTAAAAGATTTTTACGTGCTAGACCCAAAGTCTAGCTTGCACGTGGGGACCATATTGAAGTATAAATACTTAAGTTATACCTTCTTCAACAATTTAAATTTTTGAAATAGATGGTTGTTTAACAGTGTTCTTATAAAATTTGTGGGTATTAACTTATCTAGTCAATCATGAGAAATTGTTTCATGTAATGATCAGATTTGTGGAATCTTGAAGGTCTCAATTTGGAAAAGATAAAGCCATAATGGGTTGCGTTCCCTTTTCCATCCTTAAGCGTTTCTTCATCTGCATACTACATGCAGTGAGGGTATTCATGATATACATGCTTCACTTGACAAATAAGCAAGGCCGGCCCTACAATATGGAAAAAAAAGTATGGGTTTTAGGCCCTAAATTTTTAGAAAGTCCCATAATTTTAGGTACATCACTAGCCTACAAAAAAAATTAAATCCATTAAATTTTAAGCCCTATAAAAAAGTCCGAAAAAATTAAATTTAATCAAAATTTTTATTACAATAATTTGGGCCTATAATCTAATCCATAATATTAAAAATTTAAAAATAAAAAAAATAAAAAAATATTTAAAAGTCAACTTATATTTACTCCCACCCATTTTTTTTTTCTCTCTCTCTTTCTCCAGTAAAAAAAAATAAAAAACAAAAACAAAAGTTGA
This sequence comes from Ilex paraguariensis, assembly GCA_963454935.2. Taxonomy (NCBI): domain Eukaryota; kingdom Viridiplantae; phylum Streptophyta; class Magnoliopsida; order Aquifoliales; family Aquifoliaceae; genus Ilex; species Ilex paraguariensis. The sequence continues at coordinate 154,661 of CAUOFW020005547.1, forward strand.
AATTATATACTCTCTCTCCCTTTCTGTGGTAAAAAAACAAGAACAAAAATTGAAATATCTTTCTCAACAATATTAAAACATTCTTCTTTTGTCTTTCTCACACATAGAAAATTAAAAATAAATTAATTTTTTTAAAAAAATAATACTAAAAATAAAAATGACTTCATTTAATGTTTCTGTTTTAGGCCTCAAATTGGCTTGAGCCACCCCTGCAAATAAGGCTCACATATGGGGCAATTACACAAGTTCATTCTTTGAAGTATCTGCATTAGAGTGCATGTTTCTAAGTAAAAGATGTGCAGGAAACAGGAATAGAATGGTAAACATAGATCCATACATGTATCTGTACCACATGGTCCACATAGCATTTTTAAGTAAAAGTTTGTGTGTTTGTGCTCAACATGAATGCTGATGCTATATGTCTTGTTGGATGCGAGATGTCTTGCTAGACATGATTGCTGCGTATTTTGCAGTAGCAAAGAAAAAAGAGGGATAAAACACTACAGTGTGCCGATAAAGGCATATCTCATGGATTTCAAAGTTTTTGCAAAGTCTAATTAAGATTCCAGAGAGGTTTGAGTTTAATCACGTTTCTTGATATATCAATTTCTTCTAGGCATGATATATTTTTCCAAATCATCTGAAAAACTGTAGAGAATTGAGGCAGTCCTTGTGTTAGAAGAATGTGCATTGGACCCTTTTTTTTTGTATGATATCTATTCTGTATCTTTGCTATGAAAAATAGTTTGTCCCCTCGTCAATTTTATTCTATAAATGCATTTAGGGGTGACTTGCTTCCATATCTAGAGCAACTCCTTTCGTTCTGTACCCCCTAACAGTGATTATTGTTACACATTTACCAGGTTGGAGTTGCTTACCTGTTGGCTCTTGAAAGTGCAAATAATCTTACTGTATCTCCAACAAAAAATATTGAGTATGATCGGTGAGTTTCTTTGACATTATATCTCCTACAAGGTATAGCTGGTGATTCTGTCAACTCAATATAGCTGGGTATACTGAATTTGGACCACTAGTCTAATTTCATCATTCAAGTAATTCTTTTTCACATCCCAAGAGCTGTCAAAAATCAACTCTTTGTATCCAATTGAACTTCCACTGCAACAAGCATGTGCCCACAGTAGAATGTGTGTTCCTAAGTGAGGTCAGGACGTGGCCATTTGAGTGAATATAGCTGGAGGTTTGGAATTGATCTAACCCACCTCTCTCAGCATTTTGATTTGTTAAATGAATGCTGCATGATAAACTTTCTTGCTTTGAGATTGAGTTAGTGATGGCTTATCATGAGAAAGAAAGATCTTTTATTCAGATTCTTGTTGGATCAAGGTGTGGTTACACATTTAATAGTATTCCTCCTCTCAATTATCCTTTTAGTTATCTAAAAGGCAATCTTGATGTTGCTCACTGAAGCCTCTCCACATATATCCTTTTATAAAGCAGCAAGATGATAACAGAATTGCATTCATGAAAGCATTCCTAATTTCTTCCCCAAAAAACCCCTATCCTTAAACAGTGACTTGAAGTCCTGCTCTCCTGCATACTACCTTTCAGGGATTCTAATGGAGCAAGAGCCCTCTGGTTGGTAAATATTGGATTTCAGATTCGATTTGTGTGCATCAACTAGAGAATCATTTGTCACAGCTGACTTTTGGTGACTGACAGAGTAAATATGAGTGTCTTGCATTCATTAAATACTGTAACGGCATAGGATAAGTATATTCCATAATCCATATGGCTTTGGGAAGAAGAATAGTCTCTGTGGTAGTGCAACAGACTAGGGGTCAGACTTGGTTTCTGGTTTTAGGTAAATATTAGATTTCAGAAATAGGACTTTAAGATCCATGAGCTTATGAATGCCTGATTTTGGAATAGTATTGCTAGTACATTGTTGGTGCACTTTTTTGGAATGTTAATTATGCGGTTCCTTTAATGTGGTTTCGTACAATACTTTTTTTTAACTTTTTTTTTTATATTGTTTTTGGGAGGGGAGGGGAGGGGAGGGGAGGGGAGGGGGAAGGGGGACTTGAACCATTGACCATACTTATCAAATCGTGTATCGGAAGGCGTATCGTTTTTTAAAAATAGTGTATCGTATCGTGTATCGTAAGATACGGTGCAATTTTAAATAAATAATAAAAAAATATATATACCTTTGAAAAAAAATCATACACTCATAAAAATATAGCATTTCATTCATACTTCACCACCTATTCAAGTCATCAACATAGTTCGCTAATATTATAATGCAAAGTTTACAACCATAGTTCACTAATTCAAACTTCAAACTCCAAAAAGACTTTTAATCCAAATTTCTAACATCCATTGTGAATTCAATCCATAAAATTAATTAAGATTCAAAAAATTTTATACAAAAAAAAAATTAGTGTCTTATTTAGACAAAACGACGTCGTTTCAGAAAAAAAAAAAAATAGGTTTTGCGCGTATCGATCGTATCGTATTGTAAAAACGTATCGTGTATCGGATGATACGGTGCAAAAACGATACATAACTATAATCCATATTGTTTTACCTCTGAATCGTAACGTATTGCGTATCGTACGATACTAACAACTATGCCCTTGACCTCAAGAAGGCAAAACCTTCACAAGACAAGAAGTACCATTGGACCAAAGTCTCATTGGTGCAATACATTGTCTAGTTGTCTCATCTTTCTATAGCTATGAAGGATGTCTGAGTTGAAAATATATCTGAATTTGGATTCCATAACGGATAGGTGGTGATGTTTGGTTATGATATAACCAATGCCTCATAGAATTAAATTTTGACACTTCTACAACATGTGGAGTCTTTGTTTTTAGATAAGTAAATTATTTCCTAAAGATTGTCGGAAACGGTGCAACTATGTACCTACACATTAGCCAAGAGGCTCTAACCTCCCCGAGGAACCAGCAGAAGAATTAGAAGAGAAGGGAAAACATTTTTTTTACAACCAAAACAATAGGGTGCTCAACATCAACTACTTTAATATATGAATCAGCATTTTCAGATCTTTTTATCCACCTATTGCACTCTTTCTAGACGTTCTAGATGAGACATAAAGGCCCTTATTTCTACTATAGCCTGAACTTTCTTTATGGTGTAAATTCTCACAGATACTCCATGTGTCTCCAACTGATCAGGCCATCAACCATTAAACCCAAGATGGAATACAAAAGCTACTATACACCTCCTTTGACACCAGACTGAGACAAGAGTTGAAAGTGTCATTTTATTGTCATAACACATAGGAAACATATTGATGCACACGCTTCTATTAAGGAGAACAGAGGAAATTTTTGAGTTTTAATTTTTTTCAAAAAAACTGAACCGTGCTGAATAAATATTTATCTGGTGGTTGGGCTAATTACAAGTTCTCTCTCTTCTCTCTCTCTCTCTCTGTGTGCCAGTCCCCAATCCAGGGGGCAGGACTTTACAACTTAACCACCAAAGCACAAGGAAGGGAAACCATTCATCATGAGTACTAAACGTTTTCCAGTATTGAGTTCAACAGTCATTGTGATTCTCTTGCTTGAAGGTTTCCCTAATTCTCATTCACTCTGGAAATTTTAAAACATGTTTTTACTTCAAACCCTGTGGGGAGTTTAAGCCCATGCTTCAATTGATTTCTACACCATTCTCTCCTAAAATTGTCACACTTTCTTTTTCGGATTGTGTTCTTTCTGTAGTAGACACTTAATATGATCCCTGCTTCTCAAATTAGGAAAGTTTATAAGAAAGGGTGATTTTTTAGTTCTATGCGGCAACGAGGGGTGGTCAAAGAGGTTTATTGTAGGATGAAGAGGCTTGGATAGTGGACTATTTGTTTTGGTCAGAAAATGGATTTATTTAAATCATTTGTTTGACTGGAGATTTTCAAGGTTGGGGATCAGAGATGTTTTTGCCTTTTCGTTCGAACTCAAACTCAAACACAACAAATCCTTTATCCCAGCTCTGTGGGGTCGACTACATGAATCTTGTCTTTTCATTATGTTGGAGATATAGCAGCAACCTAATTTATTAGGGTTTTATTAAGTTTTCATTTTTACCTTTTTGTCTTTAGTGTAACTTTCATTGACTATATATACGGGGCTCTACACTTAGTTTGTATCCCCTTTTTCTCTCTTCTAAATATTTCAAGTTGGTATCAGAGCCAGACCCTAACCCTACCCCAAACCCTACCCCAAACCCTAACCCTACCCCAAACCTAACCTAGCCTCTACCGAGACTGCCTCACCGGCAAACTGCCTTCAAGCAAAACCAGCAACCCACCATTACTGCCCAGCAACCCATAGCCTACCTGCCCACCAACCAACGTGCGTGACTGCCCATAAAGCACTGACCGACTATACTCAAAACCATAAAGCACAGATCAAACACCAAAATAATACCCACTGATAGACCAAAACTTGTTGCCCAGCAAAACTCCACCGACTCCATATAAACTCCACCGACAACCTGCTGCCTAGCGAAAACACCTGCCCAAACCTAGAAACCGACATCCATAACACACCAACAACCTTAACACACTGACATCGATAGCCTCACCCAATGCCCAACCCACTGCTGGGCTCAATCAAAGACTGCCTCTTCGCTGATAAACCCAAGTCCTATTAAATAAACAGACTGCCTACCCAAGTCCTATTAAATAAACCTAAGTCAGTAAATTGAACCCCAATCAAGACCACCCTAGACAGTCATATTAATCAACTCTGATTATTTGGGACCGTAGGACCTTTTAAGAGGGGTTGTATCTTCTTCTTCTCCGTTGATATGCTCTTGATGCAGTAAATCATATATTTATGTTTATTGGATTTCTGGGCATCATGACCTGATTATTTGGGAGTTTTCTGGACTTTCTTTATCTGTCGCTACTGTTCGATTGGAGGTATATTGTTCTCCCTTATTTTATCCCTCCATTTATCTTAGAGTTATTTTTTTGTCACGGGTGCCCTAGTATTATTGTTGATATGACTACTACTGAGGGACTTGAGACCCCTATTGTTGACACCTTTACCGTTGAGACATCTATGGGTACTTCCACTTTTATGTTTGACTAGTATACAGTACCTACTGACACAATTGCATTACCAACACTGTCAGGCATGATCTCTTAGAAAGTTACGGCACAATTGTTGAATAGTCGTAACTTCGCTGAGTGGTCTCGCTCATTCCAGCTTTTCTTAGGCTATGTAGGGAAGCTTGGTTGGCTGACGGGATCTCACCCAAAGCTAGCTGATGCCGACCCTAGATATTCTGCGTGGTTCTCTGAGAACTGCACTATTCTTGGATGGTTATTTGGCTCGATGGATCCATCTGTTTGCAGGATTCACCAATTTCATAGCTCTGTTCCGAAGCAATGGAGTGCATTATCAGAGATGTATTCCCAGTCAGGACGGGGAGTACGTGTTTATAAGCTTTCTCAGGAGCTCTCATATGCTCGGCAAGGAGATATGACTGTTCAGGATTATTATGGCTATTTGACCTAGCGTTGGCTTGAGTATGAGACTCTACGTCCTCTCGCTGCTATTTCGAGAATAGAGCCTGAAGGAGCAGTATTCTTGCATACTCGAGAGTAGGAGGATAAGATTCACAAGTTCCTTATGGGGCTTCGTGATGAGTTTGAGGGACCTCGTTCCAAGATCTTGTCGATGTTGACGCTTCATTTTCTTTATGAGGTGTATGCAATGATTGAGCAGCATAAGTGCCGCGTCCGAATTGGATCACTTCCAGTTGCGGCTTTGACTCCTCCAGCTGATCATATGACCCTTGCAGCAGCTGCAAGGTCTCGTTCAAGATCCTCAGTCAGGGGTGGGCAGCGCTTGGACCAGCGCTGTCAGGGTGCCCCAGATCAGCGCAAACAAGGGGATTCTCGTCAGTGTGATTATTGTGGCCGACCAGGACATCTCAGGGCTGCTTGCTAGAAGCTCCATCCGAAGCTTAAGCCCCCTCCTCGTGGCCGTACTGCTGCTATTGCTGAGGTTGAGGTACCCCCATCGACTACTGGTACTACTGCTACTGCTCCTCCTTGGCAGAGTGATATGGATGCTATCACTTCCCGATTAGATATACTTATGTCCACTCTGACTTCTCAGCGTTTGACTACTGCAGCTGCCACTACTACAGGTATACCTCGTGCCTTTCATGCTTGTGCTAGTCCGTCCCCTCTTTGGATGCTGGACTTGGGTGCGAATGGTCACATGACAGGTGAGGCCCATCATTTCACCACTTTTGATGAGCAGTTACATACACAGGTTCAACTACCAGATGGGACACATGCCCCTATTGTTAGTAGGGGTAAAGTTCGCCTCCCAGATGACTTTAAATTACGTTCGGTATTTCATGTGCCAAAATTGGCCATGAATCTACTATCTGCACATCAGTTAGCCAGAGATTTTCACTGTGCGATTGTGTTCTTATCTGATTCGTGTTATTTGCAAGACCTGAGTACCAGAAGGATTATTATCAGGGGACATGAGAGAGATGGACTGTATTATCTAGGCGATCCACCTCCAATTTCACCAGTTCTTTCACCTCCATCATCAGCTCCTGCCTTGTTTTTATCTGTTCCTAGCTTGCATGCTAGTATTTTACCTAGTACTTGCCATTATGATTTTTCGTCACAAACTGTTCAGTTGTGGCATGATCATTTTGGACATACAAATTATAAATATTTATGTATGTTGTTTCCTACTTTAAGCAATGCTTGTGTTGGTGGTAAACTTGATTGTGTTATATGTTACCTATCGAAACATGTTAGGACCAGTTATATTCCTCGCATGCACCAGTCACCCAAGCTATTTGACCTAATACACTCTGATATTTGGGAACCCTCTCTTGTTACTGCACTGTCAGGTGCTCGATACTATGTGACATTTATAGATGACCATACGTATTGTACTTGGGTCTACCTTTTGCATAGAAAGTCTGATGTACTCCCTGTCATCACTCAATTTCTTCAAATGATTAAGACACAATTCGATGTCATTGTTCGTGTTCTTCGTTCGGATAATGTCAAAGAGTATGTGTCTGATGCTTTAGTGTCTCACCTTTCTTCCCAGGATATCCTTCAGCAACTCACTTGTCCATATACTCCTGACTAAAATGGAGTTGCTAAAAGGAAAAATAGGAGTCTGATAGGGATGGTACGTTATATACTTAGAGGTATGGGGGTACCAAAATCTTATTGACATTTTGCTATTTGGACTTCTACCTTTTTGTGTAATCGTACACCGAGTCATGTTCTTCAACATAGGGCTCCCTTACAGGTCTTATTTCCTGAGCGAACACTTTTTTCGGTCCCTCCTCGTTTTTTGGCTACATATGTTTTGTTCAGGATCGGCCCCCTACTCGTCATAAGCTTGATGATAAAGCGATTCGTTGTGTTTTTGTAGGCTATTGTCATCAGTCTAAGGGGTATCGGTCAAGGATCAAAATTTCGTTTCGAAGTACCGTTTCGGTCAACTCAAAAATAGAAACGTTTCGGAAACATTTCGGAAACGCAATGGAAACGCAGAAAAAATATGGAAACGCATAGAAACACAAATGCAATCCATTAATTTATAAAGATATGCTAAATAATTTATTAATTCAACATATTTATTAGGTTAACATCAATTTATACAAGAATAAATTTAAATTTGAGGGAAAAAAAGGCTTGACTTGAGGCGAAAGTCACTTAAATTAGTTTCAAACACTTAATTTTTATGAAATATACACATTTTTACATAATATTAACGTCTTATAATACACATGAAATGCTAATGAGTACATATTTACATGATTACATCCATTTCCCTGTGGAGTGTCGAGCAGGCTCATACATCGGTGTAGGCTCTGGGTAGCTACTTAGAGAAACTCCATATGTGACATAAATATGATGACAATAGTTACTCCAAATCATATTATTACGGTAATATAATCCAATTAATAATACTATTTTATTATAATACTAATAATGAAGGGTATCAAATTAAATTAATGATACTTATGTATACTTAAAAATTAAATGTAATTGCAGTGGGTATTAAATGTAATTACAGTAGGTATTAAATATAATTACATTAGGGTATTAAATGTAATTGTTAATACTTATAACAAAAAAAAAGCAAAAAACTTGCACAGCAGTGAGGTATTAAATATAATTACAGTATGTATTAAATATAATTATAATGGGTATTAAATAAACTATAGTAGGGTATTAAGTGTAATTATTTATTCTTATAACAAAAAAATTATAAAAGACAGAAGAGCAGTGGGAATTAAATGTAATTATAGTGGGATATTAAATATAATTATAGTGAGTATTAAATGTAATTACAGTGGGTATTAAATGTAATTATAATGGGGTATTAAATGTAATTATTCATAATGAACCGAATATATCACTGTTTTGTCGAAACGGTTCGAAACAATGCCGTTTCGACCGAAACGGTCCGAAACAGTACCGTTTCGACCGAAACACTGGAATTTTGTGATTTAACTACTGTTTCGTTTCGGAGTGTTGAAATTCCGAAACGTTTCGGACGTGTCGACACGACATTTTGATCCTTGGTATCGGTATTATGATCCCATCAGGCATCATATGTATCATAGTCTAGATGTTATATTTCTTGAGCATATTCCTTACTTTTCTTCCAGTCCAGTGTCTTCCCTTCTAGTTGATGCTCCTTTCAATTTTTCATTACCACAGGAGCCAGAACCATTGGTCACTATCACTACAGAGTCATTAGTCTCTTCTCCTCCAGAGCCACTCATCCCTGTTCGTACAGAATCACCAGTCTCTCTTCCTTTATAGGTTTATGTTCGTCGTCCTCGCTCTCATCCCCCTACTGATGTCCCCTCTACCTCAGGCGATGCAGGTAATACTTCTCAGTTCGTTGAGCAGATTGATGCACCTATTGTTAGTACTGACGAGATTGCAGGTACTGAGCCAGCTAATTTACCTGATGAAACATTGTCAGTGGAGGATGATGATTTAGGACGTCATTATCCGCGGCGTGATCGTCGTTTAGTTGATCGTTATAGTTGGACCACTAGGATTTTATATCCGATCTCTGCTTATGTTTCTTATAGTGATTTATCTCCTACATTTTGAGCTTATAGCATGACCTTATCAGATACGTCGATTCCTCGCTCTGTTTCAGAGGCTATGCAGGAGCCCCAGTGGGTTCTTGCCATGCAGACGGAGATGGATGCTCTTCAGTGTAATCATACATAGAATCTTGTCTCCTTACCTTCAGGGGTGAAGCCTGTTGGCTGTCGCTGGGTTTACACCCTGAAGTTTCTTGCGGATGCTACTATTGATCGTCACAAGGCTAGGCTTCTGGCGAAAGGCTTTACTCAGGTACCAAGTCGTGATTTTGGTGCTACATTTGCCCTCGTGGCAAAATTGACTACTGTTCGGTTGATTATTTCTCTGGCTGTGGAGTACTCTTGGCCTCTTCATCAGTTAGATGTGAAGAATGCGTTTCTTCACGGTGATCTGGACGAGATTATTTATACGGATGCATCATCGGGCTTTCGTGGTGAGGGGGAGTATATTGGAAAGGTATGTCAACTGCATAAGTCTCTTTATGGACTGAAAAAGTTGCCACGAGCCTGGTTCTCTCGCTTTAGTGATGTAGTCGCACGATTAGGGTTCACCAGATGTCATTCTGATCATACCTGCTTTATTCGACGGAATACTTCTGGACAGTGTGTCATCCTTCTGGTATATGTTGATGATATTATTATTACTGGTGATGATGTTTCTGAGACTGCGCAGGTCAAGGTAGACCTTGGGAAGGTCTTCGATGTGAAGGACCTTGGATTTCTGCGATACTTTCTTGGGATTGAGATTGCCCATAGTAGCAGGGGTGTTGTTCTTTCTCAGAGAAAGTATGTTTTAGATCTTCTTTCAGACACTAAGATGATGGGGTACAAACTAACATCATCACCCATGATTCCAAACCTGAAGCTTACTACTGAAGGTGAGGAGTTGAGAGATCCGACAATTTATCAGAGGTTGGTAGGTAGACTTATCTACTTAGCCAACACTAGGCCGGACATTTCATTCGCAGTCAGCCAAGTTAGTCAGTTCATGCACAAGCCGTGTCAGCCTCATCTTGATGTAGTTTATCATATTCTTCGGTACCTTAAGTCTTGTCCTGGACTTGGGTTGTTCTATACATCAGGATCTCAGACCAGTTTTCTAGCCTGTTATTCAGATTCAGATTATGGGGGAGTATGTGACGGTCGATCTATTACGGACTTCTGTGCTTTTCGAGGGACTCATCTTATTTCTTGAAAGAGCAAGAAGCAGGTAGTTATCTCCTGCTCGTCAGCAGAGGCAGAGTATCGGGCACTGACACTTGGTACGTGTGAGATTATCTGGTTACGATTGATTCTTAGTGAGCTGGGATTTTCAGTGACTTCTCCATCCACATTATATTTTGATAATCGATCTACTATTCAGCTCGCTTCTGACTCTGTACTACATGAGAGGACAAAGCATATAGAAATCGATGTTCACTTTCTTCGGGAGAAGGTTAGCAGTGGTATTGTCACTCCATCATTTGTGGGGACCAGTGGTCAGGTTGCGGATATTTTTACCAAACCTGTCACTCTATCTATTCTTCAGGACTCCGTTGTCAAGCTTGACTTAGTTGACATTTTTGCTCCAAGTTTGAGGGAGAGTGTTGGAGATATAGCAGCAGCCTAGTTTATTAGGGTTTTATTAAGTTTTCATTTTTACCTTTTTGTCCTTATTGTAACTTTCATTGACTATATATACGGGGCTCTACACTTAGTTTGTATCCCCTTTTTCTCTCTTCTAAATATTTCAAGTCATTGAGAATTCTTATTTTCCAATTTCCAAAGGGATGCTGTTAAGGATTTAACTATAGCCACTTTTGTAGGGAGGCCTTTCTAGGCTGATGGGGTTTGGAATTCGTCTTTTTTGGTTGGGCTAGGTTGATTCCTAGTAGGTACTAGTCACCTTGTTCATGCTCAATGGCATGCAAGCTCTGTTTTTTTCCATAGTCGTTGTTGTGATGTAATGGGTCCACTCTAATGTTAAACACATGGTGTGTTACTGGAGAAATGCAATAAAAATTTCCTACAAGGATTTTTGAGGTAATTCTTTGGTTCTTACAGAGTTCTGAATGAAGCAGGTTGAACTGGGTTGGTAAATTTAAATGCATGCATATCAACTATCTGATAGATTCTGATTACCAAGGAGTTCTAATTGGAATGTGAAAATCAGAAACCTAGCTGAAAACCTAGTCGTATATGTTACAACTTTGTTCAATAGGGATATAAAATGTCCGTAAGATGTATCTCTTTGGCCCAAAATCTGTCCTATTAATTACTTTAGTGTTTCTATTTTAAGTTTTACAATTCTATTATCTTTAATTATAAGTATATGAGGTGTCTAGGATGTTGACTATCAGTAGGTACAATAAGTAGGTTATTGATGTTAGAAAATCCAACTCAAAACCAATTGACAATAAGTGGAGAAACCCCTCAAGTATATAAGCCAACTTTGGGTGGTCCTAATCATCCAATGTGGGATACAATCTCTCTTTCTACTTTCCCTCATGTGGCACCCAGACTCGCATGTGGGGCGGAAAATTCAAATCTCTGATACCATGTTAGAACATCCAACTTAAAAACCAAGTGGCAATGAGTGGAGAGCCTCCTCAAGCATATAAACCAATCTTTTGTGGTCCTTATTATCTGATATAAGACACACTCACTCTTTACAACTTAGTTTTTGCCATTTTCTTGTCGATTTTGGGGAAAATTCTTGGACAAAGCATTCCGTTTGTTCTTCCTTGTTGAGAAAATGCATTTTCATGATTTTTGAATGCACAAAGATGTTCTGAAATTCATGTAAAAATGTTTATGTTCCTGAACATTTGGGCAGACGAACAAAGCCTAAACTGTTTGATCAACGAGAATCTCTGTAGCAAGTTATATTCTATGGTTCTGCGCAAAAAAGTGAAAATTCTGTATCAACCAATTTGCAAAGATAATTTCTCCACATGCTCTTGCTTTCTTTGCACTTCTACTTTTAGAATATGAAACTTTGTAGGATTAGACTCTGCTAATTTATATTTTTATATCTGGTGGTGTTTGTGACAATTTTAAGTTTTAACCCTTCTAAACTCGTTTGGTCTAATGACATTGTGGGTTTCCTGCTGTCTCTGTCATCTTAAACATATTGATGAATCTTCAAAATTGAAAATTTCTACTTCTTTTAGGTCCCGATGCAAGCTCATCATCTCTTTAATCCTTTTTACTTGGGTTCTTACCATTCCAGTTGATTAGTTTCTATCTCAGTTTTTGTAGTTTCTCTTCATTTCCTTTGCTGCTACTTTTTTTTGGTCATTAGCTGGTCTTACAAGTCCCAGTGCTTCATGTGGTCAGTAGCTTTTATTACTTGTTTCTAGAATTGTAGACTTTTCTAAATCTTACATCTCTGCATATTTAGGTTGATTGAAAATGGATATTTAGGCCTCAGAAATGGCATATTAGATCAGTCTGCTATATTGCTTTCAAGCTATGGTTGTCTGACTTGTATGAACTGCAAGGTAATATAATTTAGCTGCAATTATTTGACTATCCTTTTGTAACACGAGCTATAGTTTCTGAGAAACAGAAGTGTCTTTCTTTATGCATCTTGGGCTTGGTTTCTTTTTCGTAATGTGAATTGTAATATACCATCATAAATTTTGTTCTTGTCCTATCAATTCTTCATTAATCAATCATCATGCTATTTTTCCATGTTTACATACATATGTTTTCCAAGTATCATCTATGGCATATTTTTCTGTCACTATGCGAGATAAGACTCTGCAATTTTTTATGAGACCCATCATGGCTAATGTATGTTAAAGGGATTCTGTAGCTTCATTTGTCTTCGTGACCATTGATAACATATATTCTCTTGTGGGTATATAGCCTTTCTTAGACAAGGATGCTTAGAATATCATGATGCTTGATTGTTTATGGTATCCAGGTATTACTTTCGAGTAATTCAAAAAAAAGGGGGGAAAAAGGGACTTATTATATGTGCTGCATATTTCTTACAAATTATTCGGAGTATAACAGAATTTGAATAGATCCATCCAAATTAGAACTAAACACATGCCATCATGTGATTGATTATCAAGCAATTCCACATCACCTGTTTCTGTTTTTTTATTCAATAACTGCATGAAGCTTTGCAACAAATATATTCCTGTTTATTGAATGTTTTAGTTGATGCTTTTGGAACTGCAACTTGGAAATGCAACATTTCTTTGTTAAGTTTAGTGTTCCTCTTTGCTGCTCTCATGTTTAGTTGGGGTTTGTTCTCAACCCATCAATTTAAAACCAATTGGACTGCTTCTGGTTTGGTAAATATCATCAATTCAAGTATTTAATGTGTGTTATGTTTTTCCATCCTGTGCATTATTGTTTACCGGCAATATTTATGATGGTAGTAGTTTTTGGTTTACTGGGAATTTCTGCTTCATCAGTCTAGTTTAACATGTGCAGACCAAAGAACACAAGCTTATAAAACCACCAGGGTTGCACAAAAACCAGAAATCTGGGAAAAAGGATGCTTACAAAATACTACTAGCATTTTCAGGCTTGAAGCAGGCTTTGACAACTAACCCTGGATATAATCACCGCGTTGCAGAATGTCGAGAGGCTGCAAAAAATTTGTTGCAGTAAGATCCTTCGTCCTTATCATGAAAACTAATCACACAGTTGACTGACTTTCTTTGCCACTCTTCATGTGCATCCTTTAGTTAAAAGTCAAAACATATGCTATCAGGTGTAAACTAAGTCTTAACGAAGTGGCAGATGAGAGGAGATAGTGCAAGAAAGATCCAAACAATTTGTCTGTTCCTTAAAAGATGCTGTACTGCACACTTCAGTATTAGTCTTCCTTAGAGTTTTACTCCATCTTCACTACCATTCTTCTTTGTTCTTAACTTTGCCCAAGAAAAAAGTGCAATATGAGAATAATATGAATTGAAACTGAAAGATAAGAGGTTCAAAAGTAGGAATCTCACATCGAAAAATTAGGACCACCCGGGGATAGTTATATTGTTGATGGGCCTCACCACCCATTGCCAATTTATTTTGAGTTGGATGCCTAACATGATATCAGAGCTGCTCCTTAGGTGGTCAATGTACCAAGTATCTTACCCATTTAAATTTCTACTTGTGAGACTGGGTCGCATGTAAGGGTGGATATAACGGAGCTTGTATCCCACATCGAAAAATTGGGGTTACCCAAGGTTGATTGCATGGTTGAGGGGCATATCCATCCATTGCCAAATGCCAATTGGTTTTAAATGTTTTTGAAAGAATGACGAATTACATAGGATCATCAAACTGATGAAACATTACATCGGTTGTTTGAAACAAAATATGTACTGCAAAGGATAAAACTTCCTAAACTTCTTTTGTAGAATTTGAAAGAAAGGAAAGATAACAACTAGATTTAGGATTTCACTTTTGGGGAAGTATACATGACTTGTGACTTTTGTTTTGTGTGTGTGTGTGTGTGGCTGTCAGATGCCCTTTCCACAATTTTTACGAGAAAACTGTCCTTAATGATTTTTGATACAATAATGAGCTTAATACCTATATCTTTGTACTCTGTATAATCCCCCCCTCCCAGTCTCTCTTTCTCTCTCTCATGTAACTTCCTCTTTCTAAAAGTAGCCCCCATCATTTTTTTTATCCTTTGCTCCTTATCAGCATTAGCTCCCATCCACCTGACCTCACTACGGATAGAACCCTCCATCACCACAATACCCCATGCCCTTCATCAGTATACCATCACCATTATAAATATTGGAAAATGCAATATTCAAAGTAAACAAAGCCACTAGTTTTATGTGCTGTACTAATCTTCATCTTCGTCCTGGATCCTGTAACATGCAAAAGGAGGGATAAAAGGTTACAACACAATTAAGAGACCTAGTAATCTTGCTAATAGGCAAGGACTCAATTAGGTTTCTCCAAACCTAAAGACTTAGAGGAGGAATCCTTAGCAATGGTCAAGGATCCTAATTTTGTTTCATTTCAGATGACATGGCAAAAACTTTTTGCTCTGGGTGGAAATTGAAACGAACGGTTGATGGAAAATTGAAATTCTCATGTTTCAGAATGTTAACCTTTACAATGTTAGACCAAAAATGTCTTTTTCTATTTTGTCTCAAAGGAGTGTGGTGGTGGGAACATTGGGGGTTCCTCACAAGTAGATGGTCGTGAGCATTCCATTTGTGTTGTTGGTCCTTAAAATCATAACATGTCTGCCTCATATTAACCTTAAAATTTGTTCTCCAAGTATAGTTGGATGCTTAGAAAATTAGCGTGCTCAATGAATCAATTGTGAAGCTCATCTAGATAAATGTGGAGATTTTAATTTGTGTTTCGACAGTTCCTGCACGTTTCCAAATTTTCTCTTTATTTGCATTTGTCTTCCAGAGCTCTTCTGTTTCCAGTTGACTGGAAATATCACCAAAACCAAAATTTGATCCTTAGGAAGAGTAATTTTCTAAGAATGAGTTACAAAAGGATAAGCAGATAGGACTCTGTGAGAACTAGTCATGCAATTGAAAGCATCAGAGTCTTGAGACTATGATCTAGGATTAAGAGTGGAAGACATTAGACAGGTTGAAGCGATACCTGGGCAAAAGTAGCAATAGAGAAAGAGGAAGCTTCTTGTTTCTCATACATAAGCTAATCATATTCCTCTGTGAATTTTTTTCTTTTTTCTGTGAATGCTTTTTTGACAAGGTTAAGTAATTCCTTCCTTAGTTTCTTTTTTCTCATAATGCTTTTTGACAAAGTTAGGACTCTCTTTTCTTCATTTTTCTCCATTTGTTCTTTTTTAATTCACTAAGTTTGCAGCATCCATGTTGTCTTTATTTTCATTCAGCCGCAAATTTTGTTAGTCGTGATTTGGTTTTTCTTTTAGTTTGTCTGTTATTTTTCCAATGTTAGGGGCTATCACCAAGCTTTCTGATGGTTTTGTTCTCTTACAGTGCTTCTGGGAATGGACAAGTGGAGCCTCTCCTGTGCAATGGTTAGGATTCAACCTTGGATTTGTGACTTTAAAATTTTTGTAGTGTCCAATGATACTAATTACCTTTCAATGCTTGAACAGTTGAACCAGAAGCTTATGAAGCTTACAAGGTAGGCCTTCATAACAATGATTTCTAAGAGAATGCCTTTCTCTTTTTCACCAAATGGATAGGTAAAATGAAAAGGGGATGAGATTTGTGGTTGTTCTTGTTCACCTGTAGTGTGTTATCCACTACACAGTCTGTTCAGACATGTTATATTATCTTGTTTATGTACATTTTCAGGTGCTGGGATTGTGCACATCACTTCTTTATTAATGTGTTGCTATGTGGACATTGGACACAAGCCTTAATAGGCAGTTATTTCTATCTATAATCCTATTGCAAATAGCTCTACATGGATAAGACTTTTGACAAATTATAATCTAACCATTCCCCAAAAATTTCTCCTTTTGACGAGCTTGAAGAAGTGAATTCATTTTCCCACACTCAAAGGCTCTAAAAAGAATAGCATAGAATTTCAAAAGAAAATGAAACAAAAAACATTGAAGCATTGATGTCTCAACGTACTAGAACTGAAGAGCCTAACTTTTAACATAAATGTTAATCACTGAAATGAATAAACAAGCGTATTCTAGAAACCCCAGTGTAGAGTTAGGTGGCTTGTTTTGAAAATAAAATTTTAATTTCAACCCAAAAAGGATCCATTAGTCTTCAAAGTTAGTACAAAATGTTACTCATGATATTGTGAGATTGATAAACAATTTGACACTAGCACTAGTAGCAATCCTGATCTATTCTGTTAAAAAATTTGCTGGCAATTGCATGTATCTTCCCACTTCGTTACATTGTTTATCAGGATTGTGCTAATCTTGTCAAGATCTTGAGTTATATCTCTTACACCATACCATTCCTCACGTCAAATTCGTTTAGTGAGAAAGGTATAAGCCCCATGGCTTGGCACCAAATGATAGAGACATTACATCCCAAGTGCAAATACAACATAATTGGTTTGCCCAGTTGGTGCAATTTTGGTGCCTTAAGGTTCTATTTGATTTTTTGGGGAAAACTGGTTTTGGGAAAATGCATCAAGGCCCTGGATCCGCCATGGCTTCAATTCTCTCTCTATTGGATGTTTATTGTGTCCATCAACTATATTAAATTTAATTTCCATTAGTCAACTTTGTGATCTTGATTACATTGTTCAATTTTTCTGTACCGATTTTATTGTACAAAATCCTCATTTTAGAAGTTAATTGGGACATGCCGTAGTGTTAGAGGGTTTTATATGATTGAGAACTTGCATGTTCCAGCTGTAGCTACTTCTTTTGTTGATTTTTTGTTCTTTCGCTTGAACCCTTTGTATTCTATGCTATATGGCATGTTTCTATTTCTCGTTTATTAGTTGCTACTGGTGCACTAGGAAATTTAAGCAATCATGATATTTCTGCTTGTAATGGTTGTAAACTTTCCAAATTCATGACTTTATCTTTCAAGAATAGTTCTTTTACTTATTTTGCTTCTTTCAACCTTATGCATTTTGATGTGTGTGGTTCTCTCCTCGTTGCCACTAAAAGGGAATCTCAGCGTGATGTTTCTTCTATATTTTCTGTTTTTTCGTTCCATTATTCACACACAATATTGTTTAGTTATCAAAGGTTTTCAGAGTGATTTGGGTACGAAATACAGATATATTGATTTTCTTGATTTATTGAGATCTGATGGAACTATTCAGTAGTTCTTTTGTGCAGGTACCCTTGATCAGAATGATATGGCTAAGTGAAATCACAAACACATTATGGAGATTGTTTGCTAAGTACTTTTATTTGTGCTTGTTCCCAGCTCATTTTTGAGAGAGGCATTCTGGATTCCTTCTATTATTGAAAATTCCGACTTGCACCTTTAAAGATTAATTTTCTTCTATTGTACCCTCGATGTTATAAAATAGTTGCAATGTGACCCTCATACTACCTTCCGTTGTTGTTTCCATCAAATTCAAGGGCATTATGTGTAGCACGATTTGACAGAAACAACAATGAAATTTGGTGTGTGGATCACATTGAAATCATTTTATGATTTTGAGGGTGCAATGTGAGAAAATTAATTTTTGAGGATGCAAATTGAGAATTTTAAAATCTTTTAGGGTGCAAATTATGAATCCCCCTCCTAGTTGCTAACCTTAGTTTAGTATTTTAGACTAGTTTATATACTGTTGCTTGTCTAGAGTGAGTAGAATCCCTCGCACATTTTCTCTCACATCTGAATGACTTAAACTGCGGCATCCCTTGACCATTTTTCGAAACACCAGGGTGAGCTACAATGCTTCGCTCGTTATTTATTTTGTGATCAGTGTAGACCTCTTAAACTGAAAGGTAACTTCTACAAGAAATCCATGAAACCAACAACACTTTATGGTAGAAATAGCACTTATAGAAGACAAATTAAGAAAGAGCCAATTTAGGTGGTTTGAACCGATTTATAGAATATCTATTATTGCAATAATGAGAAAGAATGTGATATCTATTGATGGTAACACGAGGGATTGAGGTATATCAATATATTTTTGTATTTTACAGTTAAAAAAATACATAGTTTCCAGTTTAACAAAAATACAATCCTTAGTATAACGCAAGACCATGATGCATGTAGCTCAACCTAAATAGTCAGGATTAGGCTTAGTTGAGTTAAGTTGAGGGGCGCAGTAAGTTATGTTCTTAGGTATTTTAATACGGACTTCAATGGGCTTATACAAATTTTGGTAAAAAGCAAGGCTTGGCAATTGATTAACCTAGCTTTATTGTCTCACTGAGTCCTGTAGTTCATGCATGAGCATGCCTGTGACAGTCTTTGGATTCTTGGGTTTATAATTCTCCACTTCTCTGTTGTAGTTGTTCTTGAGTCATCATACTGTATTAAGATTGTGAAGATATATATATATATGTTAATGTGCTTAAGAGCAGGATCTCTTGTGAGGACTTAGTTTTGATTTAGTCACGCGTCATTTTCTAGTTGATTATGTAAAATTTGCCTGTTGGATGTTTGTGCAGAGCAAGTTGGATTCCAATCTAGCTAAAAGAGCTGAACATTATTTCTCAGAGAATATGCGGGTTATGAAAGGCATGTCTCTTTCTTGATGTCCTCTAAAAATTCATTTAGTGGGCATTCCTTGTGTTACTTTTCTTTGTTTATGTGATTTATATTGTATGTGGAACCAATTATTTGGTATGATTTTAGGGCTTGAGGCATGGGCTTCTGGCAATTTGGAAGATTTTGGAAAGCTTATCTCGGCCTCTGGCCTAAGTTCTATCAAAAACTATGAATGTGGTATGACTCAGATCTTCTATATGTTGACATTTTTTTATACATTTATTTATAAAAAGTGTTAAAATTTTATTCAAAAATGAACAAAAAATTCAAATAATCGTTTTTTACATTTTATTTCTCTTTAAAAATTTCAAAATTTATTGAGTCTTCTTTTTTATTTTTTTCCTCTTAAGTTAGAGGAGCAAAAAAACTGGGTGTTCAGTTGGACCTAGTGTCTTTCAGTTTTCTTGACTTCAGGATTTCTGGAAGGGTTACCATTTAGAGAGATATCTGGCTCCTTTCCCTTAAAAGAAGATGGGGTCACCAAGGTTTTTTGTGAAAACATAATAATTGTTTTTGTAGGAAAATGATTCACAATTTTTAACGAGAATTCCCATACGTAATAATGATGTGATGAAAGTGTAACACTACGCATTTTATTTCTTTTGGGGCTTCATGGCTATGCATCGATAGTATCTAGATGAAGTGTTCCTTCGATGCTTATTTCTATGTGGATCAAGTAAAGTTGGCCATTCTCAATATGACACTATAATTGTGTTAAATTTTCATTCTTCTCCTGGCTTGTGGCCCAAAGAAGACCTGATTTCATTAGATTGGCAGTGCTTTTTGTTCCAAAAGAAAAGCATCAGCCTTTAATTACGCAAAGCCAATGGTCTGTGCAGATTTGTGCTTGATGTGGATAATCAAGTATATTGTCTTGAATACATCTATCTAGTTCATTTTTTCCACCAGTGACTGCAGGCACAATTCTAGGATAGAAAAGTTTCGAAGTAAGAAGTTGTTATGGGAATGCTTTGAAATGTGGACATTTTCTTCTAATCTTAAACAGGATTTAGAATTGTTGTCAAACTGGTAATCTTTTTTGGTGATTGTCAAAATTGAAATCGTTGCAGGAAATCTTTTTAAAATTTTATTTTACACATCACAATCCTCAAATACTTTGATTGTACTTGGGTTGCACCTCTTTGGCACTGAGTGAAAAAAAAAAAAGGAAAAAATGTACATGTCCTTGTGTAATATATTTGAACTTTTCAGGTTGTGAACCACTCATACAACTGTATGAGATCCTTCTGAAGGCTCCTGGTGTATATGGAGCACGGTTCAGTGGTGCAGGTTTTCGAGGGTGCTGTCTTGCGTTAGTAGACGCAGATTATGCAATGGAAGCTGCATCATTTGTGAAGAATGAGTATCGTAACCTCCAACCTGACTTTGCAAGCCATATCAACGCAGAAAAAGCAGTTTTGATATGCAATGCAGGCGATTGTGCACGTGTGACCTGAATAGATGAGTATATATTGTTTGTTGACTGTCCATTTGTGCGCACATTCGTACCATGTGATTTTATTTTGATAGCATTTAGACTCTTCCGGCCATATTCTTTTTGTTGTATTAAAGTGTGTATGAATAAGATTGAAGACATTGGAGAGGGATAATAGTAAATGCACTTCACTATGCCAAAATTCTTGGTCATGTTTACACAATTCATCATTGTATGATATATACCATCAATTTTTCTGTGTGAAAGTATATGGTTTGGCACGAATTTTTCTTTGTGTATTTGCATATTGCCACGACACAATCAAGCATAGACTGGATTATATCCCTAATGGGTTGAACAAGTTGTTTTTGTATTTAGGAAAATAGCACTTGCTAATGTGATGTATAACTTTGGAGTTCATCTCTCCAAAAAATACATCTCTTAATATCAAGGAACCCGATTAGAAATATCAATGAACCCGATTAATGTCATTGGGCAGTAGACTTTATTTTTTTATCTTTTATGGTCTATTTCTTAGTTCAATATCGTTCTCACTGGAATCAAAAAATTAGTAGATATGTTCTGTCCAAAATGAATTAAGGGAAAATAATTTTCACAAAAAGTTTAAAAAATTCATCTTAAGAGGCATGGGGAGAGAGAGAGAGAGAGAGAGAGAGCCAAACTCAGAAAAAAGAGAAATATTGAAAGCGGGATTAGAAAAGAGGAAAAACACTGAAAGGAAAACAAGAACATGATACAGACAAAGAAAGGAAGATGCTAAAGAAGGCTGGAAGTCACTTCCCAAGTATTTCTACAAAAATTACACAACTTCTCTCATGTTTTTGTTTACAGATTCTGTTTCTAAATAAGCATGTTATACCATTTTTAAATTGGTTTATTCTGCAGCCTAAAAAATTCACTGACTGACTTGATCCCACAGATTCTTTCTAATGCCATCATCAAGTACACATCAACCCAACCTCTAGTAATAACATGCCACCTCCAACATCTCCCAGAACTCGCACACAAACACACACACACACACACACACACAGAGCATGTTACATTGCTTCGCCAGACAAATGACCATGGTTGTTGACTGATGCTAATTCCATGCTATACAGTACTTTTCAATCAAGAAAACAAACACAGCAACCCAGTTCATCCTACTTGGCTCTGAACATTAACAAATATCCAATTTTGAACCGTATATAATGTGCAAATAAGAGGGCATGCACAGGACATGTTATAATGGCTAATCAACTTTAGAATACTGCAAGACCAGAATCCACAGCTATCTATGAATTTGTTAAAATCTGAGCTCATTCCATCCAAGTAAAACTGGCAATTGCTCTTTCCTATTACAATTGCATTTTATACACATTCTTCACAATATCAGAAGAAAATTCGAAGTTAAAACACCTGAGGCGCTAACCCACTCAAAAGAGAAGGCCAAAGGAAAAAAGAAATCAAACTAACAACCGTTTGCATGCATATTAGCCACCACCTTCAAGTTTTAGGCTTCTTTGGTGGGCCCATGTCTCCAAGCTCAGACTTGCGCTTTATCCCCAAGAAGTGCTCAACCTGGAAGATGGACATAAAACATTAAAAACTGGTCCATACGGCATCAAATTGAAATTTTGAAACTGAGAACAAAATTTGACTAGCTTCTGAGAAGAAACTAGTACGTCAGACAAATACAATGGTTCATCACATTGCAGAGGATAGAAATATCATAAACAATGTGTAGAGCATGTGCAGGAAACTGGACTGTCAATGGCACATCACTAAAAATCTATATTGAGATGTGAAATGTTGCATGAAAAATGCTTCACTTTTCAACCGGACTCTAATTTCAGACATAACAAAAAGGAAAGCTGAACTAAAATATGGGGAGGGGAGAATACAACATCATTCCATAGCCCATAGGTATATGATCTTTCTCGCCTTCTCAAGATAGGCTTATAACGAAGAGGCGAATCACCCTATGGCATCTCTGGTGGTATGGTGTTCCCCAAAATCATTTTATTAAATGTGAAAGAAACAGATTTAGTTTTCAATTCTGAATCAGTGGTATGCATGCTTGCCGAATGCATAAAAGATTTTTGAGAATGTATCTGAAGACACACTGTGAAATATACATAGAAAATTGGTTCAAAAATTAAGGGCCAACGTGGATTGTTTTTATTAAGCTAGCTTGTATTCTAAAATTGTTGGCTGCTGCTAAGCTGTAGTAGGCTTCAGTTTTCAATCTTTCATGGTAGTTGTTCACTTTATTAAACCATACAGAAGGTAGGAGGTTGAACATGGTCCGAAACATTCATGCAATTCCCAAAGAAGTTTTTGTTCTCTTGTTTTCTTCTTTTCGCACAACTTATAAGAGCCTACCAAACATACTCTTTTTTTAGGGTAATCAATACCCAAACAGTTTCTTTTTACAGTGAAAAGAACACCCAAACACACTGTCACTTTTCTTTTTACACAAAACATGTTTCTAGTATTTTCAGAAGGAACAAAAATTGCTATGTTACCAAATGCAACCTCATTTTGCAACCAATATGCTACCAGACTCTTTCCCTCTGAAAGTGCGCGCGCGCGCGTGTAGAATGAAACTGCAATACATTATGTTCATCTAGTTCTTAGATGAAGCAAGTAGTTTGTTTGACAAGGACCGCCGACATAAAACGGTTACAAAGGTCTTCCCTCAGAAAGATCAGAGGCAAGTGAACTGTATTCTTACTGACATACTCATAGACAAAGCTGGTATGCCAAAAGATAAACCACAACTGCATCTACACACATATATATACCTATTAGTGAAATATAAGCTATTCATCTAAACAAGGTAAAGGAAACAATATACGGAATATAAAAATTTACTGACCTTTCTATCCCCCAGCATGGGAGTCAAGCCTCCAGGGAGGTCCTTCTCAACGGTAGCAAAACCACTTTTAGGATCACTAGTTTGCCTGGAAACATTAAATTAACTAGAATAAGTAACTCAACTGATAACTCGGGTCAAAATGACACTGTTACCAACCACCACAAAAAACCGGTTAATAACTAGATTGAACAATCATCATCTACAACCAAATCCTGCAATGGATACACCCATAATCCGTAGGAGCTATCAAACTTCTTGATTTTCTTCATTATTCTATTTGTGATATTGTTAGGGCTACACATAATTCATGTGGATGTTCGCAAGAATCCACATGAACGTCCACCATTGGATGTTCCAAGGAAACTCAGCTGAGACTCTGCAGGACCAGAATCTTCCCCAGGAAGGCACCAGACCTACAATCCGGGGTCAATACCCTCATTCTTCAGGATTATCCAATAAAAACCTTTCCTCATACGTTATACACTAAATTCAACAAAATTGCAAAATGAAGGTAAAAATTTGAAGCACCATATCCACCATGTAAACCCACAAAGAAAACCCGAGTTTCAATTAACTTTGTAGCACCGTCATTTGGCTAGCCACAATAAAAGACAGGAAAGAAAGAAATAAGAAAATATACCAGCAGCTAATTCAGTTTAGCAAGAGGAAAGGAGTTTTTCTCCCTTCATGTCCAACAAAAAAGGTGAATTTTATCCTTTGAAGCACAATCTTACAATTTCATGTAGGGTAGTTTCTAATCTGCCTAGAAAAGCTACTTGATCCCCTCCAAAACTCATCCCCATCATGCTACACATATCACTCCTGAATGGAGCTCTTATACTTGCATGAATAATTATGTGGATTCTAATCTAATGGGCAGCAGTAACAAGCCTAAATCCTCTTAATGAGCTGTCAACCCTTGGCTTGCTCAAGATGATAATCGAAATTTCACTTTCCTCATCTGGTGCTATTCAAAAGTAGTGAGTCTACAAGAATTTCACCATTGAGATATTTTATAAACCAACGAACTGAAAAAGAGAGACATACCCTGGTTTAACATGCCCGCTGAGAACAAGATAGGGTGTCTTATTTTTAGCTTGAGCTTCCCTCATCCTCTCCACAGACGATGATGGTGTATCTGCATTTTTCATTTGTTTAACCTTCAGTTCCTCATGGTATTTGCGCAAGCGCTTTTCTTGCTTCATTTTGCCTGGTCCTTTCCCATGGAACTTATGTGAAATCTGCCGAAAGGCTTCCTTTGGCGTCAACTGGTAATGACAAAAAAAAAAGCTCAATATTAAAAAATGCTTAACTTTGTTTTTTCTTTTAATAACATCATCACTATTGAAAGCATAATGTTAATAGAAACTCGCAGAGTATAAGTGGGGCCAGGGATGTGACCCACTTAGGAAACTCCCCAATCCAGTTGACGTAAGTAAGAAGTCACTAAGTCATTATCTCATTGCATTTCAAAGGCATGACTATCCTAAAGACAACCATAGAATATTCCTTGCTTTTAATGTCAGCAGAACTAACTTTTTTCCTCAAAGAGGAGGTCATTCATGTTGGCCGTTGGCCATCAAAAACCCAAGTCAATCACCAATCATATCCATCTGAACACTAGTAGCAACTGGCTCGGCAGTAAACACTCATGCAAACTGGATTCGGCATAGAGCACTTAAATTAACCTAGTGGGTCATATCCAAATTCTTTCAATAACTACAACTGGCTTCTGTTAGGCAGAATACCAACACTCAAAATGCATCAGCATTAGTTCAACAAACTATCTCCACTAATCACCATTTTCATCAGAATGATCAACACATGTAATTGATCAAGTTATTATTATGTAATAAGATAAAAGTTTTAGCTAAGAACTCTTCTACATGGGATCTGCTGAATGTGATAAAGTTGAAAGTGATTGCATCATCAAGAAAAGAGTACTTACAATGCGCCCAAACTCGTCTGTCCTCTCAATACGTATTTCTTTGGGTCCATCATTGTCATGGATGCCCACAAGCTTGCTTTTTTTCTTGTCCATGTTTCGACCACCCCATTCAATAGTTTCTTTAAGTGTTCCTCGTTCTTTTAGCAGCTTAAGTGCACCAGATAATCCCTTCCCGACAGCAACTTCGTGAATTGTGTCATCGAGTACTATCTCTTCTTCATCCTCATTAGCAGGGATTTCATCTTTGCCAGTATCATTTATCTCTGTCCAACCACCATCCTCATCTTTTTCTTCTGGATCAGAGACTTTTGGTGCCACATCTTCCTCCATGAAAACATCTTCACCATCAGGCTTATGTGACTCTGAAAAGCAATAGCAAGAATGAATATTGTTCATTCAAGATATGTAAGGATGTGCACCATCAAAAAAATAAATAAATAAATAATACATAGAACTAAAAACAAATTGAATCATCTAGCAGAACATTAAAAATGTGCAGATATTGGACTCAAAATTCAAGGTGACAGTGGCAATTAAGCAGAATACACCATAAAATACATGTGGCAATCTACTATACATCCCAATATAAGAGATGAAAAAGGATTATTAAGACTTAAGAGTATCATTCCAAGACTACTTCTGAACAAACTCTTAATTGTAGTGCTTACAAAACATGAATATGCCTAAAACTTAAATCAAAAAGCTACAAATACTCCTACAAACTTTTGGACTCGCAGGCAGTTGAAGTGAGATGTACTCCACAACACACCAGTGTCCGTTAAATGCCACATGGGCATATCACAGTTGAGGCACTCAAATATTTGGTCACCACAATTAATATGGTCCAATCATGATTGTAACAACAATAAATAGAACATTCTAGGTATTGCTAATCAAATTTTGCTTGCATAAAAAAGGAACCAAAAATAGCATACCATCATCAAGCTGAAGACCCCAGACAAACTCTTCCATCTCAGTAAACACAACCTTGTTTTCTTGCGCATCTCCAGAGATGGAGTTTTGGTTATCAGAAGGTGATCTGATGGCAATGGAAGAAGCAAGGAGAGCAATTGCCTGAGGACCAGATGCCACTGCCTCCTCTTGCTTTTTCAGAGATAATTTTCTTGCCCTTTCTAGTGATCTACGGAGATCCTCATCATCATCGCCAAAAACTGGTGCATCATCTTCCTCAGTTTGGTTAGTAATAACTTGCCCCAGCCGGAGTGCTTTAGATGCCTCATCTGCTTTAGCTAATGCTGATTGGTATGCATTGCTTCTCATCTCAGCCTCAGATCTCTCCTGTTCCTCTCTAAGAGCCTGCCTCTTCGCATCTTTTCGAGAACCGAGATCACCAACACCCAATCCAGCATAGACAGCATCTGCTTCAAGAGCATCAATATCCAGCTTCTCTTTTTTCCTCAAGGATTTCTTTTTCTTGGGCTTTTTAAACTGCAGCATTTCCTCCTGAGTAAAGTAATCCGATGAGATTTTTCCAATTGAATTGAGATCTTGAACATGACTGTCTGTAGAAACTCCCTGTAACCTTCTTCGCAGCTGGCAATGGTGAACATGCAAATTTAGGATTATAAATAAAGTCGTTGGTACAATTCCTCAATGCAACTACTGAAATACTTCGACAAGAACACTTACCTCCTCCAGTTTCTTTTCTGCTTCACCGGAGAAACGTCCACTTGAATCCAAAGTTACTCCCTAAAAATATAGATCTAGTTAAGCACAATATATACCACACTATCCAGAGACAAAAATTCTACAAACTCCAAGAAAAGAGCTTGACCTCATCTGCGACTGGATCGTCGTATTGAGGAAGTATTTTCTTTTCAGAACCAGGCTCGTCATTGAACCTACAATGGCAAAATAAACAAGAAGGGCAGTTAATTTTCTGAATTGCATTTATGGGATATTGCATTGACCATAATTTGTTCTTACTTGTCATCGTAAATCCCCTTTTTTTTCTTTGCAGCGTTATAAGCCTCATCCCGCCGCTTTTGTTCCCCAATTTCCACATTTTCAAGCACATCAACCTCTGGTATATACAACGTAACGTCACCTTAGGAAATCTGGGTCCAGCAAATATGCCAAAGGATAAAGAGAGAAAAATAATATAAAAATAAAATAGTAGCAGAAGAAAATCAAGAAAAGGCATAGTTTACCTTCATTAATGTCACCATCTGCAAGTATACTCTGATCTTTTAGTGTTAAAACAACTGCACCACCTTCAATCACTTTGTCAAGCCCATGAAGGACTTTAACCCCCGCCAGATCTTCTGTCAAAATGTTCAAGGCAAAGGTCAAAATTTGATTATATGATTTAAGATTCACTAAATATGGTATCAAAGCATTCTATTTGTGAATTGCATGTGGCAATCACCTTACAAACTACAAAGGATATATGTGTTTATGTGTGTGTCTATATATTTATACATATGCAAAACAACGTGCATGACCGAGATGAAGGTCAAAAGTCAATACTTTGTCTCACTAATATTGCACTCTAGAACGCCATACTAGTGAGACAGAGAAAGCAGGAACAAGCCACTGAGAATAATGATAAACTCAAGGTAATATACATTTCCGACATGAATTCTACAATATGGCATCCTAATGTTCCATGTAACATAGACAGTCTGGTGACCTCTACATTCACCAATTTGGCCTTTGAAAAAGTTGGATAGTCATTCGGTCAGCAAAGGATAGTGCACAACTAGTTTCACTACATAATAGCCGTAGTAAAACACTAAGAACTAGTTTGAGTGCCATATGACAGAGGAGATTGAAGAGGCATATTAGAAAAAAACTTTCACAAAATAGCTTGATATCATATTTGGGATTCTGGTTGTTTGTATCGCCCTTGGTATGCATGGATGATAAGTCTCTATGCATAAGGAAATTGAGTAAGATTTGCTATGTCAAATTGAACAATTTGTGAGTTACACTGCAACTCCTTGTTTTTGTTTTGATAATTAAAACATCGTTGTGTTCCCTTAGGTTTTTATCTATGTTTCGAATGCAAAAGAAGATAATCAAAACATTGCTCTGAATAAATTTCTACTACTATTTGCCACGACTCTGAAACCCTTCACCTCTGGTTCAGAGATGAAGTTGAAACCCAAGCTCTCTTTCGATTTCTATAGCGCATATTGTAGACGAAGACCAAACACTTTTTCCAATCTTTGTCACACAGACAAAGACGAAACCCTAGCTCTATCTGGATCTTTGTCATGAAGATGAAGCCCCAACTCTCGTCCTCTAAAGCAAAGGCTATGGTTGGTTCTTTCATTCAATTACATTATGCAATGAAATCGCCTAACCAAGTTGGTGATTTCACATGGCTCAATGTGAATAATTGACAAAAGGAACAAGTCATAGGTTGAAATTAAAATGTATTTGTTGCTGAAATGCTTATTGGAGAAGCATTTCGAGAAAGAAAATCATTTAGCAGGCAACCATAAAGTCGTAGTGGCATGTATGAAGTGTTTGGAGGAAGTTGTTGGAATGTTCGATAAAATATTGGATGATAGGAACAAAAATATTCAACCATAAAGCGTTTAGATGCACGGCATATGTTGATAAAGTCGGTGATGTAAAATATTCAAAAGTGACACTGGACCTAGAGGTAAAATCAAGGATCAAAATATCGTTTCGATGTATTGTTTCGGTCACCTAGGAAGCAGAAACGTTTCGACGTGTTTCGGAAACATAATGAAAAAAATAAAAAATTTAACAATTATTTTTCTAAAACATTTTTGAAAATATATCAAAATATTTTGAAATAATTTGAAACACTCCAAAACAATTGTGTAAATGCATTGCAATATTATAATACATTTAAAAACATTATGGAATAGCTCGAAATATCAAAATTTCGATTCTATCACTGTATCATTTCGGTTTCCTTAGAAACAGAAACGTTTCGGATGTTTCGACCGTTTTGAAACGATATTTTGATTCTTGGGTAAAATACATGTGTCGACCGTCAATTTGAATACCACATTGAAGAAAAGGGTAGAGAGGAAGTAAGTTTATATATATGTAGACGTTTTCAGGCAAATGCCCTTCCGTATAATTTGGTGAAGGACCCCTATTCCAAAGAAAGTTGGAATCCGTTGCTGCATTGGACAAGGGATTGAAACTTCCTATCATAAGGTGTGATCCTCTTTTTCAAGGAAAAAAAAAGATTTAAATGTTGAGTCATTGGAAAAATCGTTTTGAATCATATTTTTTTGAATAAGAAAAGATGGATCCTTTCCTCTTTGGGGAGTTTTCTTGCAAAAGTTATTTTGATTCCTTGATTAATTAACCTATTTTTCCCTTCTTTCATCTCTCAGTCATGAATTGGAATTCCTAAGCACCGTACAAGTGTTTGCATGGTTGCTTGCACATAGAAAACTAAATACTAATGAACTGCTCAAAAGAGACAACCGTCATATGCTCTTCAACCATAATGGTCATCCTTTGGACGAATGACGAAAGTACGGATCACCTGTTTCAACGATGCTCTTTCATCTCCAAGTTCTGGAATAAGCTTTTGACAATTTTGGGATTCCTAGGGTGGTTCCAAGAACGAGTGACTTGATTCTCGTAATTGATGTCAAAGCTTTTGTTTCATGTAAAAGAGCCAAGATTTCATAGAGATGTGCGATGCTGACATTGTTTTGGGCAATATGGTTTGAAAAAAATGGGAAATTTTTGACAAAAAAGAGGCCACTTGGGAAAATGCGTGAGAAAGAATATCCTTTTTAACATCTCTTTGGGTTTCAACACCTAAGGAATTCGAAGGGATCCCACTATTTTTTGTCCAAGGTTAGTGAGCTCAAGTGTGTGATGAGTGTTGACATACGTCCATCATTGACTTTGTCTTTGTTATTACTTGCCTATAGTCTTCTAATTTTCTCTATTTTTATGTAACAATTAGAGGACTTCTTGTCCTCTTCTGTCCTCTTTTTGTTACTTTTATAAATATTATCTTTTCCACAAACAAAAAAAAAAAGGGTCAAGTCTAGCTTCCATAATCCAATCCCCAAGCAAACAGGCCAGAGTTAATACATTAAGAGGCTGAGCTAACAATCACTTTGTCTCCGGTTTGAAGTCCACAGTATTGGCCACGATTCAGAGGGCCCTGCGACATATTGAACATAGGATTGTAGAATGACCGAGATGTCTCCCAAGTTAACCACAAGCCAAGTGAGACTCATGGTTTACTCGAAACACGAACCATTTCGGAACCAAACCAATCAGCCAATTTTTTGAACCATGAATCAACAGGTATAATAAAGTCAGAAAAGACGGGAATAAAAAGGAAACATACGAGTAGTATGCTGGCCTCCCGCCTCATCTTCACTTTCTCCTTGATTGATAATGTCCTGCAATAATCATTCATAAACTTAATCAAACGAATCTAAGATAAATTTAAGGAACACAACTGAAATACAAACCAACCTGCTCCTCAAAAATCTTTGAGAGCTGCAAGGCTCTCTCTTTTTCAGCATTCCTTCTATCTTCGAGCTTACGGAACCTGTTAACCCATGACAGAACCTCAGAAACACCTTCAGATTTTTTCTTCAATCTTTCTTCTTTCATCCTACAAAGAGAATAATAAACTTAGGGGAAAGCGCACTTGTTTGACATAAACTGTAATGGAAAAATGCAGATATAGTGCATTGAAAATCCTTGACTAAGCATATCTCTTGTTGCCAGAAAGAATCTCACAGAAACTATGCAGTACAAGCATTCCATTATTCGGATGAGAAAATTACGAAATTTACTTGCACAAAGATTTAAAGCAATGCAGCGGGATAACATACACCCATCATAAAACCGGTATGTGCAATTGATACAAGCCAATTACAGGATTAAAGCTCAAGTAGTTCAGGTCAAAATATAACAGAAAGGCCAATTAATATAATTTCAAGGCAAAAGCAATTGCATTGTCACTATTTATTCAAGTACTAGCACCTTCAATCATGGAATTGTCCACCAAGTTCCAACAAACTTTAATTGGCAAGTGTGCATACGGGAAGCCATCGCTGGGGGTAACTCGAGAGTTTATTCTCACTAGATGGAGTCCTAAGGGAGATTTTACTGT
Source organism: Ilex paraguariensis (assembly GCA_963454935.2). Lineage (NCBI taxonomy): Eukaryota > Viridiplantae > Streptophyta > Magnoliopsida > Aquifoliales > Aquifoliaceae > Ilex > Ilex paraguariensis. The sequence continues at coordinate 186,266 of CAUOFW020005547.1, forward strand.
TGGGATCTTGGATCCTAGGCACATCTTAGTTCGTTTCGAATTATATGAAGATTACGTGAAAACATGGTTGAAGGACGCAACATACATAGAAGGCTTTCTCTTTCGATTTTTTACATGGTTCCCAGAGTTCCTTCCTGGAATTGAACCTCCTATTGTTCCAGTGTGGATTTCGCTCCCAGGGCTGCCTATTCATCTTTTTAATCAGGAGAGTCTGAGAGATATCCTACGCCCTACTGGTCGTATTCTGGTTATTGACAAAGCTACCTTGCAGTTGTCCAGGCCAAGGGTTGTGAGGGCATGTGTAGAGGTCAACTTGTTGGCTGAAAACACTAAAAGATTTTGGTTAGACATGGGAGGGGTGAGTGGTAGATGGCAGAAGATTGTATTTGAAAAAGATGTGAAGTATTGTTTGTCCTGTTTGAAATAAGGACATGATGTTATGAGTTGTCGTAAGAAGAAAAAGGAAGGTGGTGAGAGTACTGGTATTCTGAATGTTGAGCAGTTGCATGAGAAGGTTCAAAAGGGGAAAGAGATGAGGGATAAGGGGAAGAGTATTATGACTGATGTTAAAAACGCTAAAAAGAAGAAGGAATATAAGCAGAAAACTATGGTGTATTTGGTAGAAACTGGTAATAAATTTGACATTCTGAATGATTTACAGGTTCCTGATCCTGTTGTGGAATCTGGGGAATGTTCTGTGCAAGAGTTAAATCCCTTGAATGGGGATGAAATTCAACTAAATGGTGGAGGAACAAGTGTACAGGAAAAAGGAGTTGGGGTTGAAAATGCTCAGGTGGAATCTGAATTAGAAATTGTGGAGGACATTCCTGAGAAGATTGATGAAGTCCAATTGGTTAGTAGAGGTGTGGAGGTGATTGGTGAGGATGTTATAAATTTAGAGAGGGATGGAGAATGTGGTTTTGTTAATAGGCAAGACTCTCCTTCTGGGAATGGATCCTTTTTTATTGACCATAATTTTGTTAACAGAGTGGGTTGGATTCTCTTTAGATGATGAGACTGGTTTGTTAAGGAGAACTGATCCTCCAGATAAAGGACACCATTCTGATATGGACTGTGTCCAGAGTAATGCAAGAGCAAGAAGGAGAAATAACAAGGAATTTTGGTCAGATGATTCTAATGCTGTTCCTTGGGTGCTTTCTTCTATGGAGGCTTCTGCCAGACTTAGATCTGGAGGTAATCTTTCTTCAAATTTTCTATGATTAGTTTTTTAGCTTGGAATATGAGAGGGGATAGTAAAGGCCTTCAAAGGAGGAGGTTAAAGAAATTAGTAAGATTAAATGATGTTTGTTTAGTAGCTGTTTTGGAACCTAAACTAGGCAGAGCTAAATTGCCTGGCTTTGCTTCTGGAATTGGACTGTCTCATTTTCTGTATAATGAATTGGCTGAAAGGCATATTTGGTTATTGTGGAATGATAGGGTGTCTGTGACGGTAATTGAGTAGCATGAGCAGGTAATTACTGTTGATATTTCTTACCAGGGTTCAGAGGGTGTATGTGTTTCTATAGTATATGCTAGTTGTGAACATGTGGTAAGAAGGCTTTTATGGCAGTATTTGTTGGAAATTTCTATACTACCTTCTGTGCCTTGGATGGTGGTTGAGGATTTCAATGCTGTGATGAACTCCGACGAGAGATGAGGAGCTCTTCCATCTTATGTCTCCATGGAGGAGTTTGGAGGTTTTGTTCAGGATGCTGGTCTGATTGATGCTGGTTTTGTTGGTAGCAGATTTACTTGGTGTAACAATCAGCAGGGCAGAGCTAGAATGTGGTAGAGGATTGCTAGGGTGTTGTTTAATACAAATTGGAGTGTGTCTTTTGATAAAACTGAGGTGAAACATTTGGGAAGGGGTAGATCTGACCACAGTCCTTGCTTATTAGTTTGTTTTGTTCTTCTAAGCAAAGAATTTCTTATTTCAAATTCCAAGATATGTGGGTGGAAGATGTTGGTTTTTTGCCTTTGGTTGCTTCTCATTGGGTAGGGCAATATTCAAATAATCTCATTGAAAATGTTTTCTTAAAGTTAAAGTTTTTGAAGTTTCATCTGAAAAAATGGAATAAGGAGGTCTTTGGTAATATTTTTGAGAGGATAAGAATGAAGGAAAAAGCATTGCAGAGAGCATAGATGTTGGTTGAGCAGAATGATTATGTTGATAATGTTCTTGCTCTGGAGGAAGTGCAGAAAGAATTAGATGGGGTTTTGAGTTTGGAAGAGATTAATTGGAAGCAGAAAGCTAATATTAAATGGGCTGTGGATGGGGAGAAAAACACAAAGTTCTATCATGTTTGGGCCAAAGGAAAAGCTACAAGAAATAAGATTCATAGAATTCAAAATGCTGAAGGGGTGTGGGTTCAGTCTGAGAAATAAATTGGGGAGGCTGCAGTAGATTTCTTTGCAGGTCTTTATCAGTCTGAACAGCATGATGTTAGGGAGGATTTACCATCTGTGATCCCTTCTTTAGTAAGTTCTAAAGTGAATGAGATGCTTACTATAGAGGCTTCTATGGAGGAAGTAAAAGGGGTTGTTTTTTCCATGTCTGCTCAAAGTTCTCCTGGTGCAGATGGAATGTCAGGAAAATTTTTCCAAGTGGCATGGGATATCATAAAGGAAGATATGGTGAATGCTGTGAATTTTTTTCTTAGAGGGGGTGAAGTGCCTAGATCTGTCAATTCTACTCTTCTGGCTCTTATTCCTAAAAAATTAAATCCTCTGACATTTTCTGATTTCAGGCCAATAAGTTTATGTACATTCTTATACAAGATAATTACTAAGCTTTTGGCTTTGAGGCTTGCTACTGTTTTATCCTCATTAGTGTCTTTGGAGTAGCATGGATTTGTAAGTGGAAGGAGTATTGGTGAGTGTGTGTCTTTAGCTGAGCTGCTTTTAAGGGACTTAGATAGGAAAGTGGAGGCTGGCAATCTGGTTCTCAAATTGGACATGATGAAAGCCTATGATAGGCTAGAGTGGGTTTTTTTGTGTAAGGTACTATCTGGATTTGGTTTTTCTGATTTGTTTGTGAAGATTATTTCTAATTGTCTGGCTCAGCAGCATTTTTCTGTATGTGTTAATGTGGAGAGGAAAGGATATTTTCCTGCTTCTAGGGGTTTGAGGCAAGGAGATCCTATGTCTCCTAGTCTCTTTATTTTGGCAGAGGAAGTGTTGAGCAGAGGTTTGAAGAAGTTATATCGAGAGAGCTGTGAAGAGTTATCATTTGGGCAGGGGTTCTATGTTGATTAGTGACCTGCTTTTTGCAGATGACACATTAATTTTTTTGAGGGGGTATAAGAGATCTCTTGAAAATTTGATGAGTTTTCTTAGAATTTATGAGTTGAATTCTAGGCACAAGGTGAGTCTAGAAAAATGTTCTATGTTTGGTTCTAAACATATTACAGTTGATAGGAGACATGCTCTTTCTGGGATTGCAGGTATTGCTTTTAAAGAATGTCCTTTTGTGTATCTGGGTTGCCCTATTATCACTGGAAGAGTTAGATTGAGATATTTTGAAAGCTTGTTGGTGAAATTTAAGCAAAAGATGGAGGGATGGTATGCAAGGCTTTTATCTAATATGGGCAGAGTGGTTTTAGCTCAGTCTGCCTTAAGTGCTTTACCTGTTCATTTATTGGCATGTTTGAATCTGCCCAAAGGTATTATTAAGAAATTGAATTCTTTTGTGGCTGGTTTCATTTGGTCCAGTAAAAAAGATGAGAAAAGGAGACATTGGGTTTCTTGGAAAAGAGTTGCTTTGCCTAAACAGGAAGGTGGTCTGGGATTGAGGAGGTTTGAGGATGTGCAGAAGGCTCTCAGAAATGAAACAAGTTTGGAATGTGATGAAAGGAGGTTCTTTATGGGCTCAGGTCTGTTCTGCTAACTTTCTAAGGGGTAGGCATATTATGAGGTGTAAAGGGAAGAGTCATTCTGCATGTTTTGATGTTTTAAGTACTTTTTTTGAACAAGTAGTGTTGCATTCTAAAAGAATGATTGGGAATGGTGAGAACACAGATTTCTGGTGTGATAATTGGTTGGAGGGTGGTCCACTGTTGAGCAGAATGGAGGTAATGCCTTTGTCATTCCCTAGTGTGGCTGATTTGTTCTTTAATTCTCAGTGGCAGCTAGGAGAAGTGGAGGCTTTCTCTCTGATCAACTTAGAGAAGAGGATTTGAATGCTGGTATAAGGTTAACAGAGGAGGTGGATAAATTGATTTGGAAAGAAACAACCTCTGGGTTTTTTTCTACCAAATCAGCATGGCATTTGGTAAGACAGCAAGCTGGGGTGCAGGAGTCTGCTTCTGATATTTGGGGGTTGTCCACTGCCCCTAGTGCGCAGTTGGTGGGTTGGAAGATTTTGATGGATGCCTTGCCTTTGGATTTAAGAATTCAAAGATTGGGTATTCCTATCGTTAGCAGGTGCTGCATGTGCTTTAAAGGGGAGGAAAGTTTGGAGCATGTGTTTGTTTCTTGTGAGTATGCTGATACTATTTGGAAAAGGATGGCTGGTGTTTGTGGGTTTCAGCTACTTGTTAATAAGCAACCAATGGTGAGGTTCAGAAGACTTTGCAGAATATTTAGTAAGAAGTCTGTTGGTCATGCACTGGTAAGGAGTATCTCCTTGCTTATTTTTTGGCAGATTTGGAAGGAGAGGTGTAGAAGGAGGTCAGGGGAAGGCATGCTGAATTCACATGGTATTTTCCTTAAAATTTGTAGTGTTTTGAGATACCAAGCAAGGAATGTCAAGCCTAAAGTGCAGGAAAATGGTGTTAGCAGGTTGTGGTTACAGCAGTTAGGAGTTGATTGGTCTTGTAAGGTTGTTACCAAAGCTTTGTGGGTATGCAGGGAGTGCCCTGATGCTGGCTTCTTGCAGCTCAATGTGGGTGGGGAAGCTAAGGGTAATCCAGGGCCTGCTGGTGGAGGAATTATAGTGAGGAATGAAAGGGGGAGAATGGTGATGGCTGCTTCTTGTTTCTATGGTACATGTACCAATATGGAAGCAGAATTTAGGGCTTGTCTTGATGGTTTGAGGTTGAGGTTGATAGAAGAATATCGATTGGGTATGAATAGAATTCTGATTGAATCAGACTCCTTGGTTCTGGTGAAATCTGTTCAAGGTGTGTTCAGTTGTGCTTGGTCTCTGTGGTCTGTTTTGGATCAGATAAGGGATTAGCTTAGCAGGATGGATTTTCAGGTAAAGCACGTATATAGAGAAGCTAATGTTGTAGCTGATCTCTTGGCCAATAAAGCAGTAAAGGATGGTCAGTCATCTGAATTTCTGGGACTGTGTCATTGCCTTCTGCTTTGAAGTTAGCTTTGTTGCAGGATCAAAGAGGTTTGCCTGTGGTCAGAAAGAGGAGAGTGTTAATTTTTGATGACAAAGGTTGACGGAAATTGGGAATGTTTATAAACTGGATGTTATGATGCTTTGTTCACACTGCAGGGGGTATTGAAAAGCTGGTGTCTGCTGGTCTGTTGAGTTCTGGAGTCAAGCTGTTTTGCTGGTTTCTGGAGCAAGGTATTATTCTTATTTCAGGACTAGTATTGAAGGCCTTCTGCAAGGTTGGGAAGGATGGTGGCTTGGGTTTCTAAGGCCAGAAGCTGAGGAGATACTGCGGTATGGATGCACTCGATGGCAGACTGTTTCTGCAACCGGTTCAGTAATTTCAGTAGCTGTATAGGAGGGAATTCAACTGTTTTGTCGTTTTTTTTAACAGAATTCTGGTACAGAATTTCTGTTATGAAAGTATTTTGGTGACAGAATTTTGTAACAGATTTTTCTGTTTTATTCTGTAACTGTTTTTCAGTTTTTGTTAAAACAGTTGCTGTTCCTACAAAAATACTACTTTCAATCGCGGGAAAATCATCATAGATGGCACAATAAGCACTTCAATGGCCCTGAGAAGGTGCTACTTTTGATCATGGGCAAATCATCTTAGACAGCACAACAAGTACTAAACTGGTCCCCAGAAGGTGCTACGGGGTCCAACTATAAAGAAAAGCTAAAGTGCGTAGCCAAGTTCATGATTCGAAAAAAGGAATCTAGGAGGAGCATATCTGAGCAAAGTTTTGATTGGATATTTTTTTTTTGGGGGGGGGGGGGGTGGTTGGTTGAGGGGGGTGACGCTTTCGGGAGACAATCTATAGAAGCTAATCAACACTTTTCTCCATTGCCAATACACCATAGTGCTAACTCAACCTATCTATATATCCTAGGCATAGTTATCAAAATCAAATCATTCGCGATTTGATTCATACGATTCGGTTCAATACAGGCACAAAACGATTCATATCTTATATGAGCATCATTTTTAGGGCTGAATCACATCTGAATTTTACGATTCGATTCATATCGCACGATTCAGTCACTTTTTCTAAAACTCAAATTTTTGACAAAACAACGTCATTTTGTTTATAGAAGAACTCATGCCCTAATAAAAACTCAATCTCTTTGCTTGTTCTGGCTCTCTTGCGCATTGTTTAAAGTTCGCCTTGCATTGTCTGAAGCTGAAAGTCACACATCATCAGCTAAAAGTATGTCTTCTGCTCCTCTTATTCGTCATCTTCTTCTTCTTAAAAGTAAGAGAGCCCTAACATATTTTTTTTACATTGGATTTTTCTGTCTCTTGTCACCATATTTTAGAATAAACTTTGATTTTTGCTCAAATCTTTCATAGATAGTTTGTTAGGTTCTAATTTTTTATTTCAAAAATGTTGGCCTATATATTTTCTCGCAATCAATTTTTTTAGTTGTTCTTTTTTAATTCATGTTTGTACCCTAATCTGTACTGAGTGTCACCGTTTTGGTTCTTAAATAGCTATGATTCTTTAATGAAATTTTTTTTCTGAGTTATCTAATTTAAAAATGGTTAAATAAAAGATGAAAATGAAACAAAATACTAGCGTCTTTCTATATAGATGACGTGATTATGTCGATTGATTATTTTTAAAATGCAATAATGTTCGATACTCAATATTTTGCCTATTTTAAATATGTAAATATTATTTTTTATTTTTTTCAAATTTTGTGTCGAATCTTATGATTTACAATTCTCAAATTTAGGATTTCGATTCACGATATGAATCGCGATTTGACAATTATGATCCTAAGTTAGTAAACAAACTAAAAATTTGGATGCTAGGTGGGAATACAATTAATTAATTCACATATTTGTGGATTTGAGGGTCGTAAAAAGAGAATCAACAAAAGCACTGCTATGTACCACTCCATAAATTTATGAAGTATGGTCCAATAAAACAAAAGGAAGCACCTTGCGAAAACACCTTGGAAGCAAGTGTACGAAAAAAGGACAAGCTAAAAGCCAATGACAATCATGGCGACCACATATCAAACAAGTGAAAGTCTAAAAATATAGATGAAAGCAATTTCACTTATCCATTGTAATTCTAGGTTTGGAGATATATAGGACAACCTATCATTTCAAACCTGATATAGGCGAAATATAGCAGTACATTCTTCCTTTCATATATTCAACAATTAAGACTACCACTATGAAAAGACATTTCAACATTGTCTGCGTATATTGTTTACATGAAAATGAATGTTTTGATCATCACTACAAGTACTTATTATGTAATTGTGATAGACCAATGAGCTTTACACATGTTTCACATGAAAGACAATACAATGTGTTCTGAAGTAAATTCATACCATGAAACTAATAAAGACCATGCAAAGTAGTAAAGACCCAGAAAGTTTCCAGAATACATGGGAAAAAAGACTAGATAAACCCAAAAAAGTGTATGAGGGAACCAATAATAAACAGATATACTTACTTCAAAATGCGGTCTTTGAGCTCTGATGCTGTGGGTTCTGACCCATCAGGTTCATCCCGGGCAGTAAGTCCATGCCTTATGGCCTTCATATCATTCTCATCGTGATGAGAACCCGTCCCCTGCTGGGATATATCCATATCCTGACCATCTTCATCACCTAATTTTTGCTTATCATCCTTCCCCACATCCTTGATCCTGTCATTAAACTCATTTTGTTGCTTCCGACTCCCTCTATCTCTTTCCCTAGACCTATCCTTGTCTTCATCAGTCTCCCTCTCCTTCTCTCTAATCCTCTCTTTTCCCTTCTCTCGCTCAACCCCACCTCTGTCTCTATCCCTATCATTTTCCCTTTCCTTCTCCCTATTTTTATACTTCTCTTTCTCCTTTTCCCTTTCCCTGTCTTTTGCTCTGTCTCTTTCCTTTTCCCTTTCTCTATCCCTATCTCTGCTCTTCTCTTTTTCCTTGTCTCGTCCTCTCTCACTATTCTTCTCCATCTCTCTGTCCCTATCACGCTCTTTTTCCTTCGAGCGATCTTTATGATCTTTCTCTCTTTCACGCTCTTTATCTTTGTACTTGCCCCGATCATTATCTTTCTCTCTTCCCTTCTCTCTTGTCCGGTCCTTTTTGAGCTCATCCCTGTCCTCCTTCCTTTTATCCCTACTTGACACTCGATCTTTATCTGAAACTTTCCCTTCTTTCTCTCTCTCAATTAAAACATCCCTAGCCTTTGACTGTTCTCGGTCTCTGCTTCTATGATGTTCCTTTTCTTCTCTTTGACCACTGCTCTTACTCCTATCTTTACTCAGATGCTTGCTTGAATCTCTTGATTTCTCATTACCCTTACTTTCCAAATCATCATACCCTCCTTCCCATTTTTCCCTCCTGGGAGAGTCATCTTGATCCCTCATTTCGACACTTCTTTCACGCCTTGATTCAGACCATTCCAAGTCCATTCCCATGACAAGAAAACCACACTTCAGACAAAACTAGAGAGAGAGAGAGAGACACTCTCTAGTCTTGAATCTATTCAACTGATGCTATTCAACCCGACAATTTGTATAGAAGTTCCAAATTTCTGACCTGATCAACAAAAGAAATAAAAAAAAAGTGTATGTCACACATAGTCATAAAAACACCAATAAATCATATAAGATTTGGATAAGTGGAAAAAAAAAAAAAAGATTCAGATAGGTTCCCCATGTGATTAGAAAAAGCCCAGCCAGATAAAAAAAAATCATGAAGTCCAACTATTCGGCTAATTTCGAGAAGGAGAAAAATAGACCTTCGAAACAACTATAGGTTCTCGTTATTCACCATAAATTAATAGCAATACATCAAGATTTGGTGAAAATTGGGGAAAACAATGAAATTGTACGGATTAGATTATTCATATTCGAAAACAAAGTTTCAGGATGTGTTTGAAAATGTTTTTGTTTTTATGTTTTTTTTTATAAAAAAAAAATACAAAACTAGTTTTTGTTTTTTTTTTTTTGTGATAAAAATTAAAAGTATACAAACAAAAATAAAAAACATGTTGGTATTATATATTTTAGGTAGTATTTTATTAGTATTATTTTGGTTAATATTTAATTCTAAATCCCAAATCCCTCAATCCTCTCACACTGTCATATATGCCGAATATACATATATGCAGATTTATCAAATAACATGAAAATTTTGATTAATATATCTATGAATATATGTATGAAGATATGCAAATCTAAGCCATATATACAGATTATATATACACACACACACACACACACACAGTTATCTGTTACATACACACACACAGGCAAAAACACACACACATCCACACCCAAATCTAACTAAATATAACAATATATTCACAGATCTAGGGCAAAATATACATATATATATACAGATATACGTATATACTATGTATACAACAAACCCCAACTTAAAATTTGATTCCATAGAGAGGAGTTACAAAGAGAAAGAGTGAAATTTGACCTTGAAATCTAACCTTAAAAATTTGATTTCATCTGAGAGCTAGTTAGTTGATCTTTTGTCGCTGGCTTCGTGAGAGAGATGAACGAGAGAGAGAAGAGGCAAAAAGGGTAAACATTGATTTTATAGTTGGAAAAAAAAAAAAACCCTTTTTTTGCTACTAATGGGGTTTGAAGGCTCTACCTCATTAAATGGTTCCAAGGGCGTGATTCTGTTTTCCCATGTTTTTAAAAACATCAAAATTTAGAGTTGCTTACAAAATAGACCGGCAAAAAAAAAAAAACACCCTCCGTACATTTTATTATTATTATTGTTTATTTTTACAAAAAGTGCAAATAAAGACAAAAAACACACAACGATTACCAAACGATACCAAAGAAAATCAAACGCGCCCACAAATACATACAGAAGTATATAATAAACAGAGCAGAAGAGAGAGAGAGAGAGTGAAACCCAGGATTTGAATCTATTCATACTTGTGTTTAAAATAAAAAATATATTCAAACCCTAACCATCTAAATCCACATACCAATATACATGCATAAAGGGGACACAATACACACATATATATGGAGAGAAAGAGAGAGAGAGATTGGGGTAATTTACGAACCTGAGAGAGGAGAAATTTGAGATGGTAGTGAATGTAAGTTTGGAGAGGGCTTTTGTATTGTGTGGGTGTCGGGTTTGATAATTTGTTGGATGCCAAAATAAACGGGTTTGGTTTAAGCACCACCGACAATTCAAAAATTTGAACTTTGAAGTCCAGTCGGATCCAGAAAGAATCGGGTTCACAATTTGACAACTCGTTCCGTAAAAAAAATTAAACGGATGAAAAAGTACTTACCGGTTAGGGGAGACCGGAGAGAGATTGACTGAAGTCATTGAACTCCAGTCAAGTGTCATCGCATGAGAGGTTGGAGAAACAGTTATCGTTAGAGAAAGAGTGAGAACAATGATGAAATTTGGGATTTTAGGGTAAATTTGACCCAAATGTGCCGAATTTAGGATTTTAGGAGTTTATATAAGTTCTATTCGTCCGCCTGATTCCTTAACCCGTCCGATTCACTGGTTTTTTGATAAAACCGGCCTGTTCACTGTTTTTGATGGTTCCCTGTAATAGCTTAACCGGGCCGGTATAGACCTAGTTCACAGGTGACTGACCGGTCTGATCCAATTCTGACAACAAAGCTTAGCTCCTGGATTTATTTTTTATGAATACCGTAGTCTTAACATAGATAGTTTTTCTTTAATCGAACTAAAAAAGAGATTAGTCAAAGTATGAATAAGCTAATCCGAACATCTTTGACTGTTGAACCAAAAAAAAAAGTGAAAAAAAGACTTAGATTCCTCCAATACACTTTTTTTTTTATAATTTGTTTATGGATCATCAACCATTAATAAGTGAGCGTCTCACTTGTATAGAATGGATTCCACTTAAATATATGGTAGATGATTCGCTAAAAAAAATTTAAAGAGACAATATTAGAGAGGATCTCAATCAGAAAGAAAGAAATATAATTTTCTTTGTTTATGTTTGGTAGGATGGATGAAAAAATAGGAGTAAAGATTTTTGGAAGAAGGAAAAAAAGAAGAATATTGTTTATGTATTCTACCATTATGCCTTCAATGTTTTGCTTACAAGCATTATTCTCTTTTTTAATTTTAATTAATATTTACCATGTCCCAAACTACCGTAAAAAATAAAAGTATTTTCAGTTAAATGTCCTTTCCTTTGATGCTAAATCATACGTATAGTCGTACACATATGCACCACTATACACAAAGGTCTCTATAGAGTCCCAACTTTTGCATTTTGGGTATCAAGCCAACCATGAGAATGATGATGTATGTTAAAATTTTCGTGTGTTAGAATAATTTCGTGAGTCACTTAGGATTATTCTTCAACCAACCAGACAACGTATATACTATTTCTATCCCACTTCCATGTTTTTCAACAAACACTTAAAGCAATCTACAGACGAAAAATGAACATGTAATTTTGGCAATTGCAAACTAAAACCCATTACAGTTTGCAAACCCATCCTTCATAAGATCCTTACCTCTTTGCAGCATTTGATGACACCAAAAAATTGTGGCTCAACCACTTGTAGTACACCTGATAGGAAAGAGGTCTAACTTTCAGCGGCCCACGTAATCAACTTTGATGATGCACAAATTAGTTTGTACACCACTAGTTAAGTTATAGTATAAAATGCAGTAAGTAGAAGGGGAGAGAAGACAAGATTTATAGTGGTTCAGTCAATACGACCTACGTCCACTTTGAATGGCTAGGTTCGCCAGAATTTTATTATCTCCGGTGTGGAGGGAGAGCACATGATTACAAGCTTTGAGAGGGGAGGAAAAAATTATGATCAAATGAGTCTGATGCCCCCCAAGTGTTGGGGGAGCTTACAATATATAGTGGTTTGACATAGTAATTATATGACTAGTCTAACGGTCATAATGACTTAGGACCGTTTGATAGTAATTAAGTAGCTGATTTAGCGGATGCAACCTATCATCTTCTCAACGGCTTAGGTATGACGGTTGGTGTGCTCTCCAAAGGACTTGTTCAAGGATGAGGGAGGTTGACTCTCTCCAGGCTGCGAGGGTGAGGCTCGTGGATGCTTTGTTGGTGGTGAGGGTGAGGCTTCTAGATGCTCCTTTGGTGGCCTAGAGGAAGCTCTTAGATGACCCTTACTCCAAGGTAATAGAGGAGGAGACTCTTGGATGAGCTTGTCTGCTCCTTGCTGATTTAGTAGCTCCTTAAACCTGATGAGCTGGATTGATTACATTGGGTTGAATTTGTTGGATCTCTTGGAATCGGGCTATAAACTCGGCGGGCTTATAACACAAGTTGGGCATTTGGGCTTGACCCATCAAACTCATGCAAATATAACAACCCCAATTTCCAGAGGCAATGTTTTGATTTGTCCAAAAAAGTGTTGTTTAAGAGCAGTATCATTGAAAGCGTCTCCTTTGTAGAGAGTGAGAGACTCCCTTTGTTAGGTTACAGAAACCAATTTCCAAAATCTCACTTAATATGTAAAGCTCGTTTGTTGTGCTTCAGTGGCTCAAAGTTTATGTTCCGCAATTTTAATTTATTTGAACTTTTAAATTACCCAAAAAATTAGAAATAAGGAATATATAATCACATAAAATTTAAAACTGGTACGTATAAGCAGTAATAATAATAGCTAAAATATATGATAGTGCAAAACGAAATAATAGAAGAAAACAATTGGGACGAAACAAATGGTAAATCCCTCGATGGAATTTAACCAAAAACTGTAAACTGATTATATGTAATATCAGATCAACACAACAGTAAGTACATAAAGAAACACACATAATGAGGGAGAGAGAGAGAGAATCTCGTGAGAGGGTTTGAATCTCGCCAATAATACCTAGGGTTAGGGTTTGAAAGTCAAGTGCCAACAGTACCATAACATGGATCTGCACAAAAAACAAAAATTCACACACAAAGTTACACACAGATCTGTCCTGGTATAATCCTATATATATAGATCTATTCTAACATAATGGATACACTTCTCTTACCTTCACAGCGAGAAAATCAATGGAAGAGATCTGGTTCTTCGTCAGGAGATCGAATGGGAAGCCTCTTATTCGTCCAAGCTTCGAAGTGGAGACCTCATTAACCTACTCCTCGTGTGTTTCCTGAAACACATTTTTTTTTTCCCATTTTCCTGTCTTGTTTTCGAGACAACTTAGATAAATAAAACATAAAACAGAAACAAAAACCAAACATATTTTTATTTATTTTTTTGGTAAATCTGAAAAAGCACAAAATACAAAACAAAAACGTTAATCAAACGTCCTGACTTTTTCTAGTTTTGTTACAAATTACAAATTTGGGCCCATAAAAGTAGTTGCTTATAATTGTTTTGTCGTCTCACTCAATTTCCATGGGAGTGTTAGAGTGAAAATTTGAGTCTTTAAGTTGTACGAATTTGTTATGACTATGGTAATTACAAACTTTTGGTTCTAAGATTTGATTTATTCTTTAATTCTATGTATTACGACACTGTAACATTGTTGTATTACTATATTATATACACCGCATGAATAAAGTATAGAGTAGTCGAGGTTTTTCACAATCATTATTTTGCATACTGAAGAAGCTAATATACAGTGTTATCGAGACATATATGGACTGTAAAGTAACTGGTTGGATAGATCACTCTAACATGTGAATCAACCAAATAACTTTCCCAGCAGCCACAAACATATTTATTTACATTGTATGTATACAGAGATGGGTACTAATTTTATCATAGCTTCCAAGCTTTACCACCTCCCATATGGAATCCTTTAAGCCTTCCAAACAACATGACAAGAATGAGGATCATCTTCCCCTTGTTACTCCATCTTCCGGCAAATCCATAGGCTGCATCTTTGCAGTAGCCATCCGGTTTAAGTTGTCGATTGCACCGATACCCGGTTGAGAACCCAACATTCCCGTATGCACTACAAAATTATCATGCCCGACTCAGTAACATAACCAAAACGGCTATTTGTAATACACTACTACATTATAATTAACGTCATTTTTTGTGATGATTATAATTGTTAAGTGTGTTTCGATGTTGATGACATTAAACGAGGGAGAAGAAGAAGAATAAAATATGAAGATATTGTGTCACCTTAATGTTGAACATGTTGAAGTTGAGAGGGTCTACCTTCAAATTTTCTCTCTCAGTGATAAAAATGAGAACGATCAAATTTTCTCTCACTGAGAATTGTAGAATATCCTCAAATTTCATCCTTTCCCTTATGTGCTTTGAATCATTTTTTGAAACCTTTTCGTGATCATCAATTTGTAAGAATGACGTGATGATGCACAAAACAGTCTCGTACAAAATTAACAGTCGAGTGTGTGACAGAGTGTAATTAATAGATAATTAATAAAACAATCAATGATAGTAATATAAATATTGAGTCAACACATAAATATATAGCGGTTCGGCCTACGTGACTTACTCCACTCTAAGAAATGGAAACGGTGACCGAGGGCTCTTTATTGATCAAACAAGGTGAACAAGAGAGAGAACAATGGTTAGCTCTATAAGATGTATAATAGTTAGGAGAGAGAAGAGCTATGTGCGTGTAGAGAGATGTAGAGGCAGAACTCAATATGTTATCTCATGTAGAGAGAACTTACAATTTATAGGCATGAAACCTTTAGGTGAGGTGGTGACGTGAGGATAAAATCATTAGTTTCTTGAGAATGATAGCTACAAAAGGTAAGTACAATTAAAGGTAACCTTTATGTTCAAGAGTGGGTATCTTGATTATTCCCCATGTGCTCCAATTTTTTTGGACCTCATATTGGGTTGAATCGACGACGTGAACTTGACATGCCTTTTAATTGATTTGACTTTACTTGATAAATTGGGCCTCAAATATGGGCTCATCATGAAGTTTATGGTGGAAGATACCTCTAGAAAAGAGTTAAACAAAACTGAGACACCATTGAAAAGCTTAGAACTCAATAATTAAACTCATATTTAATTTAGTCGATAAAAATTTAATGTATCTGTTAATAATTTTTTTAAGTAACCCCTTTCAAGTAAAAACTAGTTAATTAAAAAAATAAAATTACATTTTATTTTTTTAACGATAAATTCATCTTTTTTTTTTTGTTTAACGATCAAAGAGTGTTTGAGCTAGTTTACGCATATCTCGATTAATTTTCTCCTTGGTCTGGTCAAAGGTAGGTCATCCACGTCAGACTAGAGTATTTATGAGGAATAAATCCGTTATGACTTGACTCTAAGAGGTTATCAAGATTCAAACTTAATACGTCTGAATTTACAATTCGTCTCTATTATTATTTGAACATTACCGTTTAGGTTATTTGCCTTCAACCAAAAATCTAAGTCCCCGTTTGATAATACTTTTTAAACTTGGGATTAATTGTACTAGAGGTTCCAAAAATATGCAAGTTGTCTTATTTTGGTCTCCAATATTTCAATTGCATCATTATAATTCTTAAAGTATTGAATATATTTATATGTGGTTTCTCAAGCAGACAACATTCAAATTGGTAACAATTTTTAATTATAAACTTGTTACCTAATACCTAAATATGGACAAAAAAATAATTTGGATAATTTTTGACCAAATTTTTACCCAAATTTTGGTCAAAAAGTTATCCATATTATACATTTTTGGTCAAAAACTACCCAAATTTAGATCAAATGCTATCCAGATTATTTTTTATCCATATTTAGGTATCACACGATAAATTTATGATAAAAAATTGTTAGTAATTTAGATATTAACTTTTTGAGGGATCACATAAAAATATAATAAATACGTCAAAGATCAAAAATGATATAATTAAAATATTGGGGACCAAAATGAAACAAATTTTATACTTTGGGGACCTTTAGTGCAATTAATCTTTCAAATTGTTATGCTTTTTTAATAATTTTTTTAGGGTTAATTATACGGGAAGTCCCTAAAATATGTCGTTTATCTCATTTTGGTCTCCAATATTTCAATTGTATCATTTTACTCCTGAAGTATTGAATATGTTTCTATATGGTTCCTCAAATAAATAACGCTCAAATTGCTAACTATTTTTTTATTATAAACTTATTACATAATTTTTATGGACAAAAAAATAATATAAATAACTCTTGACCAAATCAAATCTCTTCCTCTTGTTCTCTCTTACCATCAAATTTAACTATGCTAATAAAAACTTGAATATAAAAATTTAATTAATATTTTTATATTTTTTTAAAAATAAATTTTAAATAAAATTATTATTAAATATTAGAAATAAAAAAAATCTTAATTATTATTTTCATTTTAATCCCCAAAAATATCTCAAGTGAGTGCGATAATCACTAGACCAACATCCATCCATCCTAGTGCTATCCCCAAAAATATCTCAAGTGAGTGCGATAATCACTAGACCAACATCCATCCATCCATCCTAGTGCTAGTGACCGAAAAAAATCTGGTTTTGATGGTTGTTACTATCATAAAAAAATATTTTACCTCGTAACCAATGTGGGATTCTCTTTGTGGCCTTCCTCCTGACTATTGTGATAAGCCCACTTTTTTTTTTTAATTGCCACGTTTTCTCTCTTTGTGGCTGTGACAATGCCACGTCACATATTCGTACTTTTATTTTTTATTTTAATAATTTACATGAGATTCCTCCTTAATATTTTCATATTTATTTAATATATAATGTTTGATGCAAGTCTTTTATTTATAGGAAAGCCTTTCCAGAGCATGATTCATATTGTGGACTATTGGCATAAAGCTTACTTCTTTCTTACCACTTTCTGTATTGCTTTCCCTTTTCATCTTGATATGTTTTTATTCTATAAACTAATCTACACTTATATCTTAATAATATGGTTAACTCATTAAGCTGATATTCAATAAAATAGTTCATTCGATAAGGACGAGTCAAGAAAGGGTGCCCCTATGGCTAAGTGAGGTTTGAAGTGTATCATTAATAAGATGATAAACCAGGCTGCAATTATCTATTGTCAAATTGTGGAAGGGACCGGTGGAATGCGACAAGAGGATCAAGAGGTCGGGAGTGCATTTGGCAGATGTGGAATCCATATGCTGAAGTGTGCAGTTTTTTAATATTTAGAGCCAAGCTTTGGACTTTAATGAAATGATTGTACTAAGAAAAAAATTAATGCAAGTGTTATTGATGACTCTTTATGGTGTGTCGCTGTTTGATTATGTATTTTGAGGATGTATTACTAATATGATATTTTGTTTGAATCGTTTTTATATGTTTATAGTTGGGCCCGTGCTTGAAATTAGCTGTGTGACTGATATTGTTATTTATCAATCTCAATCAACTTTATTTTATTGTGCAATTATCTATTGTCAAAGTTATAATTCTCAAAGTTTACAATGAAAAGTCGTGGATTTGGTTTTGTGACAATGTCTACAATTGAGGAAGTCAAAGCAGCAACTCAACTATCCAATGGCTATGTGAGCATCATTAGTTTGGTCATTTTGTTTCTTTTCTAAGGTTTCAGCTGCTGTGTTTATTTGTATTTCGCCACAAGGATATGACCCAAAGATTTAACAATGTTTCTTTCGGGGTGTATCATCATGTCACAATGCTTAAACTTTTACATTAGCTTTTGAATGAAAATTTGAAAACCGTGTTACTTGACATTTTGCAAGTCGGCTCATTAGATTTTACGATTCAAGTGCAGCCTATTTGTGGAAATTGGATTTAACATGGTAATTGTTCTTGTTTGACTCATAATCTTGACAAATTGATTCATCTTTTAGATATTAAGAAATAATGTCAATTTTTAGCATTGGTTTCTTATATTATTTGAATATATGCCGATATAAACATGTTGGTATCATATTTTTTAACTTTTACGAAATATGCAAGTGAATTAACATCTTTGTTGTGTTTTATGAACTATAGGAAATTAACTATGGTAGTAGACAAGTGTAAAATTGGATGATATTTGTTACATCTAAGCACTCAAGCAAATTGGTTATGTTTCAGGTGTATCATTAATAAGATGATAATTCAGACCGTAATTTTACTATCTAATTATCGTGTACAAGTAGGCCTGACAATCGTGTCAAGTGGAACAGTTTCGTGTCGGGTGGAACAGGTTTATGTCAAAAAAATTTTCGTCCATATCCCTTTTGTTTATATAAACGAGTTCAACTATCATACTCATACACGAATCATTTATTAGGCGAGTTACCAGATACAACTCGTATGTCACCCGCTAAATAAGATAATAAGTTAAAATATTTGGAGTACACACGAAAAATCATCAACTTGCTACACATTACACATATTTGACTTGTTTACTATAACAATAAAACATAGTTGAGCAAAAAAATAAAAACAAAAAATAAACATTAAATGACTATTAAATTTGAATAAGTCTAAGAGATGAGAGGTGTGAGATGAGGCAGAGGCTGAGGGACTTAACTTTTAAAAAAAAATATAGTATCACTGTTAACGAGTTAAACGGGTTGAAACGAGTTTATAGGTTAAATACAAAACTGATTCATTTATTTCACAGATCTGTCGAGTTAACTTGTTAACTACATGAATCAGTTAAGACTACACCCAAACCCGCTAAATCCGTGTCGAATTCATGTCAATTTCACGAGTCGTGTCTAAAATTGCCAGGTCTACGTGGAAGTACTAGTATTACTAAATTTTCAAAAATGAAATCTTATAAGTTGGATTAGATATTCCACAGTAATTAATGTGAACGAATTTTCATTACTACGTATTAAATAATGGAATGAAGATTTTTAAGTGACAAACATTTCATTTCATGTTTCATTATTACCTACTAACCGCAATATAAGAATCTATCCCTCTCATATGACTTTCAAATTCTATAACCGTTTATTACCTTTTAGTTTGTGTCGATTTGCAAACCGTTGGAATGGGCCAAAGAAGTTCAAAGTGTTTAAATTATTCAAGTGACTGACTATGATTCTTAGATATACATATTTATATCAGAACATTCGAAACCATTGAACCATTGCACCGTAACTTTCAACCGATCGTTAAACCATTGCAGCCATTGGTTGGCTATTTAATGCTACAATGAATGGTTTTTTTTTATTTTTTTAAAAAAAAATGGGACAGAAAGATTTTCTGATCACACCAAAGCAAAATATCAGAGAATGAACATTGTTTCGTTGAAAACTTTTTACTCCCATTAAATAAACAATTTTGATATAAGCAATTCTTATTCTATGCATTCCAACATCATATTAGTTATTATTTTCTTATTCAATTTGAGAACAATTAAGAGTGTTCATAACACTTTTATTTTTGCGAGTTCACGCTTACGGAAAAATAACAGTTGAATCAAGAAGGGTAAGACATTATAATTTATTGTACCGAATTTCGTACTCAAAGGGGAAAATTTTACTTTTAAATACAATGACTACAAACTTCTATCGATAAATTTTTTATTTATTTTCTTATATTGTAGCACCCTTCACTTGATTTTCACAACAATCTCACCTTCTACATACGGTCTTAGGTTAATTTGATAAATATTTAAGTATTTAACGGAAAAATATGTAACAAAGTCGGTATCTCTTTCAATCTAATTAAGATAAATATGATAGGGGTCCTATCACAAACACCATCAAAATTATGGACTATCGTAAAGCCCTAATGTATTCTAAGTAATCTAGCAAACCTCAAACTCAAATTCATATATAATTAAGTAGATTAAATTCAACTAAGCACGATACAATTTAGTTTAGCCTTATCTCAATTATATTCTATTGTGCTCTATCGAGGGTTATATCTTCTATTGAACCACAAACTACTAAATGCTTTCTTAATATGTTATTTACGCTAATTACTAATTATCACTAACACATATTCACTCCTTTCATTGTTGTCGTCATAAATCGATTCTTTTATTATGTGACTTCTATCGGTGCCACTTTTATAATTTTACAGATGTACTCATCCAATTTATGTCTTTATTGGTTTTATTACACATAAATATATATTTTTTTGCTAAATATAAATAAATAATAAGGAAAAGAGCGTACAAAGATATGATCAAACACCAAAGAAATCTCGCTTTCATCTTGTGTTGCTCTTCCTCTCTCCCTGGTGACAATTGACCCCCCTCATTTTGTCACATTTTTTTCATAAGTGTGCTTTTGATTACATGTCCAACACTATGTAGTATAAAAGCATTGCTAGTAATAGAAATCCATAGAAGTTATCTTTCAATTTACGAGGTACATCTTGGTCATAGAATGCACCGAATGCATTCTACATTTAATCCATCAAACTTTAACTAACGATAAACATCGTCTTCAACATCTTATTCATTGTGAATAATAATTCCAATTATCAAGTGTTTTCACAAATCCATTGTTGTTGTTGGATTGAATTAGAACAGTAGGTTTGTTCAGTAAATGTCATTTAGTAGGAGAACCACGATTCTAATCAGGTGGGTAAAAAGTAACTGATGTGTGTAATCCTACAGGGATGCTTGATCTCAATACTTCTCTATGAATGAGATTGTTGACAACATTAATTCTATAGTGGCCCATGCCCATTAATATTAACCCAAACAGAGAAATGGTGTATACCACATTAGACAGTGGTCAACACAATCCAATTTTTTATTAGTGTATGAACACATTGTTCCTTCTCTCTCAGTCCCTCTAAAACCCTACAACTCGTCTCTTGTCAGCAAAGAGCAATGAGCGTTTGTTAAAAATCTTACAAAATATAGTTGGATATATAACAATATACGAGATTTTTTTTTATTTGTTTTGTACATTTGTGAATGCAAGGTTTGATATGTTATAAATTAAATTACTTATAAAATTTTTAATTGTATCCCTTTTTTGCCTCTCTTGTTATCCTTAGTTATATACAAATTATCTTAAGTCTGTTATTCAAAAAGGAAGTAGGGTTAACTCCAAGGGATAGCTCAAGTGATAACAAGGACAAGTTATAAATTTAGACGTTAGTTTAAATCTTGATAATCCCTTGCGGCCAAGACAGGAGGATTTATCACTCACGAATACTCTAATATTGGTGTGAATAGCCTGTTTTTGACCGGACCGGAGAAGAAATTAGTTGGGGTGCACAAAAACGGATCCAGACACCCCCCATCATTAAAAAAAAAAGGAGCGTAGACAAAAAAATCTACAAAGACCTAACATATATTTGTTAAGTTAGTGGACAATTTTCTTGTGAAAGTGGTGTCTTAGGTATAAGGAAACATGTTTAACAAATAATCAGTTTTCTGACAGTTACTTTGATGGGAGGAAACGATTCTTGATTATTTTGACGTGAGACAGTTGGTTACTAGTGAGTGAAATATATATTAATTGAGAAATCCCATCTCTTATTTATGCTTACAGTATCTCTCACTCTCTTGAAAGACATATCTACAATCTACTGGGAATTAAGTTCATGATTATATTCAATATTTTTAGTATTCTTCCCTTGGGTATTTCCGCGGCATATCTCTTTTAAAAATTATTGTTATGGGTCTTATGAGTCAATGTTAGTTTTTTATTCGATCCGTTTAAGACCATTAGGTGTAGCAATTGATATCAGAGCAGGTCAAGAGATTTGATTCTTAGAATTTATTTTTATCCCATATGATCAAATTTGTGAGAAGAAATATTATGATAGAATATTTTGTTCTTTCTTTTACCATGTTATTAAGCTTCGCTTCGGTACAATCTGGCATGCGATATTAACTATGTTGTTTGACGTCTTTGTGTTTTGTTTTCAAATTTCAAGTGGACAAAAGCATGAGAAATGATATGGGTTGAAGAAATATTGATAATGTAGACAACAATTGAATGTCTTGAATTTGCACATCTTCAATGCTTCATTGTATCTTGTTTGATTGATGGTTACTATGGCTGAATGTATATATTGTATATATAAAATTTGAAAGCATGGAAAATTTTGTCCATTTTGCCTACTGAAATATCCTGTTTGTATTTAATCGATATACTAAATGCGTAAAGGCTGCCAATGTTGTTTAATAGTAGAATATTTGTCCCATTTGATGACGTTTTGCCACCGTTTAAAAGTGTTTTTGCCCATGAAAAATTTATCCGAATTTGGCCAAGATAAATTGTTTTAATTACCGGATTTGTATGGATAAATTTATTTGTTTATATATTATGATTTGGAGTATTCTATACATAATGATGAGTCAAAACATCTTATGTATGAAAACTTATGTTTGATAAAATTATGGTTATTTTAGTTTTATGGTGATGAGTCAAAGCATCCCATAATTTTAAAATTTAAAAAAACTTATCAATAAAGAAATTTATGTTTATCCATGACTTTAAACATTTGCACCATATTAAATAAAGAATTAGCCCTATAGCTTTTCTTTAATCAGCAAAGAGCAATGGGTGTTGTGTTTGTCAAAAATCTTACTAAAACAATTTGACATTTCTTTGAAGGAGTGAGAAGATATATTTAGATAACAATATATGAGATTGTGGATGATGAAATTGTTAAACAATCTAATAAAAGAGAAATACAAGACATAAGAAAAGAGGAGGGTAAAATTTTATTGATACTGCATAATTCAATTGAATACAAAGAAGTGATTTAACCTAAATTCAAAGAGACTATATATAGGCTAAACAAAGAGAAAGCAAATGATTATTCTACCCTTAATAAATAAAATAACCAATAATCCTATATTTCTTAACATCTCCTCTCAAACTCACGATGCGGCAGCTACACGCATCGAGAGTTTGCCAACTAGAAAACGAAAACGGGAAATAAAATGCGACTTGGTAAAAAAATCTGCAATTTGCAAAGAAGAAGAAACAAATGGTAAAGTAATGGTGTCATTCTTGAGATGATGACGAGTAAGGTGACAATCGATCTCAACGTGCTTAGTTCGTTCATGAAAAACCGAGTTACGAGCAATCTGAATAGAACTCTAGTTGTCACAATACATAGGAGTGAGATGAGAAAGAGAAACTCTCATATTTGCAAGTAACCAAAGTAACCAAACAATCTTTTTGGTAGTAGATGTCATAGCACGATATTCTGCTTCGGTTGAAGATTGAGAAACAATAGATTGTTTCTTGTTCTTCCAAGAAATAAGAGAATCACCCAAAAAGATACAAAAATCAGTAACAGACTTGCGGTCTGTGGGATCACTGTCATGATTAGCATCAGAGTATGCACACAGCTCCAAGGAAGAGGTGGATGGAAGTAAAAGACTCTGAAAGACTATACCCCGAAGATACCGCAAAATATGAAGAACAGCTGCCCAATGAACTGTAGTAGGAGAAGCAACAAACTGACTAACAACATGAACAACATATGCAATATCTGGACGAGTAATAGTGAGATATACCAAGCTCCCAACAATAGTACAGTATAAAGTAGAATCTGACAAAGGTAAACCATCAGAAAAAGAATACTTTGCGTTAACCTCAATGAGAGTGTCTACAGTCTTATTATCAGTAAGTCTAGCTCGCTCAAAAATATCTGCAACATATTTCGATTGAGAAAGAAGATAACCTCTAGGTGCGCAGGCTACCTCAATACCCAAGAAGTATCGTAGATAACCCAAATCCTTCATTTCAAACTGTCTAACTAACTCTGTCTTCAAAACTGAAATACCGTCAATATCATCACAAGTAATAATCATGTCATCAACATATAAAGACAGAATGATACGACTTGCATCAGTGCACATAACAAAAAGAGCATAATCATAACTATTAGAAGCAAATCTAAGGGAAGATATCACAATAGAAAATTTCTCAAACCAAGCACGAGGTGCTTGTTTGAGACCATATAATGCTTTCTTGAGCTTGCAAACATACCCAGAATCATGTGAAATACCAGGAGGGGGCGCCATATAAACTTCTTCTTGAAGATCTCCATTCAATAAGACATTTTTAACATCAATTTGAGAGATATGCCACTGACGAACCAAAGCAACTGCAATAAGAGTACGAATAGTAGTCATTTTTGCAACATGAGCAAATGTCTTCTCATAATCCATACCATACTGTTGAGAGTACCCTTTTGTAACCAACCTAGCTTTGTATAGCTCAACAGATCCATCAGAATTAGTCTTGATCTTATCCCCCCAACGACAACCAACAACACTCTTACCAAGAGGTAGAAGAACCAAATGACAAGTACTTGTCTTTTGCAAAGCAGAAAGTTCCTCATCCATAGCTTGCTGCTAAAGAGAATCAAGAATTGTCTCTTTATAGGAAGAGGGCTCAGAGAGACAATGAATAGAAGCTAAAAAGGAAGTAAAAGATGAAGAATAACAAGAATAAACAAAATCTAGTAACTTTGTGGACTTACGAATGCATATGGATTGACGTAGAGGTGGATCCACAATCTCAGATGGAGCTTGAGGGACCATAGGAGAAGAGGTAGCTTCAGGTGTGCCAGAGAGTAAAGTGTCAGTTCCTGCAGAATGATCAGTACGAATTGGTCGAGTATAATGTAAAGGTAACGAGGTAAGAACATGAGAAGGGGTATTTGAAGTACTAGAAACCTGAGATGACAAACTATCAGAATCCTTAGAAAAAGAATCTATACGAATAAGATCATCTAGTCAAGTTATGAGTAGTGGATGGAATAGAAAAAAAAGGTATATGCTCGAGAAAATCAACATGACGAGACACATAAAGTTTATGAGTTATTGGATCAAAAAAATAATACCCCTTTTTACCTTCACCATAACCAAGAAAGACACAAATAGCAGATCGAGAGGACAGCTTTGCTGCGTTCAACATGAGGACGAAGAACGAAACAAGTACAACCAAAAACTCTAAAGGAAGAATAATCAGGGGCATACCCATACACCTTTTCAAAAGAAGAAACACCTGAAATATGAGAAGATGAAATTGTATTAATCAAACCTACAGTAATAAGAACAACTTCACCCCAAAACTCACTAGGAACAGAAGCAGACAACAAGAGAGAACGAGCAGTTTCAACAATGTGCCTATGTTTTCTTTCAGCAACACCATTTTGCTCAGGAGTATCTGTACACGAAGTTTGGTGAAGAGTTTCATCTAAGACAAGTAACTCATCAAATTTATTAGAAGTGTATTCCCCACCCAAATCACACCTAAAATATTTGATAACAACAGAATGTTGAGTTTTGACAAGAGCTCAAAAGGCTGTATATATCTCAAAAAATTCAGAACGATATTTCATTAAATAAATCCAACAATAACGCGTATGAGTATCAATAAAAAAAACATAATATCGAGACTCTCCTTTTGTGTCAATAGGAGAAGGTCCCCATACATCAGAATGAATCAAATCAAATGGAGAAAAAGAAACAGAAATACTTCGATTAAAAGGTAATGCTGAAAATTTTGCCAGTTTACATCCACTATAATTAGAAATATCACAAGTTTGCAAATTTCTTAAAGCCCTTGTGGATGCCAAAAATCTCGAACGAGAAGACGAAACATGACCTAGACGAGAATGCCATAAATAAAAACTAGAAGAAGAAAGATTCAAACGAAAAGAAGATAAATCAACACTAGTAGCAACAACTAACACTTTTAACTCAGCCAAAATATATAGTCTCCCCTTCCTACAACCCGTCCCAATCAACTTCTGAGACTGCAGATCTTGCACATAACAAGAAGAAGAGGAAAAGGTGACTAAATTACTAGAATCACATAACTGACCAACAGAAGCAAGATTTAATGTGAGTTTCAGAATATGATAAACATTAGGGAGAGACAAGTGATGTATGACAATAGAACCAACACTTGCTAAAGGCATATGAGTGTCATCAACAGTCATAACAGGAATAGAAGATGAAGGAGATACCTGAAGACCCATACAAAATGTGACATACCTGAATAATTATGAGACAATTGACCTATGGAAGAAGAAGAAGTAGACATAGCTTGTGGCTGTAAGGAGAGAAACTTCTGAAATTACTCAGCCAAAGTACTATAATCAGTGAAAAGACTTGATGAAGCCACTGCTGCAGTATGAGACTGTGGTGGTTTGTAACCCTGAGGTGGTCTATAAACATTAGATTTTGATTGGTTGCCAGACTTCCAAGCTTGAGATTGTTGCTGCGATTGATTCTACTGTCTTAATTTAGGACATTGAGTCTTCCAATGACCTTTTTGCTTACAAAAACTGCATTTGTTGAAGACAGTCTTTGTGTAAGGCTTATTCTAATTATTAGAGAATGGTTTAGAAGGTACTGCTAGCACAGAAAGATTAGAAGTAGAAAAAATTCCCTTTTAAGAATAAGACTTAAGGCGTATTTCTTCAGCTAATAACTCACTGATAACTGAGTCAATAGAAGGAAGCGGAGAACGATGTAAAATTGAACCTCGAAGTCCTTCAAAATCATTATGAAGTGCCGTTAAAAACTGTACCAACCGTTGCTACTCTCTACGAGCAATATAGGCACCCCATGCCTTTAATTCGACCGATTCTGTAAGAGCCAATTGATCCCAAAGATCTGTCATAGCAGAATAAAACTCCTGAATACTCATATTTTTCTGCTGAAGAGCTCGTATGTCATTCTCCAATTGAAACTGTTTTACAAAATTTGATTAAGTAAATAACCTTTGCAGATGATCTCAAATCTCTTTTGTTGTCTCATACTTTGCCAACTGTGTACCTATAGAATGCTCAACAGAATTGTTAATCCAAATAATAATTTTTGTATTGTCTGCTTCTCAGGCATCTATCAAAGTAGCATAACCCACATCAGTTTTCTTAGGTTTCACAGAAGTTCCACTAACATACCCCCACATCTTTTTACCCTTAAGAAAATTTCTCATCACATAACTCTAATACGAATAATTCTTTCTATCCAACCTCACACTCACAGACTGAAGTGAATCGTCTCTTTCAGTAGCCATAATCAAAAAACAAAGAAAACCAGATTGCAAAAACAGAACGAATACCTTCCCAAAAAGTTGGATCCGCGTAAGCTGTGTTTGAGATTAAGTCTTGTCCCATGAAATTTTGCTCTGATACCATATTAAACAGTATAATAAAAGAAAAATACAAGAGATAAGAAAAGAGGAGGTTAGAGTTTTATTGATACTGTATAATTCAATTGAATACAAAGAAGTGACTTAACTTAAATACAAAGAGATTATATATAGGCTAAACAAAGAGAAAGTAAAGAATTATTCTACCCTTAATAAACAAAATAACCAATAACTCTATATTTCTTAACAAAAATTACACTCAGCTAAAGAATCATTTAGAATTAATTACTTAATATATCCCGTAGAATAAGTTATTTTCTAAATTCATAGTATATTATAACAATTTAAAACATATTGATAAATCAAAATCCGTCATAACTTGACCTCATAAATTATAAAAATTCAAATTCAGAATATCTAGATTTACAACTCGTTCATGTTATCACTTAAATAATTATTTTATTTTGTCCATAAACTATTTAGTTTATTTTATTTTTGTCCAGACACGTTGAAAGACCTCACTACCCTTCAAATCGTAATACGGTACCATGACACCACCGCTATATATATCACTCCCTCATTCAAGCTTGATTGCAAGAAAAAATAAACATTCTCGAAGTTTATCGGCACATCACGCTTCGAATGAACCCTTTTTCAGTACAACTTCTCTATTTTATCTCTATTTCTTTTCTTGGGTTTTTGATCCTCAAAGTTTTGAAGCCAAGAACCGAGCCGTCGTTTACACCTCGGAACTTGGATTTGTTCTTCACATCCGTGTCTGCTACAACAGTGTCAAGCATGTCCACTGTCGAAATGGAGGTCTTTTCCAATAATCAGCTGATAGTTTTGACTATCTTGATGTTCATAGGTGGTGAGGTTTTCACTTCCATGGTTGGACTTTGTTTTAAGAGATTCAAACTCAGTAGATTATTCGAGGAAAATGAAAACCAAGCCAATAGAAGAAACCTTAGCCTTACAGTTTCAGAAGATTTTCTCCACCACAAAGAGTTGGGCATGGTAACAACAATGCTTGATTCTGAGAAATCGAATTCGGAAATTGAGTTTCACGACCAAACCGAGTCATTAGATAGGAAGTATTTGAAGTACAATTCGGTCAATTTTTTGTGTTTTCTAGTTTTGGTTTATCTTCTAGTCATTCAAATCTTTGGCATCGCGTTCGTTTCAGTTTATCTCACCGTAGTTTCAAGTGCAAAAAATATACTAAAGAACAAGGGTCTTAAGATGTTCACTTTCTCTGTTTTCACCATAGTTTCAACATTTACAAACTGTGGTTTTGTCCCAACAAACGAAAACATGATGGTTTTCAGTAAGAATTCGGGTCTTCTTTTAATTCTAATCCCTCAAATCCTTTTTGGAAACACCTTATTTCCATCCTGCTTGAGGTTCTCTATATGGTTTCTAGGAAAATTTTTTAAGAAGAGGGAATGTAATTACTTGTTGAAAAATACGAGAGAGATTGGGTATCTTCACTTGCTTCCAACTCTTCATTCTTCACTTCTGGTAGTTACAGTTTTTGGGTTCATCTTAATAGAGTTTATTTTATTTTGCTCTATGGAGTGGGATTCAGCAGCCTTGAATGGATTGAACGTTTATCAGAAAGTTGTCAGTGTACTATTTCAAACAGTTAATACAAGACACGCCGGCGAAACTATTGTTGATATCTCAACCATCGCTCCAGCCATCTTGGTGTTGTTCGTCGTAATGATGTTAGTCTCTCTCTCTCTCTATTTTGTCAATTATACTTGATGATATTTAAAGCAATTCTCAAGTATGAGTTCGGCAACGGAGGTCAAACGTATAGAGCTCATAAAATCAGAGTAAAGTTCAGTCTAATTGAAACAACAGCGAAAATAATAAAGAGATAATTATTTTTCAACAGAAACCCTAGAAGTAGCAAAGAGTCATAATCAAAACATAAAACTCTCATCCAGGAAAGATCTCCTCCTAAGATCAAAGAGGATTCCTCGGATAAATGGCGAAGATCTTAGGGCGGATCCCGTAGAATTAGGAAAAGCCCTATAAATACTATGTAACACTCCCAACAGAGGGGCAGAACCCTAGTATCACATCTTACAGTCTGTAAACCTTTTGGTATAGTAAATAGTGAAGGAAGGAGCAAAAATCTCCATTGAAGAGTGGATTAGCCGAACTCTCGAGTTGGTGAACCACTATATTTTCACTGTGTACACCCCTTTAATCCTCTCAATATTTTATTATAGCATCATACACGAGCCTCGAAACTCTGATCCACGCTCATCTCACGTTACTTGTACCTTAAGCTCATCCACGTTGAAATACACCATCAATATTAAAAAAAAAAAAAAAAGAGAAAAAAATCTCATTCAACATCCCCAAAACATTAGTTAAATGGACCTTTCTCGTGCTAGAAAAGGGTCTCACTTGTCTCGTCCTTCTCTTGCCCACTCTATTGTGACATGATTCAAAACAGAGGCATACCTCTTAGTTGTGTAGATTCCATTTTCTTACTTATAAAACGATGTTGTTCTGCAATTGACACGACGTCTTTTTGGGTACAGTATCTCACTCTGTCTCCCTTCACCCCCCGGGACGGCGCCCTCTTAGGATTGGGGTGCCATCTTTACACATCACCCAATATGAAGGGTGACCCAAGTTCCATCAGCCTTTTAAATGTAAAATGAAGCTTGTATAGAGGGGTTTGGGAGAGAACCTGACTCAGTTTTCTTTGGAACCAGAATCCCCCTAAACTTCCACATTTTCAAGAAAATCTTGTTTAGATTTCATGCGCACTGAATAAAGAGTCATTATTGGCAAGTTGGTATTAAAAATTATTCCATGATTATAAATTATATGTATTATTATGGAGTTGAAAAGTGCATTATTGGACCATGAATGTAAGTATCGTAAATACGAGACAAATATGAGGTTGTTTGGTTCTGGTACGATGTATTTGGCCCTCCCAAATAATTCATATTTTTTTAACTCGTTTGCTAATAAACCACACCATTTTTTGTATTTCAAAGTAAACTTACAAGCCATTGCTGCCCATTTTTAAGTGCTTTGGAGCAGATGATTCTAATTCAATATCGAATTCAGTAATATTTGGTTTACCATGTTGTCATATCTTGTTTAAATCAAAGCTGGGACAAGTTAAAGAGATGAAAACATCATTTCATCCCATTTTGACTAACAAACTTGTTTGGGAAGAAAATTTTCGGAGATAATAATATTTTGACATTTTATTTTATTCTTGATGTGAAATATAATTTTTTATTATGGTGAAATATTTAACAGGTACCTTCCACCGTATACTTTGTTCTTTCCGATCATAAAAGACAATGGAAAGTATTCACAAGAGTTTGAGGGAAGAAAAAAAAGCAAGGGAAAGGTTGTGGAAAATCTATTATTTTCACAACTTTCTTATCTTGTCATCTTTGTTATTGCTGTTTGCATTGCAGAGAGGAAAAAGGTGGTGGAAGATCCTCTCAATTTCAATGTCTTGAACATCGTCGTTGAAGTAATAAGGTAATATTTTCAGTTTGATTTCGGTCATTCTTTTATTTTTCGTATCATATTTCTTATTGAAAGAAGAACAAATACAATAATATAAGGAAAACAAATTTTAGTAATACCACATACAAATTATCTTAGTAATTTTTTTCCCAATTGAATGGGAAAAATTGTTTTAACAAATTCGAAGTAAATCTTTTTAGCTGACCTAAAGTAAATCACATGACATCATAACTATCATAAAGAAAGTCTTTTCATTCACATTCAATCAAAGCTAGTTTTGCATTTATATGTTGTTTAATTCTAATTTTTTTTCCCTTTTACTGGATATGTTGCTTATTGTTTCTAAGATGTGTATGGAGCAAGTTTACTGATGGGACTTTTCTGAAATATTCCATGATGAAGACACGTGTCCTCGATATTTATCAAAACACTGTTGCTAAGATCAAGCACCATCGGCGCACAAAGGTCCTCGCCCCCGAGGTACTCGTCATATAGGATCATGACATTTAGTTACAACCAACACGTAGCCTCGGTCTGATATGGTACCTCAGTCGGTATACCTCCCTCGGTTCCGAAATGGCCTTTCCTCGGTGCCGAGAGGTACCCCGTCCTGGACGCTTCCTCTACTCCAGGATAAGCTATTGACGTACAGGTCATTAGCCTAGGCTAGTCTAGGCTATTCATCATGACCTCGTCTTACACAATTAGTGTCAGAACGTACTGGAATGCAGGGGCCACAGCCAATGAGGGATGGACGCGTGACATATGATATCACATCGAAGACAGAGAAACCGCATGCCGTTGCTGACACGCGACTTGGGAAAACAAACGATTAATTACACCATTCCCTTGACGAGACCGCATTCAATGCGGTAAGGCTCAGAAATGAAAGGCAATAAATGCTCCTAATACAGAGCATTTATTGCATCCTCCCCGAGAGGAGTACATTGTACCGTCGGCATCCCGATGACACAACATTGATTGCTCGGGACCCCGAGCAGTTAAGAAGAGAAGACATTCCTCATCAGAATCAGTGTGCACACTGCCTGTACCTAATGATCACCTACTGACTACACTGACAGTAATCATGAGCTTTTGAGGTATAAATACTCCTTGCAAAAGGCAAGACGGGTATGCAACAAAAAACTATTTACTACAATACACACTCAGTGTTTTCTCCTTCCTCTCTCTTTCTCAAAGACTGACTAGATCGTCGGAGGGGATACGCCGAAAAACACTCCGGCGCCCTTCTAACTTGTTCTTTTTCGTTCCAGGAACCTCTTTCAGCCTTACTGGATCGTTCTTCCGCTCCCCCAGGGTCTCCCGTTGCCGTTCCAGGTTACCACCGGACCTCGCAGGCTGTTCCAAGCAGCGTGGTTGGTCACTCAACTGGCTCACTTGAGTTCACCAAGGGAGAGATCTGTTCTCGTTTTTTATATTGTGCAGGATCTTGCACGCACATTTACTTCTACCAAAAGAAAGACCATGGCGTGTATACATTCATTTATTTCTTGCAACATATAATAATAAGAAAATTAGATCTTGTTTTGATGGTTTGAATGAAGTTCATTTGTTTAATATTAAGAAACATGGTTCATTAAGAACCTCATTAGACTTATAAAATGGTAGCATTCTCATCATTCAATATAGTTACGAATTCATGGCGCGTATGCTTTGATTTTTGGATTTTCCTAGACTAAATTTCTCGATTCGAATAAGTGCAAAATATTAAAATTAACTAATGATATTTGCTTTTGTAATTGATTTGATTTCAGTGCATACGGAAATGTCGGATTTTCGACTGGTTATAGTTGTGATCATCAGCTAAAACCTAGTGGAACTTGTAAGAACAAATGGTATGGATTCTCAGGAAAATGGAGTGATGAAGGCAAAATTATTCTCATTGTTGTCATGATTTTAGGAAGACTGAAGAAGTTCAATATGGATGGAGGTAGAGCATGGAAGCTCTTGTAATTATTTTTAGAAGATGATATCTACTTGTCCTTCAATAAGCTTAAGGTAATTAAGGGCTTCTTGATAGTGTTGTAATTAGGAAAACAAAAATGTTTTTTTTTTTTTTGGTACGCATCGTTGAGATGTAAATACTTCAATTATCTATATCATCTCTATTAATTTAAGTTTTTAAGGTAGATGGTGATTTACCACATATATCCTTATAGAATTCTCTCTGAAGATTCATTCCATGATTAACAAGTGCAAATTGCCTTCTAGCATCTTTAATTTTTACCATTTTTTAGATTTAAATTTAAATTTGAATAAAAATAATCTAAAAAATTTGCCCGAGATCATGTATCAAAACTCATACCAAATTAAAAAAAACTCAATTTTTTATTCCAATCAAGAGAGACTATAAACTTTTATTCAAATTAAACAATGAAATGGTTAGATTTTGTTATCTTTTATTGATCCACTGATCATATTTTAAATCGTGTTTTTATAATTTGTGTTGATTATTTTACAATAAAAATATTTATTACTTTTATGGATAATTTATCATTTGTGGGTATTTTTACCATTATTATAAATATTTTTATTACTATTGTAATAATTATTTTTATTAATTTTTTGAATACCATAATAATGATAAAAACACTAATAATAATAATAATATATTCATAATTGTAATAAATTTTGATATAATACCAAAATTTTATTTTTTCGTACCTTAGTCGAAGTCCCATTAGTATTGAGGCAGGAATTTGGGTGTCTTACTTGTACTCTCCCTCTTTCGTACTGGTCCCCTCTCTCAAAGTCTTATTCTAGATGTACCCAAAAAAAAAAAAAGAGTCTTTTTCTAGGGTCATACTTTCTTAACGAAGAAGTCTATTGATTGTAAAATATTACAATCTTGTGGCTAGTGTGAACGTATTAAAATAGTATAACTCTTAGGACTTGGCCAAATTCCTTTAGAATTTCGGATTGTTTTACTATATTGAAAAATATTATTCGACACGGTAGCTCTAAAAATTTTAGACCATTGATGTATTTGTTATAGATTTCTAGCCGTTGATGAGTTTTGCATGGAGGATACTGGTTACTTGTTGAAGAAGTAATCATGAGTTTTACTTAAAAATTAAATATTGTCGGACTAAAAAATTAGTAACATAATCTAAAAATGTGATAGACTCACATTCAAAAGTTATAACCTACAACTCAACAGTGGTAACGTACCCCAAAAATTGTAACCTTACCCTAAAAGATAATAACTCTACTCCAAAAAGGTAGGAACTAATCCCAAAAAGGTTGTAAGCAAAACAACCCAAAAGTTGGAAGTCGATTCAAAAAGTTTTAACTCAATCCATAAATGTTGGAATCTATCTCACAAAATTGTAATATAATCATTCATAAAAGTTGAAACTCATACAAAAAAAATTGAAATCCAACCCAAAAAAGTTGGACCTCATCACAACAAAGTGGAAATCTACTCAAAAAGTTGAAACCTAATCATTCATAAAAGTCGGAATCCTGCCAAAAAAATTAAAACTCAACCCAAAAAAGTTAAACCCCACACAAAAAGTTAGAATCCACCCTAACAGTGGTAACCAATTCCAAAAATTATAACTCCACCCTAAAAAGTAATAACTCCACCACCCCAAAAAGTGGAAAACAATTCCAAAAGGTTGTAAGCGAAACAATTCAAAATTTGGAAGCTGACCTAAAGAGTTGTATTGTAAATCAATCCATAAGAGTTGGAATCCATCCAAAAAAATTGGAACTCAACCCAAAAAGGTTGAAGCCCACCCGAAAAAGTTGGACGCCATCTTACAAAAGTTAGAATTCAACCCAAAAAAGTTAGACTTTATCCCACAAAAATTGGATCCCTCCAGACAAGTTGAAACCCTCTCAAAATTTATCTATCATAAAAGTTGACCCCCTATCAAGAAAAGTTGGAACTCAACGCCAAAAATTAGACCCTAAACAATTTGAACCCACCCCAAAAGTTGTAACTTAATCAAAAAACTAGAAGTTGGACCCCTCCAATCGTGAGGTAGCATTGGCGGTCCTAATTTATTTATTTGTTGTTAATAACACATTTATCCTTTGACTTTTATTAATTTTGTGTCCCACTGGAAAAAAACTCAAAAAGTTAGGACCAATCATAAATATATAATTATTACAACATTATTAAATGGTTAATTATATTATTTGTAAATGTTGATAATTGTAATTTTGTCTCATAACATTTTAATTTATTTCATTTTTAAAAGCGAAACTATTTAAAAATATTGAATATGTTTGGACTAAACTAAAAAATTTTGTGATTATTGAAGGGAGAAAAGTGTAGTAGTTAAGGGATAGAAGTGTAATATCAAATCCTTTATATTACGACCGATCGCTCATTCTTATGGCCGATCGTGCCTCATTTATTAATCATTCTTTACACTAATATCCAGTTATTTATTTATTAATTTATTTTTTTTATTTTGAACATATATGGTCGACAATAACATTATCTCTCTACCATGTTTTCGGTCTTTTTCTGCCTTTCCCGTCCAAATCACTTCTCTTGTCTTCTCTCCCTCCCTGTACTCATACATATAACTTGTTTGAAAATAAAAAATATTTTTGCATTGTTTGAGAATAAAAAATATTTTTGAGATGCAAAGTGTTTTTTTGAAAAAAAAAATGGTAGGATATGTTTCCTTAGAAAACAATTGAATTTTTTGAAAAAAATTTAGTTCCCACTTTTATTGGATCCTTCATCCACATCCGTCGCAACCCCAAAAAGGTGTAACCTAACACAAAATACTATCAAGTAACATTTAATTCATTAAATTAACATTCAATTTCATCTAATTAATATTTAATTCATCAAATTAATAACAAATTAACATTTAATCATATAATTAATATTTAATTCATCAAATTAACACTAAATCAACATTCAATTCATCCAATTAACACTCAATTTATCAAAATTAACATCCAAAATTATCTAATAAAAATTTAATTTATCAAATCAACACCAAAGTAATATGAAAATTCATCAAATAAACTTTTAATTTATCAACTCAATGCCAAATTAACATTACATTTCATCTAATAAACATTCAATTTATAAAATTAACATTTTAATTTAAATATTGACATTAAATTCATCCAATATATATTCATTCATCAAATTAACACCAAATTTATATTCAATTGATGAAATCAATACAAAATTTATATTCAATTCATACAATTTATATTAATTTGGTGTTAGTTTGATGAATTGAATGTTAATTTGGTGTTAATTTAATGAATTGAATATTAATTGTTTGAAATTGAAGGTTAATTTGATAAATTTAATGTTAAATAGTTAATTTAATTAATTGAATGTTTATTTTACAAAATTGAATGTTAATTTGGTGTTGATTTGATAAATTAAATGTTTATTTGATAAATTTCTATATTGCATTTGGTATTGGTTTGATAAATTATATTTTTATTAGATGATTTTGGATGTTAATTTGATGAATTTAGTGCTAATTGGATTAATTTGAATATAATTTGGCAAAATTAAATGTCAATTTAGTATTAATTTGATGAATTGAATGTTAAGTTAATTTGATGAATTAAATGTTTATTACATGGAATTGAATGTGAATTTGATGAATTGAATATTAATTTTGTGTTAATATGATGAATTGAAAGTTAATTTAGTGTTAATTTGAAGCATTGAATGTTAATTTGATAAATTGAATATTAATTGGATGAAATTGAATCTTAATTTGAAGAAATTAATTTTAAATAGTTAATTTAAATGTTAATTTAATGAATTGAATGTTAATTTGGTGTTGATTTGATGAATTAAATGTTTATTCGATGAATTTTTATATTACATTGGTGTTGGTTTAATAAATTGAATTTCTATTAGATGATTTTAGATATTAATTTGATGATTTGAGTGTAAATTTGATAAATTTTAATATATATTGGATGAATTAAATGTTAATTTAGTGTTGATTTGATGAATTAAATGTT
The DNA here is from genome assembly GCA_963454935.2 of Ilex paraguariensis. NCBI lineage: Eukaryota > Viridiplantae > Streptophyta > Magnoliopsida > Aquifoliales > Aquifoliaceae > Ilex > Ilex paraguariensis. The sequence goes on from CAUOFW020005547.1 coordinate 223,040, forward strand.
TATTAATGTTAATTTGATGAATTGAATATTAATTGGATGAAATTAAATCTTAATTTGAAGAAATTAATTTTAAATAGTTAATTTAAATGTTAATTTAATGAATTAAATATTTATTATACGAAATGTAATGTTAATTTGTTGAATTGAATGTTTATTTGGTGTTAATTTGATGAATTAAATGTTTATTAATTTTGTGTTTATTTGATGAATTGAATATTAGTTTGGCGTTGATTTCTAGTTAAATAGTTAATTTAGATGTTAATTTAATGAATTGAATATTTATTATATGAAATAGAATGTTAATTTGGTGTTGATTTAATGCATTAAATCTTTATTAGATGATTTTTTATATTAATTTGATGAATTGAATGTTAATTTAATTTAATTAAATATTAATTGCATTTATTGATAAATTAAATGTTTATTAGATGAAACTGAATGTTAATCAACGGGCCTTTGGTCCAATGGTATTCCTTATCTTATCAAGGCTTTGCCTTCTTAAGGTCAAGGGTTCAAGTCCCCCCTCCCTCTCCCGAGAAAAAAAAAGAAGATGAAACTGAATGTTAATTTGCTGAATTGAATAGTAATTTGGTATTGATTTGATGAATTAAATGTTTATTAGATGAAATTGTATGTTACTTTGATGTTGTTTTATTAAATTAAACATTTATTGGGTGATTTTCGATGTTAATTTGATAAATTGAGTGTTAATTTAATGAATTTGCATATAAATTAAATGAATTGAATTTTAATTTTGTATTAATTTGATGAATTGAATGTTAATTAGATGTGTATGAATGTTAAGTTGATGAATTAAATGTTTATTAGATAAATTGAATGTTGATTTGAAGAATTGACTGTTAATTTGTTATTTATTTGAAAAATTAAATGTTTATTGGATAAAATTGCATGTTACTTTGGTGTTAATTTGCTAAATTAAATCTTTATTGGAGGATTTTCAATGTTAATTTTATGAATTGAATGTTAATTGAATGAATTTGAATATAAATTGGATGATATTGAATGTTAAGTTGATGAATTAAATGTTTATTGGTTGAGTTTTAATGTTAATTTGATGAATTAAATGTTTATTGGATAAAATTAAATGTTGATTTGAAGAATTGAATGATAATTTGGTATAAATTTGATGAATTGAATATTAATTGGATGAAATTGCATGTTACTTTGATGTTGATTTGATAAAAAGTAATGCTAGATGAACTTAAAAATTAGATTTAAAAATTAAATTTTATAATCTCAACCATTGAATAGATAGTGAGTTCTAATAAATGTTGAGACTCATAGTAAAATCAATAGTTGTAATTATCAAGTTTAGATTTTTAGTCTACTTTTTAAGTGCATGTAGCATTGCTCTTTGATAAATTGAATATTTATTGGATGATTTTGGATATTAATTTGATGAATTAAGTGTTAATTGAATGAATTTAAATATAAATTAGATGAATTGAATCTTAATTTGATGTTAATTTTATGAATTAAATATTAATTTGATGAGATTGAATGTTAAGTTGATGACCTAAATGTTTATTAGTTGAATTTTATTGTTAATTTGATGAATTAAATGTATATTAGATAAAATTGATTGTTAATTTCATTGTTAATTTTGTGTAAATTTGATGAATATAATATTAATTAGATTAAATTGCATGTTATTTTGATTTTAATTTGATAAGTTGAATCTTTATTGGATGATTTTGGATATTAAAGGTCGTCTGAGACTATTTAAACACAAAATTGAATATTTTAGGAATAAAATTGATAAATTAATACTTTAGAAACCAAACCGATAAATATATATAACTTTTAGGATAAAAGTATAATTAACTTTTTTTTTAATATTACGACCGACCCTAGGAACTAGGAAGCGACGATCCGTTTAGGAATTGAAGACTTAGACTTTCATCCTTAAAATTATACATATTTATTTGTTTGGACCTTAAAATATTAATTTTTTAATTTAATCCCTAAAACATTTAATTTTGTGTTCAAATAGTTCCGCACAAATATTTAACATCAAAAATCATCCAATAAGGATTCAATTTATCAAATCAAAACCAAACTGATAATCTAATTAATATTTAACTCATCAAATTTACACCTAATTAATATTCAACTCTTCAACATTCAACTTTATCTAATAAACATTTAATTCATCAAATTAACACCAAATTAACATTCAATTCATGTTCAAATTCATTCAATTAACACTCAATTAATCTAACTAAAGTTCAAAATCATCCAATAAAGATTCAATTTATTAAATTAAAATCAAAGTAGCATACAATTTCTTCTAATTAATATTTAGTTCATCAAATTTACATTCAATTAATATTTAATTTAACCTAATTAACATTTAATTCATCAAATTAACACTTAATCAACATTCAATTAATCAAATTAACACTCAATTCATTAAATTAACATAAAAAATTATCCAATAAAATTTATTTTATCAAATCAACACCAAAGTAATATGCTATTTTATCCAATATATATTTAATTCATTAAATCAATATCAAATTAGCATTCAATTTCATCTAATAAAATTTATCAAATTAACATTCAAAATCAACTATTTAACATTAAATTTATCCAATAAATATTCATTTATCCAATTAACATCAAATTAATATTTAATTCATCAAATTATTTGGTATGTTATATGGTTACAAGGTGGGAAACGTTGGCAATACAATTTTTTTATAAATTGGATTACAACTTTTATGAATTGAGTTTCAACTTTTTGGAGTATGTTATAATTTTTGGGATTGTGTTTCATATGTTACAATTTTTGGGGTTGGGTTAAAATATTTTGAGATTGTTGTCCAATTTTTTCGGAGTGGGATTCCAACTTCTTGGGTGGAGTTATAACTTTTTTGGGGTTGGTTACTACTTTAATGGTTGGGGTTATAACTTTTCTGGAGTGGGTGCAGGTTATAACCTTTTAGGTATGTTACAATTTTTGGGGTTGGGCTTCAAATGTTTTGGGGGCACATTACAATTTTTAGGATTGAGTTATAATCTTTTTGGGTTTATAAGTTTTTAGGTTAGGATACAACTTTGGGTTGGTTATCACTTTTTTGGTTTAAATATATATCGGTTTTCATCGATTATTTATTTTTTTCATGGACACGTGTAAAGTAAATACCGCCACTTACTTTTGGCATCATACCAAAAAATAAATTGACGGTACCCAAGTGTAATCCTAGAATTTCGGTTATACTAAACTATGAAATCTCTCTCTATTTAAAAAAAAAATCGTTGGAACTATAACTATAAAATAAGACCTAAACAAATTCATACCCAATCCAAGAACCCCACCTAACTTAGGAAACATAAACAAATCAAAGTAAGAGAAGGCATTAAGCTGCCAAGCTTAAGAACGACGGAGTAAAAAGACGTAGAACACAAAAAAAGAAAATTCAGCTAGAGTTAGAATGTGAGTTAAAAAATGTCCAGAATTTTCTTTTCTTCTCCAATCAACTACGCGTTTTTTCAGCTATGAATATTGTCAAAATTAGACTTTACAATAAGATGATAAATAATTTTCTTGAAGATTCTTTGATTGTAGATATAGAAAAAGAATTTGCTAAAAATTTGCCTACTAACACCTCCACCTCTTCAACTTTAATGGAGAAAGTCAAGACTTTATGCATTCGTTTAAAGTAACACTACCACACTACATAACACCATATTTGCCTTCACTTTCACTTTTACCTCCACCTCCACCTCCCTGTTCCCCCCATCCAACATGAACAAGCGTGCACACATACACACATATTTTCAAGAAGAGTTTTTAAAAAGTGAGTTTTAATTTTTGTGCATCCCAAAACATATTTGATTATATGATTCTAAAAATAATATTAAAAAATAAAAAATAGTAAACTTGTTTGGAAAGTGATCCAAAAACTAATAAAAATATGGAATATAATTTAAATTGACTCTTTGGTAAAAACATTTGGAAAAAGAGCATGAGGGTGAGGGTGAGGGTGAGGGTGAGAGTGATGGTGGGGGTTGGGGGGGGGGGGTGTTACCATGGTTTTCGTTCTCAGTCTGTATTATAAAACATGTGGGAAAAAAAAAAGATTTACGCACAAAACTCTCAAACATTGCATTAACTTATGCGAGAAATTATAAAAAAAAAAAAGAAGAAAACTCAAGGATAAATGACAAGTGTTGAATGCCTCTAGAGATATCTGAGCTATCAAAAAATTAACTTTAGAAATTGAACATACAATAAAAATGTCATTCTTCCTCTCACTATGAATGATTTTGAAGAATTGCAAAACAAAGTCAAGAACATAGATTTCAAAGTTTTCGTTTGTATAGGGTCAGATCTAAAAAGAAAACCAACCTCAACAAAATATGCAAAATCAATCTGTGAGAAAAATACAAAGCATATGAAAAGAGCATTCTGGCAAGAGTTGTTAGAAGCCTACCAAACCTCTTTTCATCTACTTGTGCCACTTGAAGGAATCGATCAGGTTCAATTGGAAGCGAAGTGAAAGATACGGGCGATAAAGAGAATTTTTTCCCTTTTAAACGATGCCTTTAAATGTACATTAAATTGCATCCTGAATTTTCAAAACTCTCATAACTGACGAAACTATGTTATTAATGTTATCTAAAATTCCAATTTTTTGTTCCCAGTTTTTATAAATTAAACTGGATACAAAGCTTTGTTTTTTAACCAACTTCTCTTTTATTTTTTATATTCAAAAATAAAAAAAAAAATTATTTTACAGATACAAACCCAACACGCTCTTAGGTTATGGAATTTTTTTTCACTAAAATGCCCCTTCTAGCAGTGGAAAACATAAAGAACAAAAGAATGATCAAATGGATTCGGGATTGTTAGTGGCAAAGAAAACAAAGAATCCGGTTCTCAAAGAACCCAGTACTCTCACTCATTGAGCTTTTATCCTAACCCATGTTTTTTTTTGAAAAAACATTTATACTTAAAAAAGAGTCATTTTTGAACTCTTTTTCAAACCAAAACACTTTTAAAAAAGACGTCATTTAAAATAATATTTTTTTAAAAACATCACTTTAACTAACATTTTAGGAAAACTTTTATTTTTAAAAAAAGTCACAGAAACATTGGTCTGACCAACGTCTTTGTAAAGAAGTTGCCTTTAGCTTCTTAAAAACGTTAGTTAAACCGACATTTTCAAGCTTGTTTTTTATATAATTAGGGAGAATTATATTTTGATTCCTTAAAATTTGTCACTTAATCAGTCAGACCTCTTAACGTTTAAAATATTACACATAGAACTTTAAAAGTTTGAACGCTCGTAAAACTTAAACCCTTACTGTAAATATAGCTGTTAATAAACTATACCTAGATCCCCCCTTAAAGTTTGTACACTTATAATACTTAGATCCTTAAGTTTAAAATGTTATACTTAGACAAAAAATACTTTAATCAAAGATAGAATGTCAAATATTTTAAATTTTACAACCAAAATTAATGATCTATTGAATCATTAATTGAAATAAAATCAAAAATAAAAATTCATTTTTTTCTTAAAAAATCATAATTAATATGCAATTATACTATCTATTAGAATAAAACTTAAAAATCAATAAATGATACTATCTAGTGTCTGGATTTAGAAAATAGTTTGAAGACGACTCTATTTTAGGTATAAGTTTAAAAAAAAGCATGGGTTATGGTAAAAGCTCACCCAAACATCATTTTATATAATAAATAAATATAATATATGCATATATTAAAAAATATATAAATAAACTAGCGATAACATGAGTCTGAAAGCACTGTACAATTCAAAAAAATTTAAAATTAATTGTGGACATGAAAAAGTTAAGCACATAACATAAATACACACTAATTTGAAAGTCAAACTATATTCGTATCACACATGCATTTCACATACATGCTCAAAAGTCAACTTAATAGAATTTACAAACCTATGTAATTAAAAGAAATGTTTGTGTCTGAAGACACTATATTATACTAAACAAAAAATCGCCAATAATTAGTAAACCTAATTTTTTTTTTGTTCCTTCAACAAAATTGGACAATGTTTCTTTTAAAAACATGACCCTAAGAAAATATCAACCTATAGCAATGGACCCGTACCTGAAGGCACTATATAATACAAAAAATCATTCACAACACTCCTCAAAACAACATGTTCAATACTTTATATGTTCGTATCATAGGTAAATAATACCTATTGCATAACTAATCTCAACAACAAATTTCTTTTTTTTCGGTAAATAACATTAAATTGTATAATACATTGATTAAATATAGAGTTTCTAGCACATTAAAATCTTCTAATACTTGTATAGTCTTAAGAGGTGAGAGTGAAATAACGCAATAGTAAGAATGATAACAACATTAGCCCTTGTCATCACTACCTTGATTGAAGTTTTGTCTCTTAGCATGTATTTCATTGGAACAATCTACATGAAAGAAATAGAAAAAAAAAATTAATCTGAAAGACGTAATGACCAACAAAACAAAACAGTTTAGGAAAATCTACCCTAAAAAGACATTGTGAAAAATTTTCATTGAGGCAAAATCTATATAATAAATAGGAAATATTAGATATCTTGACCGGTGGATCTGGGGTGCTGGTACTTCTTGCCAACGAACCACATTATTTCATTTGGATTGAACTAAGTTGGTAGAACAGATGTGCTATCGTATAATCTAAATATTTCAAATAGCAATTAGAATCAATCTGAGTTCATTATTTTTCATAGAAAAAAACCCTACAAAATTCTCTCTAAAAACAAAACCACAAAAATTTCAACCTTTGTACATGCTTGCTTATTATTAGAAAAAATGTGTATTTAAATAAAGCATGATCCAACCAAATTACCGAACTCGCATCAAGCCACAAATTACTGAACTCAATCAAGTTTAACTTAAGAAAATAATAGTACCAGTCAGTTTAACTCAATTCACATAGCAGTTTCATACCAAATTTAAACATCAACGATATACATAGACAAACACACGTATGTAAAACACCACGGAAAGTGGCAACCCTCAAGATTACACCACAAATCAAAAACATTCAAAACTTTGAACAAATTTGTGTTAAAGCAAAAAAAGAGAAGACTTTATTATACTTTAGATAGAGAATCTAACATGAATGTCCAATGTGAGCGTACGATCGTGATGGTTGGAGGAATCTTGAATACAGTCCCCACCTTTAAATCCATACAAAGAGAACATAAAATAAATTCTTGGTATGATACTAAATTAGTTTGGAATTCATTCACAACCACCAAAGATTGCAACAAAAACCACTAAAAATTACAAAAAAAACATATAAACATATTAAATTACAAAGCTTTCTTATAATATGCTTTTTTCTTGGCAGCATCTATCATGTGGGAAGCTTCCCTTCGTTCACAACATAAAGAACTACACAAAATAAAAATGAATTTTGAACTTTTGAAGACACATTAACATCATTTAGTATTAATGTTGAATAATTGGTTCTAAATAAAATCAACTCAAGCAATTCTCACCCCAGCTTTGGTGACCTGAATGCAGATCTCAGGAAAGGAAAATCAACAATTTAATTCATAAAAAAGTGTATATTTGAGAATCAAACAAATATTCCATCAATGCGAAAGTGGAATTTGGGTCAAATTGAGAAAGAGGAAAGGCAAAACTGCAACCACTGGCAAGGAAATCATTAAACACACTAAGATTTCTCTTTCATGTGGGTTGTGGGGTGTTGGTGGTTACAGGCAGATGTGGAGGGTGGTGTGGTGCGTTCAGGAATTTTTACAAATAGTTGATGTGCATTATTGTTGGGGTGTGTTGGTGTCTGTTACGGGGTTGCATTGTATGGGTTTTATGGTTGGGAGGAAAGAGAGAGAGACCTGGTTGGAGTCGACGCGTCATTGGCGGTGGCTGCTAGAACTCAAATATTCACACCAAAAATTTCAAATCTATAACACATATTTACAGAGAAAACCAAAATCATCAAAATCAACTATAAATACAAACAATTAATCACAAAACTCAATTCAAAAAAAATTGTGTGATTTTGAATGTATGAAGTGAAGAGAGAAACGGTGTGGGGGGGGGGAGGAGATGGTAGATCTGGGGTTTTTGGCCGTCATGACATCGGCTGGTGAGAGCCAATAAGAGCGAGGTGGAAGCGAGTCAGAAGACAAAGAGAGGAGGGAGATACCTGCATTGGATTGGAGTTACCAATGGTGGTGGGGTCATGCTAGGGGTCTGGATCCTCTGCGGTAAGGAGGTTACCGCATCTCATGCGATTTAATAAAACGGCACCGTTTTAGGTGCTTTTTACAAATATTTTTTTAACAGTCCTTACCAAAAACGACGTAGTTTTTGGTCCTTCAAATCCTTCAGCTTCTTCAACTTTGGCTGCCTCCTCTCCATCTGAAATCCCTTACAGTCTCAGTCAGGCGTCTTCTCTCTCTCCTCCTACCCTCTGTCTCTCTCTCTCCTCCTAAGTCCTAAACACACATAAATCATCGGAGCCTGAAAAATCTCATCTTTCACCACATAAACAATTACTTCATAGATGGATATAGTAGAAACCCACAAGCACCAATAACAGCGATGAAGATTATCACATGGATCACAGTCGATCGAGATTGTCGGCAAGAAGGAATACTAAGATGATTTGGCGAGTTGGATGTCTTCTTATTCTTGTGCACTTGATTAATTTGCCTCAACTTGGAACACGGGTCAGTTGAGTTCACAGATTTGGCCATGACGATGTGTTGGTCAACCAAAATTGAAGTATGGAAAAAGACCATTTGGATTCAACCCAGAAGAAAACCAAATCTTCAATGGAGAGGAGGGCAGCCACAGTATGAAGAAGCCGAAAGTAGGAGAAGGGATTTCAAATGGGGAAATGACCAAAAACGACGTCGTTTTTGGTAAGGGCTGTTAAAAAAAAATTATAAAAAACACCTAAAACGGTGCCATTTTATTAAATCGCATGACATGCGATAACCTCCTTACCGCAGAGGAGCCAGACCCGGTCATGCTAGTGGCTCTTTGACAGTGGGTTGCGTTAGCTGGAAAGAAAAGAGAGGTATGAGGGCACAAAAAGGGATTGATCTAAAAATTTTGTCACCAGAGAAGAGAGAAGAGAGAGAGAAGAGAGAGAGAAGAGGAAGTGAGAGGTAGTGATCTGGGAAAGTGGGCTCGACAGGCAGCATGATCGTTGAGAGAGATGGTGAAATTCAAATTGAGAGCTTGTTGGTCGTTGGATGAGAAACAGAGTAACGTTAAGAGAGAGGTGATGAGTGTGATAAGATGTTTTTGAGGGGAAAAATATGTGTAAGATAAAAATTCAAATGCACTTCTGTTTTATTATACAGATATAATAATAAAATATTCATCTATTTATTTTATCAGTCTATTTTTTCATCATACTAAACACAAAAAAATCAATTCTTCTCACTTTTTATCCCTCCTACCAAATACAAGGAGAAAAGAAAGAATTCTTCTCTTAAAGGATAGTATAGAAAATATATCACACTTTTTGTCTTTTTATTTTTTTTATGTACCCAACCAAACACACCATTAATGTAAGTGTTTGAGAGATAGACTAGGGTAAAATTGAAATTTTTTATTTTTTACTTGCTATGTTGTTTTTTCCTTTCCAAGACATGTATGGAGAGAGTTTAGTTCTAACAAAAGAAAGAGTATGGACCGCTGAATATGGTTGTTGCACTTTTGACTTCTCAAAAGAAACTAATAGTTCCTAGGTTCATAGTTTTTCATTTAGTACTATCTAAAAGACTGAATAATTACCCCATCTTTCATCTGTGACCATCTTTCATCGTGTGTCAATCGTGAATCGACCATAAAATCAGAAGTACACATATTCAAAGATATTTTGGGTTTTAGGTATATTCAAAATATTTTTAAGATCAAAAATTCATAAAATTAATATTCGATAAAAATACGTTTGCTAATATCATTTAAAACTTAAAATTAAATATTTTAAGCACTTAATAAATTAAATCTATTTGATAATATAAAATTCATACTACTTAATATTTTAAGCATTTCTTAAAAATAGACTAAAATTTTAAGTAGCAAACCACTTATCACTTAATGCTGAAAATATTAATATGTAAGGATTTTATTAATTTCTTATAATGGACAAATATGTTCTCACTCACCATTATGTCATTGCCACTACCACCAAAACTATTACCACCACCACCACCGCCATTGTACCACTGCCATCATCACCACCACCACCACCATCACTATCATCACCATTATCATTGTGTCACTGTCACCACAACTATCGCCATTGTTGTCACTATCACTATCACTACTACTATCACCACCATTGTTTTCACTACCACTATCACTAACACCACTGCTGCCACCACCTCCACAACCACACCACTATTGTGTCGTCGTCGCCACCATTACCATTATGCTACTACTACAACTATTGTGCTACCGTTACCACCATTACTATTGTCATTGCGTCAATGTAACCAGCACTACCATTACCATTGCCACCACCATCGTCGTCGTTGCCACCGCCACCACCACCATCACCACTGTGCCATTGCCACCACCAACACTATCATTGTCGCCACTATAACTATCATTGTGTTACTATCACCACTATTACCAATATGTCACTGCCACTATCACCATTGTGCTACCGCCACCACCATCATAGTGTTGTTGGCACCACCACAATCAACACCACCATTATCATTGTGCCACCGCCGCCACTATTGTGTTGTAGTCACCACCACCATCGCAGTCGGCATCATTACCACCACCATTGTGATGATGGTGATAGGAGTAAGGCAGTTGCGGAGAGATGATTAAAGAGAATGCAAAAATAAAATAATAATAATTTTCAAACTTCAACTCCTTATATTTGTCAAAAATTTTGATTAAATTCAATAATTAAATTTCAGTTGACTCCAAACAGTCTACGAATTAAAAAATTCAGCATTTATCACTTAAAATTCAGCATTCAGTTTTCAGTGTTTAATAATTAGATTTATCAAACACCACCAAAGACAAGTACTTAAATTATTTTCTCTTATTTTTAAATTCTTTTATTTTTAGTCCTCCCACACGCACATTCAAAAAATATTGAATTAAAAAACTATGAATTCAAGACAATGAACTAAAAAATAATGCACTAAAACCATTTCCAATGGGAATTCAACCCCCTCATCTAAATTTGAGTAAAAAAAAAAGGGTAAAAAATTTGATTTGGTATAGACTTCTCAAATGGAGAAACTCAAATTTAAAGAAAGAGAAATTCAAATTTAAAATATAGTAAAATATGATCATTGGATCTTTAAATAAAGGTTAAAATCTCACAATTAAAGATTTGTGCATGAATTTAAGTCTCCTTTGATTTGAGTAAAAAAATAAGTCTTCATTTATTTGATATGGGTATAGGTCTAACAGAAGATTTTTAGGAGTTTTTTTTTTAAACCTAAATTTAAATTGAAGTTTAAAAAATGATAAGGAGGGAAGATGCTCAAAAAACACTCTTCCCCTCTTTTTTTTTTTTTTTTTATGTGAATATGTGTTTCGTGTGTGTTTGTTAGTGTTTTTCACTTTCTAAATAGATTGTTTGATATGTGAAATTTGAATGAGATTTAACTGATGAAATTTTTAAAAGATTTTTATTTAGACTTGTGAATTTTGATAAACTTATTAGTTCAATTTTGTGATGCTAAATGTTTGTTTGAATTTCGTGAAGGTTGATCCTTATTGTTTTCCTTTTTTCAGTAATTTTAACTGAATCTAACGAATCTTTTCTTCTGTGTATATATTATTTGGATTTCAAGGATCCTTTCACAAGAAACACAAAATGGGTGAATGCTAAACAGGGGGCACTATTTTTGACTAAAAGACAAAAAAGGTCAGCTGAGTTGGATTTAACAACTTAAAAAAAGTATTTATTTGAACTAATTGACAAAATAGGTCCCTTGAATGGACTTGTGGACATTTTTCACTTTTATTATTCATTATTTTTCTTGGTTTCCGGCAACTTAACAATTAGATAGTCTATATAACTAATAAAATATTGTACATTCTCGACGAATAACAACCATCACTTTATCATAATTATTTTTGAAATAAACTAATTTGTGCGGCTCACAAATTAATTTATGACAATTTTTTATTGAGTATGCACGTCACATGATATTATTATCTACAATGTTAAACTCATTCAGAAAAATTTGATACTACATAGGTGACTAAAAAGTCTTTGGAAGTATTCTGAAATTAAAATCTATTTTTGTGAGAGAATTTAGATAGAAAAAAAATTTAATATTACCTTAGTATGTTAGAAATATATTTTTTTTTACGCCGATGTTCGATTGACATGAAATTTTTACAGTAGAAAATAGACTTTAAGGGTAATAAAAGTGTATTTGGAAATTTCATGAATTGCCCTCTAATAAGGTCAAAATTGATCTGGAAGTTGGGGGCGAACTATTATCCACATCTAGACGGGAATTCTTCGTTTTTCAGCCTATAAATATCATAGAGATGTAATCTATGGTGTCTTGACCTATCTTTCCGACCCCAAGAATCTTAAGAAAGTTTGAGAAAAAGAAAATGAGGAAAAATAAACTAAATCTTAAAGAATTAACGCAGGGTAATCGTAACAAAATAGGTTACGATCTAGATCTCGAGAATGTACTTTTTCCTCCTAAAAAATATTTTTACTATCATTAAAAAATCATAACCAAAAGTTTGATGGTTGTTACTATCATTAAAAAATATTTTTCCTCGTAACTAATAAAATAAATTCGATAAGGACGAGTCAAGAAAGGGTAGCGTACCCCTATGAGACGATATTATTCTAAGATGTGCATAAAATAATTTTTGTACATTCCATAAGAGATGCGCGAGGCATTTATCAGTTGAGAGAGAGAGAGAGAGATATGAGTAGAGATTGAGTCTATAAATAAGAATGTTATTCCAAAATATTTTATTAAAAGCAAGATATATTCTTACTTTAAGTGCATTGTAATTACATGAAAACCCCCTAATATTAACAATAATGTCAAGATTCCTTGTGTCTTTATGTTGTAACCAAAATATTCCTCTGGAAAAATTGCAAATGACTTCAGTTTACTGCTTCTATCAGATTATATTGGATATGTTCGTATTCCCATGGTGAGCATATCAGAATCTGTACAAAACACTAGGTATGCATGACTCCATTATTCAACAATAAGGTGGCTAGCGTCAAAAATCTGCATGATTTCATAGTTTCAAATTCTACTTTATCCCTAGACTCATACTGAACTCGACCCCAGACTTGGATCTGAGCTTGGACCTATGACTCGAACTTGACCCCGAACCTTGAACTCAGCCCTAAATCCAACCTCTCGACTTGACCTAACACATGGACCCTGAGCTCAACCCCGACCTTGGACTCGCGCCTGACCTCAGACCTAGAACCCCAACTCCGACCTCAAACTTGGACCTGACCTTGAGTGGAGGTGAGGTGATGGTGGACCTAGTGGTAACAAGTGATAGTAGTTGAGAATAAAAAATATTACTAAATATTCAAAAATAGAAATCTTATAAGTTGGATTACATATTCTATAGTAATTAAAGTGAACGAATTTTCATTACTATGTATTAAATAATGGAATGAACATCACTAAGTGACAATCATTTCATTTCATGCTTCATTATTACCTACTAACCGCAACGTAAGAATCTATCCCTCTCATGTCACTTTCAAATTCTATAACCGTTTATTACCTTTTAATTTGTGTCGATTTGCAAACCGTTGCAATGGGCTAAAGAAGTTCTAGTGTTTAAATTATTTAGTGCATTTCGAGTGACTGCCAATGATTGTTAGATACACATATTTATATTAGAACATTCGAAACCATTGAACCGTTGCACCATAACTTTCAACACACATAAGGATAATTTGATAAATATTTAAGTATTTAAAGGAAAATATGTAACAAAGTCGGTAACTCTTTCAATCTAATTAAGATAAGTATGACAGGGGTCCTATTACAAACACCATCAAAATGATGGACTATCATAAAACCCTGATCCATGATGATTGTAATGTATTCTAAATAATCTAGCACAACCTCAAACTCAAACACATTTATAATTAAGTAGATCAAATTCAACTAATCACGACACAATTTAGTTTAGCCTTATCTCAATTATATTCTATTGTGCTCTATCGAGGGTTTTATCTTCTATTGAACCACAAGCTACTAAATGCTTTCTTAATATATTATTTAAGCTAATTGCTAATTATCACTAACACATATTCACTCCTACAATTTTCACGTCTTTGTGTTTTGTTTTCAAATTTCAAGTGGGCAAAAGCATGAGAAATGATATGTGTATTATAATATTGAAGAAATATTGATAATGCAGACAACAATTGAATGTCTTGAATTTTGAGACTTTGAAAAGTTAAATTAAGTGTTAAGAGTCTGCACATCTTCAATGCTTCGTTGTATCTTGTTTGATGGTACAAAACTTGAAAGCATGAAAAATTTTGTCCATTTTGCCTACTCGAATACCATGTTTGTATTTAATCGATATACTACGTGCCTAAAGGCCACCAATGTTGTTTAAATAATGACTTTACCCCAAAGGAAAGCTATTAGATCATAGTGATCGATGTGGTGAAAGAATGGTTTGAGATATTGTGGTTAAGTTAAATTCTTGTTGCCCAAAAGTCTTGATTTCTACTTTTCTAAGATGTTTTATGTTGTTAGTTACAATGTTAGGTAAATTACTAGAAGATTCATAAGAGATAAATCCGGTATAGTCTAACCTCAAAAAATTGTCAATATTCGAACTCAGGATATCTAGTTTTACAACTCATCCTATTACCATTTTAACTATCCCTTAGGATTAAAGTTGTTTCACTTTGTCCCCAAACTATGTAGTTTATTTTATTTTTGTCTCAAAACGTTGATAAGTTTCATACAAAGGGATAGCAACTGTTTGCGAGTGGAGCAATAGGAGATAATTCAAGTAATTTAGGGGGCACAATGTGAAAATTCAGCAATTCAATGGAGAAAGTGAAATCCAGTTCATAGTTTACGTGGTCAAAGTGTAATTTTTCCCAGCAAATGTGTTTGGAAGTTGAAAAATGAAAGAGTCATCTGTAATGGCCCAAAAAAAAAAAAAGAAGAAGAAGAAGATTCATCTGTACTTTGAAAGACCCCACTAGTCACTACCCTTCAAATCGTAATACTGAACAATGAACATCACCTATATATATATATATCACTCCCACATTCAAGCTTGATTGCAAGAAAAAAGAAACGTTCTTTCTCTTGTTGGTAAAGACGATGAACTCGGCTTGTCTTGAAAAGAAACTGCAACATCTTTGTAGCTGTTCATGTTTCAAATTAAATTGTTTCTACAGATCAACTTGTTTTCTTATTGCATCTTTTTATCGGCACATCACTCTTCGAATGAACCCTTTTTCAATACAGCTTCTCTATTTTATCTCTCTTTCCTTTCTTGGGTTTTTGATTCTCAAAGTTTTGAAGCCAAGAACCGAGCCGTCGTTTACGCCTCGGAACTTGGATTTGTTCTTCACATCCGTGTCTGCTACAACAGTGTCAAGCATGTCCACTGTCGAAATGGAGGTCTTTTCCAATAATCAGCTGATAGTTTTGACTATCTTGATGTTCATAGGTGGTGAGGTTTTCACTTCCATGGTTGGACTTTGTTTTAAGAGATTCAAACTCGGTAGATTATTCAAGGAAAATGAAAACCAAGCCAATAGAAGCAACCTTAGCCTTTCAGTTTCAGAAGATTTTCTCCCCCACATAGAGTTGGGCATGGTAACAACAATGCCTGATTCTGAGAAATCAAATTCGAAAATTGAGTTTCACGACCAAACCGAGTCATTAGATAGCAAGTATTTGAAGTGCAATTCAGTCAAATTTTTGGGTTTTGTAGTTTTGGGTTATCTTCTAGTCATTCAAATCCTTGGCATCGCGTTCGTTTCAGTTTATTTCACCGTAGTTTCAAGTGCAAAAAATGTACTAAAGAACTAGGGTCTTAAGATGTTCACTTTCTCTGTTTTCACCATAGTTTCAACATTTGCAAGCTGTGGTTTTGTCCCAACAAACGAAAACATGATGGTTTTTAGTAAGAATTTGGGTCTTCTTTTAATTATAATCCCTCAAATCCTTCTTGGAAACACCTTATTTCCCTCATGCTTGAGGTTCTCTATATGGTTTCTAGGAAAAAATTTTAAGAAGAGGAAATGTAATTGCTTGTTGAAGAATACGAGAGAGATTGGATATCTCACTTGCTCCCTACTCTTCATTCTTCACTTCGGGTAGTTACAGTTTTCGTGTTCATCTTAATACAGTTTGTATTATTTTTGATGGGATTTTTCTGAAATACCCTATGATGAAGACGCGTGTCCTCGGTTTTACTAAAACACTTGTTAAGATCAAGCACCATCGGCGCACGAATGTCCTCGCTCCCGAGGTACTGGCATATAGGATCATACATTCAGTATATTTTACAACCGATACGTGGCCTCGGTCTGATACGTACCTCGGTCGGCATACCTCCCTCGGTCTCCCGAGATGAGCCTTTCCTCGGTGCCGAGAGGTACCCCCATCCTGAACGCTTCCTCTACTCCAGGATAAGCTATTGACGTACAGGTCATTAGCCTAGGCTAGTCTAGGCTATTCATCATGACCTCGTATTACACAAGTAATGTCAGAACATACTGGAATACAGAGGTCACAGCCAATAGGGGATGGACGCGTGTCATATGATATCACGTCAAAGACAGACAAACCGCATGCTGTTGCTGACACGCGCTTTGGGAAAGCAAACAATTAATTGCATCATTCCCTTGATGAGACCGCATTCAATGCGGTAAGGCTCGGAAATGAAAGACAATAAATGCTCCTGTTACAGAGCATTTATTGCATCCTCCCCGAGAGGAGCACATTGTACCGTCGGCATCCCGATGATCCAGCATTGATTGCTCGGGACCCGAGCAGTTAATTAGAGAAGACATTCCTCATCAGAATCAATGCACACGCTACCTGTGCCTAATGATCACCTACTGACGACACTGATAGCAATTATGAGCTTTTAAGGTATAAATACTCCTTGCAAAAGGCAAAGCAGGTATGCAAGAACAAACTCTCTACTACAATACACACTCAGTGTTTTCTCCTTCCTCTCTCTCTCTCAAAGACTGACTAGATCGTCGGAGGGGATACGCCGGAAAACACTCCGGCGCCCTTCTAACTTGTTCTTCTTTGTTCCAGGATCCTCTTTCAGCCTTACTGGATCGTTCTCCCGCTCACCCAGGGTCTCCCGTTGCCGTTCCAGGTTACCACCGGACCTCGCAGGCTGTTCCAAGCGGCGTGGTTGGTCACTCAACTGGCTCACTCGAAGTTCACCAAGGGAGAGATCTGTTCTCGTTTTTTATATTGTGCAGGATCTTGCACGCACAATCTGGCGCCGTCTGTAGGAAACGACTAGTTTTCCCTCTATAAAGAACAGTGACCATGGTGAACACTCGACAGAAAGGGAAAGGACCCCACCAAAGGAGTCTCGAGTTACAAGCTCCCTGTCATCACGGAGGGAGGGATCGCACCAATACGAATAAAAGTGCCTCTACTCGGTCAAGGGGGGTTACCCCTCAAACCAGTATGGGAATCAGGTCAGGAGGATCAGCCCCCTTGGCCCGTCAGCTGGCGGAGGTGATTGAAGAAAAATTTGGCGATAGATTACGTCAGCTGGAGAAGGACAATGTAAACGTCCTTAGCCGGCTTGACGAGTTTGCCGCCTCAGGCGGAGGGTCGAGAGATTCATTCCTTTCCCGTGGACTCCCCGTCCAGGAGGCGAAAACGAAGGATCTAAGAAACCACCTAGACCACAAAGCAGAAAGCTCTAGGGCCCCAAAGCGACCCAGAGCCGGCGAACATCATCTTGACAACCATTCCAGGAAAGCAAGGCCATTGGCCTTGGACGACCTCCGGCGAGGTTTGTCTAGACGGAGGAAGGGAGATGAATCCGAGGAGGACTCAACCCAATCCACACGACGCCCAGGAAATGAGGGGCTTACCAATGAACTCAGGGACTTCAGAAGGCATCCCGTCAGGGAAGAAGTCGATCTCAGAGCCCGATTAGACTCCAGGAGAAAGGGTAAGACTGTCCAGGATGAGGCCGAGAACGAAGTCATACAAACACCATTTACGAGGGAAATCAGTGAGATGGAGGTCTCAAGAAAGTTCATCGTGTCGCGGTTCAAAACCTATGACGGGCGGTCCGACCCCGAAGCTCATATCAGGCAATACAAGCAGATGATGTCCCTCTATCATTCGGACCAACGGTTTCTATGCCGAGTGTTCCCTATGAGCTTGGGGGACTCTGCGATGAAATGGTTCGAGACGCTTCACCCAAACAGTATTGGGTCCTAGAAGGAATTGACTAGGCAGTTCCTGGCTCGATTCATTACGGAGAGTAAGCGCCCCAAAGACATTGGATCATTGTTGACCCTCAGACGGAGGGAATCCGAGACTCTTCGCCAGTACGCCATCCGATACTGGGAAGAGGTCAATGAGGTAGAAGGCTGCTCGGAGGTCATGGCAGCAGCATCTTTCCGGCTCGGCTTGGCGTGGGACACGGACCTGTACCGATCCCTGACCAAGAAGACTCCCTCGGATATGGGGGAACTGATGGCCCGGATCAACAAGTACTCGAGGGTTGAGGACGAGATGGGAAGCCACAAAGGCCGAGCCCTCCAATCTAAGAGAAAGGAGAATGAGCGCGAAGATATTCCCCGAAAGGGATTGCTACCCCATCCAGGGGGTTCGTCCAGGGGAGTTCACACTGTTTTCAAGGAACCCATCTTCAAGTTGCTCCATAAAATCAAGCACGAGCCGTTCTTCAAATGGCCGCCCAGGATGCAGGGCGACCCCTCCACCCGAGATCAAAGGGTTAGGTGTTCCTATCACCGGGATGTCGGGCATCGCACCGAAAACTGCAGGGTGTTCAAGTCGTTCTTGGAAAGCTTGGTCCGAGATGGACATTTGAAAGAGTACATAGAACCCAAGCCAGAAGAGTGACGAGCCCTTGCCCCGATCGAGGAGCCGGACAACGTCATAGATGTCATCCATGTATGTCCCCTGGAGCGCCCCACGTCCAAGGAGCTTGAGTCCGACCTCAAGAGGGTAGCTTTTACAAGGAAGGTAGCCGAGGGTGACGTGGGGCCATCAAGTAAAAGGGCCAAGATGGGTGAGCTTGGCATTACGTTCTCCGACGCGGATTTGGCAGGCGTGGTGATCCCTCATAACGACGCCCTTGTCTTGACCCTGAAGATTGGGAAATTCGATGTCAAGAGGATTTTGATAGACTCAGGAAGCTCCTCGGAGGTGATGTACTTCAAAACCTTGAAGCGGATGGGTCTTGGCCCCAAAGACCTCACCAAAGTCAGGACACCCCTCATCGGGTTCAACGACTCATTCGCCTTGCCCGTGGGGAAAATCACATTGCCAGTCGCCACTGGTCCCTTTATCATCGACACCGAGTTTGTTGTGATCGATACGGACTCTCCCTACAACGTGATTATGGGGCGAACATGGCTACATGCGTTGGGGCGGTGCACTCCACTTTCCACCAGAAGTTAAAATTCGCCACGCCAGAGGGTATCATGGAGATCCGGGGGGACCAAGCGTCCGCAAAGAACTGCTTTTATTCAGCCGTTCGAGCCGGGGCGTCCAGCCAGGAGAAGGGGCGAGCACCGGAAGAGATTATGGAGAAATAGCAATTACAGTCCAGGCGTCCAGGAATGGATGACCCTCGGATAGACCCAACTGAGCGGTCGGTAGAAGACCTCCGGAAGGTGCCCTTGGTAGAGGGAGAAGAAGAGAGGTATTTCTTAGTGGGGACCTCGATGCCTACAGCCGAACAGGAGGAGATGATCGAGTTCCTAAGGGGAAATACAGACGTGTTCGCCTGGAACGAGATGGAAATGACGGGAGTAGACCCCGAGATAATCACTCACAGGCTGCATGTTGACCCGTCGCACAAGCCAGTCAAACAGAGGCCACGACGCATGGCCCCGCATCACACCAACGCGGTCAACGAGAAAATCGACAAACTCCTGAAGGCCGATGTCATTCGAGAGATACAGTTCCCAGAATGGCTGTCCAATACGGTATGCGCAAAGAAGAAAGGGGGGAAACGGCGTGTCTGCGTAGATTTTACAGATCTAAACAAGGCATGTCCCAAGGATGACTACCCCTGCCAAAGGTGGACCAGCTGGTAGATGCCACAGCCGGATATGAACGAATGGACTTCCTGGATGCCCGAGCAGGATATCATCAGATCCCTCTTTATCCCCCGGATCAGGAAAAGACGACATTTATCACTCCAAGGGAGTTTATTGTTACAAAGTGATGCCGTTTGGACTGAAGAACGCCGGGGCAACATACCAAAGACTGATGAATCGGATGTTCAAAAAGCAGATCGGCAACACCATGGAGGTCTACATAGACGATATGCTGGTGAAGAGCAAACGGAGTTGTGATCATTTGACAGATTTGGCGGATACCTTCTCCACCCTCAGGGAATATGGGCTGAAGCTGAATGCGGCGAAGTGCGTTTTCGGAGTGGAGTCAGGTAAATTCCTCGGATATCTGGTTAGTCAACGAGGAATCGAAGCCAACCCGGATCAGATCAAAGCAATCCTGGACATCCGAAGCCCTCGCACTGTCCGAGAAGTCCAGAAACTCACAGGGATGCTGGCTGCACTTAACCGTTTCGTCTCACGCTCCTCGGATAAATGCAAACCTTTTTTTGGAGCAATCAAGAGTGCTGGGAAGAATATGTGGAGCCAGGGGTGCGAGGACGCCCTGGCTGGAATCAAAGAATACCTAAGGACTCTTCCAACCCTGTCCGTCCCCATCCAGGGGGAGATGTTGTTCCTGTACCTGGCAGTTTCTGAGTTTGCGGTAAGCGGGGTACTTATCCGTGAGCATGAGCACCGCCAGAAGCCGATTTACTATATAAGCAAGGCACTCCTGGATGCCGAGACAAGATATTTACCCCTGGAGAAACTGGCTCTGTCCTTGGTCACCACTGCGAGGAAACTGCGACATTATTTCCAGGCGCACCCAATCACTGTCCTGACCGATCAGCCCTTGAAAGCAATCTTGAGGAAAGCGGAACTCTCCGGAAGGATTTCCAAGTGGGCAGTGGAGTTGGGGGAGCACGACATTCATTTCAAACCCCGAACTGCGATAAAAGGTCAGATATTGGCAAAATTCATAGCTGAGTTTTCGGGGGAGCATCCCGTTCTAGAAGGACCGCCTCCTCCCGACTTAGCGTCTCCAACGAATTATGAAGGATCGTCATGACTTTTGTGTGTGGACGGTTCGTCAAATAGTAAGGGGTCCAGAATCGGTGTCCTGCTGACCTCTCCAGATGGGATTATTGCGGAGCAGGCCATTCGGCTGGGATTCAAGGCTTCGAATAATGAAGCTGAATACGAGGCACTCATCTCAGGACTTCGGTTAGCTGAGGCGACTGGAGTTACCGATTTGATCGTGCATTGCGATTCTATGCTGGTGGTCAATCAAGTCAACGGAGAGTTCGAAACGAGGGACCCTAGGATGAAGGCGTACCATCACCAGGCGACGACCGTAATCCAAAGGTTCGGCCGGTTTGAAATCAAGCAAGTGTCCCGCGACAAGAACACGCATGCCGACGCCCTGGCTTGTCTAGCCTCGGCAGTGGACTCCTCCCAGTCGTGCAGGATCACCATTGAATACCTTTCCACATCCTGCATAGACCATGCTCCCGAGGCAATGATTATCCAGGACGCACACAGGCCGCCCAGTTGGATCGATCCGTTTCTCAGGTTCCTAACAACAGGAGATCTCCCGGAGTGTTCAAAGGAAGCAAAAAAGATAAAACTCAAAGCTCCAAGATTTTGGGTCTCTCCGGATCAGAAACTGTATCGGAGGTCTTTCTCAGGGCCTTACTTGCTATGCGTCCAAGAAGACCAGGTACAGGACCTTCTCTATGAGGTACATGAAGGAATATGCGGGGGGCACTCTGGGGGGCGATCGATGGCACACCGCATCATGTCTC
This sequence comes from Ilex paraguariensis, assembly GCA_963454935.2. Taxonomy (NCBI): domain Eukaryota; kingdom Viridiplantae; phylum Streptophyta; class Magnoliopsida; order Aquifoliales; family Aquifoliaceae; genus Ilex; species Ilex paraguariensis. The sequence continues at coordinate 245,190 of CAUOFW020005547.1, forward strand.
AGGGATATTGGTGGCCGCAAATGCAAAGGGATGCGCGCGCATACGTCCAAAAATGCGACCAGTGTCAGAAGTTCTCCCCTGCAATCAGGCAACCCGCAGGGGACTTACACCCCCTGACCAGCCCTTGGCCATTCGCCCAGTGGGGGCTCGATTTGGTTGAACCCCTGTCTAAGGCTCCGGGAAATAGGAAATTCCTCATTGTGGCCACGGATTACTTCACCAAGTGGGTAGAGGCGGAGCCGTTGACTCATATCCGCGACATAGATGCCAAAAAGTTCGTCTGGGAGAACATAATCATCAGGTTTGGGATTCCTCGGGCACTGGTGACGGATAACGGGACTCAGTTCACTGGCGGGCGCTTCAAGTCTTTCTACGAGTAACTCGGGATCCGTAATTTCTACTTCACTCCTGCCTATCCTCAAGCCAACGGCCAGGCAGAGGCCTCCAACAAGACAATTTCAATGGAATCAAGAAGAGGTTGGGGAAAGCCAAGGGAAAATGGGCGGAAGAACTATTAAACATCTTGTGGGTGTACGGGACCACCCCTCGACCTCGACAGGGGAAACCCCATACTCCCTTGCATACGGGATGGAGGCAATCATACCCCTCGAAGTAGGGCTCCCGACCATAAGGACCCAAGCTTTCGACGAAGGGGGGAATGACCGTCAACTGGGATTGGATCTGGATCTAGTGGAAGAAAGAAGGGAGGAGGCCGCCTTGAGGATAACTAAGTATCAAGAGAGGATCTTCCAACTATACAACAAAAGGGTCAAGGCTCGAGAATTCCGAATAGGCGATCTGGTCCTCAGAAGGGTAACGGCCAATACCCGCGATCCAACAGAGGGAAAAATGAGACCTAACTGGGAAGGGCCTTACAAAGTGATTTCAATCGGGGGCGCCGGGTCGTACAGATTAGAAGACATGGATGGAAAACTTGTAATACGACCATGGAATGTTATGAATCTAAAGAAGTATTACTTTTGAAGTATTCTCCTCCTCAAGTGCTAGCCAACGACAAAGATAAAGGGCAAGGCCCTGGGGGCAGAGTTCAAGGACTCCTGTCCCCGAAGCAAACACAGGAGCAAGCCTCCTGCAAGGGTAAGGCCCTGGGGACAGAGTTCAAGGACTCTTGTCCCCGAAGCAAACACAGGAGCAAGCCTCCTACAAGGGTAAGGCCCTGGGGACAGAGTTCAAGGACTCCTGTCCCCGAAGCAAACATAGGAGCAAGCCTCTTGCAAGGGTAAGGCCCTGGGGACAGAGTTCAAGGACTCCTGTCCCCGAAGCATAAAAAGGAGCAAACCTCCTGAAAGGGTAAGGCCCTGGGGACAGAGTTCAAGGACTCCTGTCCCCGAAGCAGCACAAAGCTTGCCTCTTGAATGGGCGAGCAGCCCCGAAGACGGTTCAAAAAAAAAAAAAAGAGAAAAGAAAAGAAGAGAGCAAAACATTACTGTACACAGAAAAAGGAAAGAAATACTAGTGATTTATTTCAAGAAATAGGGGCTTTGCGTCCCCAAAGGCTACAAAAGAAAGAAAAAGAGATACAATCAAAAAGAAAAGGACTTTCATCTGGCTCCAGGCATCTCCAGAACATCAGCCGAGGGCGAGTCGGCAAAAAATGGTTGAGAAGCTTCTGGAGCAGGCAGGAGAGGTACTTCGGCAACAGGGAGGTCTTGGGCAATTTGAGGATTAGGAGCATGGTCCGACGGGGCGTCCTCGGACAAATCCACTATCACTGCCTCGGGTGGATCCGCCGAGACTTGCACCGGCGTTGGGACCTCATCCTCGGCAGCAACCTGTGCTTCTGCCCGTGCCATCTCTGCCGAGGGCACATACTTGTGCATTTGGAAGAGCGGGGAGTCTGACGGGACTCCAGCAGACTGGAGTGCCTCGTCCCACCCTTTCTTGAAGAACTCTTTGCTGTTTTCCTCAAGAGCGGGGAGCACGTCATCGGCGAACTCTTCCAGGAGTTGCTCCTCCGATTTTCTGTTCAGCGCCTCGGCCCTGATCCTGTCCAGCTCCTGGGTGAGAGCCAGACAGCTTTCCTCCGAGCCTACCGCCCTCTCCTCTGCGGCAGAAAGACGCCGCGTCTGCTCGACAATCCTCCCCTCAGCATCGGCAAGGGCAGCACTTAGCTTTTCAGCGCTAACCTTAGCCGATTCGGCATCCTTGAGGAGTTGCTCGATTTGAGCAGCCTGCCCTGCCAAGGTAGAGTCCCTGGCAGCCACATCCTCCATTGCTCGGGCGAGGGCCCCTCCGCCTCCTCCTTCTGCTCTCGGGCCCGCTGGAGGTCCATCCTAGACCCATGGTACCGAGCAGCTATTATGGAGATCTGCTGGGTAGCCTGCAAAGGAGGGAAAAAAGTGTTATCACAAAAATGGAAAGCAAAAGAGAAGGAACCAAAGCAAAAATGAACTCACCACCAGGGAATTCTGGATGATGGAGCGGAACAACACGTTGGTTGATCGCCCCCTATGAGCCGCCATGTCAGCCTCGAAATGCAGTGTCTCACTCACTGCATTGGCGACATGCGGATCCAGCAGGATGGAATCATCGACCCTGATCACTCGGTTCATGTGATCGGTCGCTCGGGGATTCCATTCCGCGGCTTCCACTGTCGGCGGAAGGGAAGGGGAGGTCTGTTGCTGCTGTTGTAGCTGCTGTTGCTGCTGTTGTAGCTGCTGTTGTTGCTGTTGTCGTTGCTGTTGCTGTTGCGGAGGAGCAGGAGGTAACCCCCGACCTCTCCCACTTTGATGCTGAGCGGGAGATGCCCTGGACCCTCGGCCGAGGCCATCGTGCCGATGTTTGACTCTTCTCTCCTCCTCTATCTGAGGATCCCGGTCACGCACTTGGCCCCGACCGAGAACTCTGGAGGATGGGGTGGAACTGGTCCCTGCAGTTGAAGCACCGCCGGTCGATCCTCGACCCCTCCCGGCAGCAAGGGCTTGCCTCTGCCTTAGGAACCCCAGGTCGATGCGAGGAGTGTTGGACATCGCGACCTCAAGGGCGTCCTCGGCGTCCAGAGATTGAAGAACTTGGAAGTCTGGCCACAAGTCTCCTCCCGAAGTCCCCACCTCGGCGTCAGAAGGAACAACGTCCTCTCTAACCCCGAGCTCTTCAGCAACTCCCTCTACCTCCGCCTCCAAAGCCCGGTCCGGGTCTTCCTCCAAGTTTACCTCAACCTCTAACCTCGCCACCTGATCGAAGAGTTCAGACCACCGCGAAGGCTCAAAAGGCTGAGGAAGCTGTGAAATTTCTTATACCCAGGGGTATAATTCAGCAGGACGTGGGCAGCCCGGCCGAACCCGTCGTCACCAGTAAAACTCCAAACCGTGACTAGGTCGGCGAAGTTCACCAGCGACCGAGGGGGAGGAGCTGTTTTCCGAGCAGGAATATCTGCACAAACAAGAAAGTAGTCATGAACAAGGGAAATCTGGAAAACGAAATAGTAAACCCGAAGGAACCGACGTACTTGTCGTTCTCCACTCCAGGGGGCATAACAAGTCGTTATACTCGGGACCAACACCTCTCTGCCAAGATCCCTTGAAAATAAGAATATCATCCTTGTACCCCTTGTCCGAGTCAGGAAGATGGGTTACAAGGTACATGGAGGGGTCCCTGGCTTTGAGGTAGAAGTGTTGGTGAGGCATGACTCTCAGGAGGGAATAACAAAAAAGGAGATCGTTGAGCCCAATATTTACCCCGAGGCGCCTATTGAGCTCTAAGACCCCCATGATTATTCGGAAGACATTGAGGCAACATTGCCCGGGGAAGAGGCGAAAATGAGAGAGGAACTGAAGGAGTAAGGGGGGTAAAGGAAACCTAATTCCTCCATCTATTATGGCCTTAGTATAGAAGGGCATGACATCCTCGGTCCCGAGGGTAGAAGAGTGCACCACTAGGTCATAATCCTCTACATCTACGCTTGGGGGAATGTCGTACTTGGCCCTAAACCTATTGATCTGCACATCGCCCTTTACTTTATACTTCCCCGACCCCGAAGAACCAGCCTGAGGAGTCTAGGGAACAGGGCGACGACGAGGCATCTCTGAAAAAGTAAGAAAGAAGAGGGTATTTGTTCTTGAAAATCCCTGAGGAAGTTTCCCGAGGGTTAAATCGCTATGTATCAACCGGATGACACCTCCAGTCAATCGGAAAACAAAAAGCTAGGAGGAAGAAAAGAAAGGGGATTCTGAAACTCACCCGAATGTCAAAACGGAGTTTTTTTCTGGGAAACCTTAAAGCTACTCCCTCCAGAAAGTTCAGAATCAACGATGAGTCTGCTGGCTTCAAGATTTTAAGAAAGAATGGGCAGTCGACGATGGAAGAAGAAACAAAACTCCGGCGAAGATTCAAGAAGAAGCTCTCTTGGGGAAGTTCGAAATGGCAAAACGAGGAAAACGGAAGAGGAGCCCCCTTTATATAGAGGCAATTTTCATCATTGGGCGCGAAAAATGAAACGGCGCATTTAATGCGCACGGCATCCCAAGCCGGGGAAAGCGGCTCGAGACAATGATGATGTACTGGTGGTTGTTGGGAAACCCTTCATCTCCTTACGACGCGTGTCCTCGGTGTCAGAAGATCGAAGGCTGGGGGGCAGTTGATGGGACTTTTCTGAAATACCCTATGATGAAGACGCGTGTCCTCGGTTTTACTAAAACACTTGTTAAGATCAAGCACCATCGGCGCACGAATGTCCTCGCCCCCGAGGTACTGGCATATAGGATCATACATTCAGTATATTTTACAACCGACACGTGGCCTCGGTCTGATACGTACCTCGGTCGGCATACCTCCCTCGGTCTCCCGAGATGAGCCTTTCCTCGGTGCCGAGAGGTACCCCCATCCTGGACGCTTCCTCTACTCCAGGATAAGCTATTGACGTACAGGTCATTAGCCTAGGCTAGTCTAGGCTATTCATCATGATCTCGTCTTACACAAGTAATGTCAGAACATACTGGAATACAGAGGTCACAGCCAATAGGGGATGGACGCGTGGCATATGATATCACATCAAAGACAGACAAACCGCATGCTGTTGCTGACACGCGCTTTGGGAAAGCAAACAATTAATTGCACCATTCCCTTGATGAGACCGCATTCAATGCGGTAAGGCTCGGAAATGAAAGGCAATAAATGCTCCTGTTACAGAGCATTTATTGCATCCTCCCCGAGAGGAGCACATTGTACCGTCGGCATCCCGATGATCCAGCATTGATTGCTCGGGACCCCAAGCAGTTAATTAGAGAAGACATTCCTCATCAGAATCAATGCACACGCTACCTGTGCCTAATGATCACCTACTGACGACACTGACATCAATCATGAGCTTTTAAGGTATAAATACTCCTTGCAAAAGGCAAAGCGGGTATGCAAGAACAAACTCTCTACTACAATACACACTCAGTGTTTTCTCCTTCCTCTCTCTCTCTCAAAGACTGACTAGATCGTCGGAGGGGATACGCCGGAAAACACTCAGGCGCCCTTCTAACTTGTTCTTCTTTGTTCCAGGATCCTCTTTCAGCCTTACTGGATCGTTCTCCCGCTCACCCAGGGTCTCCCGTTGCCGTTCCAGGTTACCACCGGACCTCGCAGGCTGTTCCAAGCGGCGTGGTTGGTCACTCAACTGGCTCACTCGAAGTTCACCAAGGGAGAGATCTGTTCTCGTTTTTTATATTGTGCAGGATCTTGCACGCACAATTTTGCTCTGTGGAGTGGGATTCAGCTGCCTTGAATGGATTGAACGTTTATCAGAAAGTCGCCGGTGTACTATTTCAAAACAGTTAATACAAGACATACCGGCGAAACTATTGTTGATATCTCAACCATCGCCCCAGCTATCTTGGTATTGTTCGTCGTAACGATGTTAGTCTCTCTCTCTCTCTCTATTTTGTCAATCATACTAAAAAAAAAATAGAAAAAAACCTCATCCAACATCCCCCAAAACATTGATTAAACGGACTTTTCTCGTGCTAGAAAAAGGTCTCACTCGGTCTTCCCTCTCACCCTTCTCTTCTCCACTTTATTGTGACATGATTGAAAAGAGAGGTGTACCTCTTAGTTGTGTAGATGTCATTCTCGTTCCTAAATGACGTCATTTTACTTATAAAACGATGTTGTTCTGCAATTGACACGATGTCTTTTTTGGGTACAGTATCTCACTCTGTCTCCCTTCACCCCCCGGGGCGGCGCCCTCTTAGGATTGGGGTGCCATCTTTACACATCACCCAATATGAAGGGTGACCCAAGTTCCATCAGCCTTTTAAATGTAAAATGAAGCTTGTATAGAGGGGTTTGTGAAAGAACCTGACTCAGTTTTCTTTGGATCCAGAAGCCCTCTAAACTTCCACATTTTCAGGAAAATCTTGTTCAGATTTCACGCGACGTCGTGCATATTCTACATTACTTTGTCTTCTCTACTGCTGAATAAAGAGTCGTAAGTTGGTATTAAAAATTGTTCCACGATTATAAATTATATGTATTATTATGGAAGTAATGTTATATGAACTTAAAAATTAGACTTAAAAATTAGATTTGATAATTACAACTATTAATTTCATTGTAGGTCCTAGCATTTATAGGGACTCACTATCTATTCAATGGTTGTGATTATTAAATCTACTTTTTGAATCTATTTTTTAAGTCTTTATATTATTACTCTTATTATGGAGTGGAAAAGTGCATTATTGGACCATGATTGTTGGTATTGTAAATAAGAGGACAAATCTGAGATTGTTTTGTTCTAGTACCATGTATATGGCCCTCCCAAATAATTCATATTGTTTAAATTCGTTTGCTAAGTATTTAATGGTGGGGTTACCATTATTTCTTTTTGTAGTGACGAATCTTATGTGTTTCTAAGAAAAAGAATTTGTCCCACACCACACCATTTTTGTATTTCAAAGTAAACTTACAAGCCATTGCTGCCCATTTTAAGTGCATTTGAGCAGATGATTCTAATTCAATTCAGTAATATTTGAGCAGATGTTGCATATGATCGGGTTATGTCAACATACACATTATGACATTACTAACAACAAAAAATTGACCACCTAAAATGTTGTTAACTTGAAAGCAACAACAATATCTTGACATCTTATTTTATTTTATTTTTGGTGCAAAATATAATTTTCTATTTTGGTGAAATTTTTAACAGGTACTTTCCCCCATATGCTTCGTTCCTTCCGATCATAAAAGACGATGGAAGGTTTTCACAAGAGTTTGAATGAAGAAAAAAAAGCAAGGGAAAGGTTGTGGAAAATCTATTATTTTCACAACTTTCTTATCTTGTCATCTTTGTTATTGCTGTTTGCATAGCAGAGAGGAAAAAGCTGGTGGAAGATCCCCTCAATTTCAATGTCTTGAACATCGTGGTTGAATCAATAAGGTAATATTTTCATTTTGATTTCGGTCTTTCTTTTATTTCTCCAATCATATTTCTTATTGAAAAAAGAACAAACACAATAATATATGGAAAACAAATTTTAGTAATACCACATACTCATTATCTTATGTAATTTTTTTCCCAATCGAATGGGACAAAACGTTTTAGAAAATTCAAAGTAAATCTTTTTAGCTGACCTAAAGTAAATCACATGACACCATAACTATCATAAAGAAAGTGTTTTCATTCACATTCAATCCAAGCTAGTTTTTCATTTATATGTTGTTTAATTCTACTCTTTTTCCCCTTTTACTTGATATGTTGTTTATTGTTTATTGTTTCTGAGACGTGTATGGAGCAAGTTTACATCTACCAAAAGAAAGACCATGGAGTGTTTAATATGGTTGTAGCATTTTTTTCTTTTGAAAAGAATCTAGTTCATAGGTTCACATTTTTGCAAATTTTGTGGGGTTTTTTCACAATTTTGAAGGATCATTTTACAATTTTTATGGTAACTTGTGATTGATCCTAACAAATTGTAGTTTGACCAAAAAAAGTTAAGTTGTATCAAAACCCACAAAATTCAAGTCCATGACAAACCATGGTTCATAAAGAACCTTTTTTAGACTTATAAAATGGTAGCATTCTCATCATTCAATAATAGTTACGATTCATGACACGTATGCTTTGATTTTTTGATTTTGCCAGACTAAATTTCGTGATTCGTATAGATGCAAAATATTAAAATTAACGATATTTGCTTTTGCAATTAATTTGATTTCAGTGCATACGGAAATGTCGGATTTTTGACTAGCTATAATTGTGATCGCTAGTTGAAACCTAGTGGAACTTGTGTGAACAAATGGTATGGATTCTCAGGAAAATGGAGTGATGAGGACAAAATTATTCTCATTGTAGTCACGTTTTTTGGAAGACTGAAGAAGTTCAATATGGATGGAGGTAGAGCATGGAAGCTCCTGTAATTATTTTTGGAAAATGACATACTACTTGTCCTTCAATAAGCTTAAGCTAATTAAGGGCTTCTTGATTGTGTTGTAATTAGGAAAACAGAAATGTAATGTTTTGTGTATGCATCGTTGAAATGTAAATACTTCAATTATATATACCATCTCTAATAATTTAAGTTTTTAGAATAGATGACGATTTACCACATATATATACTTCTAGAATTCGCTCTCAAGGTTCATTTCATGATTAACAAGCGTAAATGGCCTTATAGCATCCATAATCTTTACCATTTTTTAGATTTAAATTTGAGTAAAAATAGTCCAAAAATTTTGTCCGAGATCCTGTACCAAAACTCATACCCAATCCAAGAGCCCTACCCAACTTAGGAAACAAAAACAAACCAAAGTAAAAGAAGGCATTAAACTGCCAAGCTTAAGAACGACGAAGTAAAAAAACATAGAACCTAAAAAAAGAAAATTCAGCCAGAGTTAAAACGTGGGTTGAAAAATGTCAAGACCTTTCTTTTCTTCTCCAATCAACTACGTGCTTTTTCAGCCATGAATATTGTCAAAATTAGGCTTTACAATAAGATGATAAATAATTTTCTTGAAGATTCTTTGATTGTAGATATAGAAAAAGAATTTGCTAAAAAATTTTTGTACAGATTCAATCACAAATGAATTCTAACGTCGAGCACCACTCTGATAAAATAATGAGGGACATTTATTTAAAAAATAGTGCTTTTGTTCAATTAGTTATATTAAATACAAGTTATTACCTGTATTTGAAGGTACAAAGTAATAAAAAAATGCTCAACAATAAACATATTTATATTCATACCCAAACTTAAATAACAAATATAAAGGAGATAAAAAATGAATTTAAGCATAGGTTGTAATGGGGATGAACAATGATAGTGGTGGTGGTAGGAAACAGTGATTGTTGTGGTGGGTGGCGATGACCATAGTGATAGTGACAGTTGTGAATGACAACAGTGATGATGGTGGTGGGTTTTAGATGACGATAATGGTAGTGGTAGCCATGGGTGAGGACGGTGGGTATGGGTGGTGGTAGTTTGCAGTGGTGGTGGGCGATGACGATGGTGGTGATGGGCGACGACAGATGCTTCTGAGCGACAGTGTGAATGATGGTGACAAATGGAGATGGTGGAGTTGGTGGTAGGTGTGATGACAGTGGCTAGCAGCAATAGTGGGTGATAATGGGTGGTCGTAGGTTATGGCAGTGGGTGGCGGTGGATGGTAGTGGACAACAATGGTGATGGTGGGTGTTGACGGTGGGTGATGGAGGTGGTGAGATGATAATGGTAATGGTAATATATATAAGAATAAGATAATAATAGTGGTGGATAATGGCGGTGGACGACGATAATAGTAATCGGTGGTAGGGCAATGGTGGCGAAGGTGGTGGCGGTGGGGTGGGGGTGGGGGTGGAGTAGGGGTGGTGGTAGAGCAGTTACGGTGATGGTGGGATAGTGACGGTGGTGGTGGGACGGTGACGGTGGTGGTGGGATAGTGACGGTGGTGGTGGGGTGGTGGTGGGACGGTGACGGTGTGGTGGTGGGACGGTGATGGTTGGGGTGACGATGACAGTAGTGGTTGTGGTGGTGATGGGGTGGCGATAGTGGTGGTGATGGTGATGGTGGAGGTAAGGGTGGTTTTAGTAAGAATGGTGGTCGTGGGGCGGTGAGGGTGGCGGCAATGGTTGTGGTGGTGGCTTATTAAAAGTTATAAATTTTAAAAGTACTTTTAAAAAATCATTCTAAACACACTCTTAGAAGCTTATTTTTTCTATTAAATTTGAGGTATTAATATTAGTTGTCGGATTAAGTTTAAAATAAAATTTATACACAATTTATTAGTCGTCGTGTCATGTATAAATCGTGTATAACCGGTATATAAACGAGTAGTGTCGGATATTTCTTTGATTGACGTTACTAATACCCGATTCGTTTATTAATCCTATCGTGTTAGATTCATTCGTTTGCAAAATGGATGACTTAAGAAAAATTTAAATATTTTAATTTCATATTGTGTTAACGAATCGTATTATATTGTGAAACCATACTCTAAAATGGACACATGACAATGGTTGTGGTGGTGATAGGATTATGATAATGGTGAGGATGGGATGGGGTGGTGGTGGTAGTGGTTGTAGTGATGGTGGCGGATTATTCCAAACACTATTTTTTTTTAAAAAAAAATACTTATTAGAAGTTTTAAATTTTAAAAGCACTTATAAAAAGTCATTTTAAACACACTCTTAGTAGCTTATTTTTCCTATTAAATTTGAGGTATTAATATTAGTTGTCGAATTAATTTTAAAGTAAAATTTATGCACGATTTATTAATTGTCGTGTCATGTATAAATCATGTATAATCGGTATATAAACGAGTAGTGTCGGGTATTTCTTTGATTGACGTTACTAATACTCGATTCGTTTATTAATTATATCATGTTAGATCCATTCGTTTGTAAAATGGATGGTTTAAAAAAAACTCAAATATTTTAATTTTATATTATGTTAACGAGTCGTACTATATTTTGAAATCATACTCTAAAATGAACATATTTACCCATAAAGAGATGAAATGAAAATCAAAAGGGAACGTAATATAATCTTGAAAGGAGGAAGATATATCAAAAATCAAGTCTTATTTTCAGTAAGCTTTGATCCTTCATCTTTTTTTTGGTTGAATGTTGTGATTTGTGAGTATCAAGAAGGAATATCAACGCTAGACTCAATTAGATACTACAAGGATATATCTTGATAATTGTTTGTTGCTTAATTATTTTGCAACTCGATACTCGGGCTCTCAAGTGTGTTGCTGACACTTGTGGTCATCCTATTGTATTGTGCAGCATTTTTTTATTGGTGGTCTGATGTGAAAGCACACATGCCAATCTAGTTCCCCACTACAAAAGCCCTCTTATTGGTACTTTTATGTGCGATGCCATTTGGGTACGTCTAGCAATGATTTTCCATTTGCATTGCATGAAACGCACCGATTCTTACATCTAGAAAGAGGACCACAAATCAATCACAAGTAGCCCCAGCAGCATCCTCCAAACCCAAACACTAATCATTCCAACCTTGAGATATTTGTAGCTGATGGAATAAAGAATGGGGAAGCATGTGGTGGAGAGCTGACCGAGTTTTTGGTGGGGGTATGTTGTGTCTGAAAAAATGAGGGAGAATGTAAAAGAAAATAAGTGGTTGATTATATAAAAAGTTTGATTAATTCATTCTAATGAAAATTCTTAGGTCTCGATTGTATCTTACTTTTTCAAAGAAGAAGAGTACAAAAGGTTTTTCTTTTGATTGAGATTCTTTTTTTAAATAGTGATCATTGGCTTATATAACAAAATATTCGAAAAATATTTGGTGTGACGTGACGTTTTAGAAGTGAAGATTTGTTATCCAAGATATGATTTCATGGCAAAAGTCCTTTTTTACTTCTGCTGATAGTTTTTATATTGTTTGTCGTCTTCTGAAATCTCATTTTTGACTTAGACAATCATTAATTGGGATTGACTAATTGTATATTTTTTCGGTATTATTAGTAGCCACAAATAAATTATGTTGTATTGAAGATAAGACCATGTGATATAATGGGACCAACTAAATAATTTTTTTGGAGTATTATTATTTTTGAGATTCTTGTTTATCTCAGTGATTGTAGCTTCACTTTATATATATATGGCATAACTTATTTACTCTAAACAATAGAATTAATAAGAAGATGTAGGCTATTAGCCTTTGGTTCATAAATGTAGATCTCATAGATGATTTCAATTTCTACTTGTATGGAAACTCATTTGATCAAACTTTTTTTTTAGAGATGCGCGTAAAATGGTCTAAACATACTTGACTACAATAAGAAAAAAAAGAAAATATATTATCATGCCTCACCAAATATTATGACATTATCAACAGAGTTATTAGGATCGAAACTTATAATACCTCACCAAACATTATGATATCGGCCGGTAGAATCTGGTAAATAATACATCACCACCATGTGTGCCTCCACCTCCATCTTCCTCCCTCCAACATCAACACGCGTGCACACATACATATTTTTTTCGGGGGTAGTTATGTCTTTCCAACAAAATAGAGATGAGATGAATTTATCATATCTAACTTTTGTCATTTTTTATAATTTAAATGAAACTTAAAAAGGAAAAGGATTAATTGTTAAAATTAAAACCTAAAGTGATGAATGACAAACTACACAAAATTGAAGGGATATCATGGTGACAATTGAATTGGAAAAAAACCTTTTAAAAGATTCAAAGTAAATCTTTTTAGCTAACCCAAAGTATTTTACACTGACAAAACTAATCAGAAATAAAGTTTTAGGGCCTGTTTGGATATGTTCTCAAAAAATAGTATCTAAAAACATATTTTCAAGAAAAGTGAGTTTTAATTTTTATGTATTCTAAAACATGTTTGGTTATATAATTCCAAAAACAATATTAAAAGAGAAAAAATAGTAAACTTGTTTGGAAAGTGATCCAAAAACTAATAAAAATAAAGGATATAATGTGAATTGACTCTTTGGTAAAAATCTTCTAAAAAAGAGCACAAGGGTGAGGGTGATGATGGGAGTGGGGGGGGGGGGGGGAGTGTTACCGTTGTTTTCTTTCTCAGTCAGTATTATACATGTGAAAAAAAAGAAAATTTACTCACAAAACTCTAAAACATTGCAAGAAATTAGAAAAAAATAAAAAAAACACGAGGATGAAGGACAAGTGTTGAATGCTCCTAGACATATCTCAGACATCAAAAAAATAACTTTAGAAATTGAACATGCAATAAAAATGTCATTCTTCCTCTCACTATGAATGATTGTGAAAAATTGCAAAACAAATCCAAGAACATAGATTTCAAATTTCTCATTTGTATATGGTCAAATCTAAGGAGAAAGTTAACTTCAATAAAATATGCAAAATCAATCTGTGAGAAAATAAAAAGCATATGAAAAGATCATTCTTGCAAGAGCTGTTAGAAGCCGATCGGACCTATTTTCGTCAATTTGTGTCTCTTGTAGGGCTGGAGCTACGGACAAGACTAGGGGGTTTGAAGGAATCGACCGGGCTCGATTGGAAGTAAAGTGAAAGACACATGCGATAAAGAGAATTTTTTCCCTTTTAAACGATGTCTTTAAGTGCACAGTAAATTGCATCCCGTATTTTCAAAACTGACGAAACCATGTTACTAGTGTTTTTAAAATTCTAATTTTTTATTCCCAGTTTTTATAAATTAAACTAGATACAAAGCTCTATTTTTCAAACAACTTCTCTTCTATTTCTTATTTTCAAAAACAGCAAAATTATTTTACAAACACAAACCCAACAGGCTCTTAGGTTATGGAATTTTTTCAGTAAAATGCCTCTTCGAGCAGTGGAAACCGTGAAGAACAAAAGAATGATCAAATGGATTCGGGATTGTTAGTGGCAAAGAAAATAAAGAATCCGGTTCTCAAACAACCCAATACTCTCACCCAAACATTAGACTTAACTTCACAAATCCAAGTATCTTCCATAGAAGATAAGCTATTTAATAACAAATCCTAATTCAGCCAATTATTCATAAGCACATAACACCACTATCAAAATGCCATTTTCATTCACATTCAATCAAACCCAAATAACACAAGTACTGCTTTTCAAATTGTAAGGTAGTTGGTCGTGAATAACACTTTTATTTGGGGACATTAAAGGGAATTCGTTATGCTAGTTTGGCACCATGGAAAATAAAAAGATGAAAAATTAGAAGTATAAATAAAACATTATATTTAGAAAGGAAAAAAATAAAAAAGATGAAAAAATTTGTGAATTAACTTTTTTTTTGACCACCACCACCACCACACTTCCACTATCTTTACCAACACCATCACCACACTTCAACTAAAACCACATTTTTATTTTTATCGTTTTCTGTGTTAATGTCCCAACAAGTTTTATTGTTTTTTATTACATAGAATTATTTTTAAAATCATATAACCAAATAAATTACACAATACAAAAGACATGAAAATTAGTTTCTAAAAATAATTTTTAAATACTATTTTTTGAGAAGTAAATCAAACAAACCTTTACTCTCTCAAGTGACTAGTTTTGCAATCCTGCTGTTCGATATCTTCGTAGAAAAATTTCTTAAACGTTTGTATGTTGTCTGCTTGAAAACATATTGCAACAGTCAAAGATCCATCACAATCATTACCCGGGAGGATCAAAGTGTCACCGTCACAATCATGAGTTCCAGGGCCCGTGTAAATTTCTTTTCCCCACCCAAAATCCAAGCCATACATGGGTAGAGTCAACCAGCTTATGACCCCGAGGTTAGGATTCCCATAGAATGGTCCTTGGTTGCTTCTTATTGCATGGAGGTCTTGGAATTGAGACAAGTCCTTTTGTCTTTTCAAAAAATCAATGGCCGAGTGCACATATTCATCGGTCACCTGCTCAATTGCTTCTCTAATTTTACTTGCAGCATAGCTTAATGGTTTCAAAATCAACTCGCCCGAGTATCCAGTTGCAATCACATCGATTATTGCATTGCCAAAGTACTTTTGAGGCAATGGTGGTTGCATACGTTGGCGTATATCAACACAAACACCCAATCTAGTTGGCTGCTCACTTCTATGTCCGCGCGCCTTGCACGCACACCTCCATATATGTGCGGTTATGACCTCATAGCGGGTGTAGGAACGGCCATGACAATGTTCACCAGTTCGAACATGACAACTCCCTTGACTAGCTTCATTAGCAGTGTCTTTTAATGTCTCAACTTGGCTTTTAGTTAGTTTCAACATGGCCACTGTAGTCAACTTCTTTCGCTCGTTTTCTGTGCTTGATTCGCCTATTATAAGTGGTGGTTGATTGAATTGTGTGTGCTCGAAACATGGGGCTTCCCTAGGAGGATATCCAGCTCGCAATGCCTTTCGATCGAGAAAAGGTGGTGAGCTTAATGGCTCGCCACGAGCAAGCCTTGCCCAATCAACGATGAAGTGATGTGCACTTTGTCCATCAGCAATTCCATGTGAAATTGTCAAGCTGAGACTAACGCCTCCGCATGAGAACTCAGTGAACTGAACTAAGACCAGTGGCAGTTCTTGGATTGGGGTTGTGTAGTCTATGGAAGGGATAAGGTAGTCGAACTCAGGAGATGGAGAAAAATCACCAAGGTCATCTAATTTGGCTTCGGACACAGCTTCGATGAGCTGAACACCCATTGCATTGCACGCGAGCTCCAATCGTCCCCCATCGATCCAGTGCAAACGACCAGCTAATGGATAAAAATGCACCAATGTCTGGCACAATGAGTCTCTGAGAACTTTGATCATGGTACCACCGGGTGTATGCCAATCCTGTGAAGGTCTGTAGAAGTAGATGGTTGGTACATGAGTAATTGTACCAGTTTGATCCCATTCTGATAAGGAGAGACGCCCATTCCATGTTGGCTCAGCAGGCCTAACCATGCAAGAATGCTTAATGTTTACCCTCATTTTACACACACACACACACACACACACACACACACACACAGAGACTTAGATGGGTGTAATGCAGTTGTGAGACCAAGTGTATTTAAAGGCTAAATGAGACCACTTGTGTCAGGTGACCACTTTTTCAGGCAATTGTAACATAAGTTGCCACTAATTCCGCATATAATCTGTTGAAAACGTGAAATGATTTTTTCATGAGTTTGGTTTCCTCCGGAGAGTAAAACTTTCAGCTTCCTGTGGGAGTGTTTTTTGTTGATGCTGGATGCTTAGGGTGGCTTCGAATTCAACAATGACGGCACACAGTTTGTCAAGCAATCTGGCGTGGAAGCGGTGCCGGTGTGGGTTGTCGGCATGCTTGTAGTGGACTATTGTGGAAGCGGTGCCGGTGTGGGTTGTCCGCATGCTTGTGGTGGACTATTGTGGAAGCTGCCAGATCTTATCCGAAAGCCACGACGCTTGAAGACAAGGAGAAGATCTGTGGAGAAGGTTCAGGAATGAAGTAGAAGATGGTGTGATAGAATGGATGGCTTACATTGCAATTCCTGGAACCCCAAAAAGGGTTAGGAATAGGGCCGGAGGATTCTCCAACGTATCCTAAACCCATTTTAAAATTTTAATTTACATAAGGTTAGGTACTCAATTTCAAGAAAATATGCAAAATCAAAATGTAATAAAACACAAAGCATATCGAAAGAGCATTCTCGTAAGAGTTGTTAGAAGCCCATCAAACCTCTTTTCGCCGGCTTGTGGGCCGGAGCTTCGGACAAAATTGGGGAATTTGATGATTAGGCTTGATTGGAAGTGGAGTGAAAGACACAGACCATAAAAAGAATTTTTCCCATTCTAACCGATGTGCGCATCCCCTTTTTTTTTTATTTTTTTTTCAAAACTGTGTCTCATAATTGACAAAATCATACTATTAGTGTTTTCTGAAATTCTATTAATTTTTCGTTCCCAATTTTTATAAATTAAACTCGATACAAAGCTCTATTGTCCAAACAACTTCTTCTTCTAGCAGTGCATAACATAAAGAACAAAAGAATGATCAGAGCAAAATGGATTCGGATACTACTTGATATGTTGTTTTTTTTTTTCTTTTCTTTTCAAGACTTGTATAGAGAAGTATTCATGTTCGATCAGGAAGTTATCTTAAACGAACTATAACTTAACTTTTAATAGGTATAATTTGACCTAAACAATCATGGTCCGTCCGTTAATAACCTATGATAATTATAAAGTGAAACAATACCCGTTATTCAAACAATGCTATTATTTATTTTGTGGTATGGTGTCTTAACTAGTGATTCCTTGTAATTTGATTCATACTAATTTATCAAAATTAGAAAAATGAATATTATTATACGAAAAAAGACTCCATAACTCACCTTAAAACTTATTTATGTTATCTTCTTTCGTCATGAAAGCTTCTACACCAACAGTACAGTAATAATACTACATACTGATTATCTTTTCAACTACCTGAATAAAAATTTACATTATTGGTAACTGGGCATTGCAGATGAGGCGGCAAATCGAACAATAGAAATTAAATGGTCCAAATTCATCAATTAAAAGGTTATTGGATTGAATCTCATACTGTTTGCACTTCTTGATCAAAATGGTTCTACATGGGTTGACGGTAAGAATGACTCATTGAAGCCCCAGCTGAAACAACTTGGTTTCTGAAAACCACAAAATTAGAAAATATGAGAGAGAGAGAATTCCATGATAAAAAAAAATGGAGAATCTGAACATTGAACTTATATAGACAACAAAAAAAAAAAAATTAACAGGGTCATCACGCATCTATACAAACTATCTGGTATAAACAATTTTGTGCATCTATGAGCATGTGTTTTTTTATTGCAGGAGCTAGTGTGTGCATCAAATCATACATAGTAAGAATCATGATAAAATCTACAATACCCATTTGAGAATAAATTCCACTAAAATTGACACGAAATTATGAGATTAGACAATTTTCTCTCATTTTTTGAGTTTTTCCTGGCCAAAACTATTGGTTATAGAATCACAAACCAAAAAAATTAGAATCTCATAGAGAACAATACATGAGAATTATAATAATTCAGAACCCTCAATTCTTCATAGAGGCATTAGTGTTTCTATTAGCATCATTTAGTCATGGCCACGGTTTGTATAAAGTTATGAGGTATCATTTCATAGCATTCAATCATTCTAAAAAGTATGAGAAATCAAATGCATGCTTTAGAAACAATAACCCAAGCTAAATTGGTATTCATAAGAAGCGAGAGGAACCATTCAAGTCAATCACTAAAGCTCATGAAAAAAAGTAAAACAAAAACTATCATTTTATTAATGAATATTTATCAAATGGACGTGAATAATGTGTGTTTTGGTTCAAGTATGACAAATACTCATGCAGATCTTTATTTCTGGAGATGACTTGAATAAGTACACAACATGTGGAAGTGAAAGGGGTTTTAGTATGTTAGTCATGGTTTAACAATGAACAATTTCACAAAGTAAATGGAAATAGTGGAGCTATAACAACAAAACAACGCTAGGTATTTGGTTCTGATTATGTTGACTATGTGAACCACCATTAAAAAAAAAAAAAGAAACTTTAAAGGAATCAAGATTCTGATTATCTATTCGGCATCTAAAATAGCGTAATTGCAATGGTATTTAGCATTATAGTCCTACTGTTTTATCAATAACTTCTAAATCATAACTTGAATATAAAATTGTTTGCAGCCCAGACATGGAAGCTCCTAACCCCCTTCTCTTCCCCTGCTCCTCCTCCCTCGACGGATCCCCACCCTCTTCTCTATCCTAAATCTAGCCTCCCTCCCCCATCAAAGTTCTAGTTAGAATGGACCCAAATCCCATTTCAAAACCTAGGGTTGACGCCTCCTACGCAGCGATGGGTGTTTCGGCACCTCCGATATTAGATCCCGTTGTCCAGCCCACTTTGGGCAATGATTGCCACCCCTATTGTTCCACTTCTGCAACTTGCCAATCCAAGGTGATGTCAACGGCCACCCAACAAAAAAGGATTTGCTGTGCGTGGAGGTTAATGCCCCCATTAATTCTGCCATTAATGTTGATTTGGTAGAGAGTGTTACTGCTCCAACCAACAAGCTCCAAAAGTCGAAGATCCCTACTAAAACAGGGGAAACCCCTGCTGTCCAGCCTAAATTTACTACAAATATCCCGTGGAATCAAACGCTAAAGTATGGTAGGAATCGCCCTAACCCAGAAACAAGCAGGATCGAGCAAGACTCAATGAAACTGCAATACTTTAAACCAAAATGGGTGAATAACCGTGTTGTTGTCCATCCCCCTCCTGAGGTTGCAAGTAAGGGCTGCGCCTTATGGAGAATATGTCTTGTGGGATGCTTCATCGAGAAAAAACTTTCAGTCTCCACTGTGTCTTTTATTGCCCATAAGATCTGGGATAATATGTGACTGGTGGAGGTGCTGGCTAACGAACATGGTTTTTTCTTCTTCAAATTTGAGGACAAGAAGGCAAGAACCAATGTGTTGGAAGTTGGCCCATGGTTCTTCCAAGGTAGGCCATTATTCCTTAAGAAGTGGCAGTCAGATGTTGCTGTCTCTAATGAGGATCACTCTGTCATTCCTGTTTGGGTGAAGATGTATAACATCCCCCTGCAGTACTGGACTGATGAAGGTATTAGCTACATTGCAAGCACGGTTGGCAAACCTTTATATGTTGATTCTCTTACTGCAACAAGGAGGAGGATTAGTTTCGCTCGCGTTTGTGTGGAGATTAATGCTCAACGAGATCTGATTGAGTCGTTCGACCTTCAGCTGGAAAGGTGTAATGAAAGTGGCTACCCTATTATGGTTAAGATTGGGGTTGAGTATCAATGGAAACCCAAGGTCTATCTTGGATGCCAGACTTTTGGGCATAACCAGTCTAACTGCTATAAACAGTCAGATAATAGGCTGGATGTTCGTGTTCCTCTTGCTCAAGGGACAACTAGCCTCGACAAAGGTAAATCCATAGTTAGTTCTACTGTGGTGGTGGAGGTGGAGGAGTCTTTCCATCCTAATGTCGCGGTGTCTCCCTCGTATTTGGCCAGTAGCTCAGATAGCTTGAATGGCGTCAAGGGTAAGGCTGTGACTGAGGATCTTGCTACTCCCCCCAGTCCACCTGACATGGATAAAGGTAGCCATGCACCTATAATGGATAGCGCTCTTAATTTAGATGGTGGGTCCATTGTTGTTGATATTAGCCTTGCACATCTTAAAACTAGAGAAGTGGAGAATAATACCCTAGTGGATTCTACAAATCTGTGGATCACTTAGGAGAAGAAAAAGGCGAGGAATGCAAAGAAGACGTCTAAGTCTGAGGCTAAATTAAAAGGGGCTGAGCACTTTAAACTCAGCAAAGTTCTCCTCCATGATTAATTTTGCCTGTTGGAATATCAAAGGGCTTAATGAGCCTTCTAAACAAATGGAGGTGAGGAAGTTTATTAGTGATTCCCATCTGGATTTGGTGGGTGTCATTGAAACTAGAGTTAGGAGTGTTAATTACTCCTCTATTATGTAGCATGTTTTTGGGCAGTGGAGCTGCTGTGCCAACTACCAATGCCACACATTGGGGAGGATCTGGATTGGATGGAATCCAAAGATTATTAACGTTACTAAACGTGTTGAATCTGACCAAGTCATACACTGTCATGTTCAGCATATTGAAAGCAACACCTATTTTTTCGTCTCTTTTGTGTACGCCATGAATGAAATGGTGGACAGAAGGCCACTATGGGCTGACCTCAGATACCACTCCTCTCTCTTCAGCAATGATCCATGGATCATCCTTGGGGATTTTAACATTATAAGGAACCCTAGCGAATATGTGGGTTGTGCAGGGAAATGGTCTAACGCAATGCTGGAGTTTGAAGATTGCTTACAGGACTCTGAACTTGAGGACCTGAGATATTCTGGGTTGCACTTCACCTGGAGAAACAAGAGAGAAGGAACAAGGTTTATTACAAGGAAACTAGATAGAGTCCTCGTTAATCATGCTTGGAACACAATTTTTCACCAAGCTGCTGCTGAATTTCTCTCATCTGGTGTTTCTGATCATTCTCCGGTTGTTGTTAAGATGGGTAACAATGCCAAGTGGAGGAGGACTCCATTCAAGTTCTTCAGTCACCTTGCTGATAAGGAAAACTTATTAGATACTGTGGCACAAGCTTGGGTGACTAGTGTGCAAGGATCTCTCCAATTTAAACTTTTATCCAAGCTAAAGAGGCTCAAAAGTGTTTTTAAGAACTTTTGCAAGGAAAGAGGGCACAACATTGAGCTTGTACAATCTGCTAAAGCTGTTCTTGAGAATTGCCAGATTAATATTTATAGGAACCCTTCTGATCATAACCTGATTCAGGAGGAGAAGAGACTCTTGGCTTCTTATCTGGAGGTTGCCAAAGATGAGGAGCTGATCTTTAAGCAAAAATCTAGGATACTGTGGCTCAAGGAGGGTGACCAGAACACTAACTTCTTCTTCAGATCTATGATTAATAGAAGAAATTGGAAGAAAATTACCACTCTCAAAAGAATGGATGGGTCCCTCACTAACAGTGAAGAGGAGGTCAAGACTAAGACTATTGATTACTTTAAGCTTCTCCTGGGAAAGCCTTGTTACTCCATGCCAGACAGTGAGAGAAGCAGAAATCTTCTCTCCATCGTCCAAAGGAAAATTTCAAACCAGCAATCTGGGTATATGCTTAGGGGGTTCTCCAGCGAGGAAATCAAGCAGGCCTTCTTCTCTATAAGCAACCATAAAGTTCCTGGACCTGACGGTTTTAACCCATGTTTCTTTAAAAAGGCCTGGCCTATCATTGGGTAGGAGGTCACTGATGTTGTTAAGGAGTTCTTTGCTCATGACTTGCTTCTTAAGGAACTAACGCTACCATCATCACCCTGGTCTCGAAAGTGCCTAATCCCACATTTATGAATGACTTTAGATCAATCTCTTGTTGTAACACCATCTATAAGGTTATCTCCAAGCTCATTGCCTCTAGGCTCAAGGAAGTTATTCCGGATATCATCGACCATAGCCAAGCTGTCTTTATCCCTAGCAGAAGGATCGGTGACAATATTTTAATTTCTCAAGAATTGTTTAGAAACTACCATAGAAATCAGGGTGCTATTAGGTGTGCTATCAAGGTGGATTTGAGGAAAGCCTTTGATACTATCAATTAGGGTTTCTTAATGGATACCCTTGAGATTTTGGGTTTTCCTTTACTAATTAGGGACTGGGTTTGGCAGCGCATCTCTGCTCCCAAGTTTTCTATTAATGTGAATGGTGAGCTTGTTGGGTTCTTCCCTAGCATGAGAGGCTTAAGGCAAGGAGACCCTATATCCTTTTACGTTTTTGTTATTGCTATGGAGGTATTCTCTCTCACTGTTAAGCATCATGTCTCCTCTAACGACTCCTTCAAGTACCACTGGAGATGCAAGAATGTTAAGCTCACCCATCTTATGTTTGCGGATGATGTCTTGCTCTTTTGTCATGGGGACTTCCTTTCCACCATTGTGCCCAAGGCTTCATTGGACCACTTGCAAGCTATGTTTGGGCTGCAAGTCAACCAGGCTAAAAGTAGTCTTTTTATGAGTACTATCCGTAATGAGACTAAGGACCAAATTGTGCATCTTTTTGGCTTCCCTCTGGATTAGCTCCATGTTAAGTACTTGGGCATCCCACTGATATCCACTCGCTTGAAATCACTCCATTGTAATGAGCTCATCATTAAAATCGAGAAGAGAATTAGCCCATGGACTAATAGATTTTTGTCCTTTGTTGGCAGACTGACCTTGATCCACAATGTCATTCACAGCATGTAGTCTTACTGGTCTGCCCATTTATTCCTGCCTCCATAGATCATTGACAGAATTGAACAACTTATGAGGCGTTTTCTCTAGAAAGGGACTGAAATGAGGAGCACTGGTGCTAAAGTCTCATGGGATGATGTTTGTAAACCCAAGGAGGAGGGTGGTCTGGGTATCAAAAGGATCAAAGATTGTAACCTTGTTATGATGATGAGGTACATTTGGTTGCTTTTTACGGATAAGCAAAATTTGTAGGTGTTATGGGTCCATACTTATCACTTTAAGGGGCAGAAGTTTCTGGAGAGTTAAAGCTTCTCAGACCTGTTCTTGGAACTGGTTGTGTCTGCTCAAACTACGGTCTTCAACCAGGCTGCTTATCAAGCATGAGATTAGGAATGGTCAATCAACTAAGCTTTGGTATGATAATTGGCATCCAATGGGTCCCCTGGACTTATGTGTTGGTATGAATGGTATTGATAACTCTCTGTTCAATTTGGAGGAACCTATTAGTAGTGTTATCAACAATGATCTTTGGCAATGGCCACTTTTCTCCATCCCTCCTCACGATGTGGTCACTTCCATGCCTTCCTATTTTCCTAACTCTGCCCTTGAGGACTCTGTCAAGTGGATCCCTAATGGTCGACTGGGATTTAGCTCCTATTCTGCTTGGAATCATATCAGATCAAGGTACTTCCCTATCTGTTGGTATAAGCTTGTTTGGTCAAATAGATCCTAAGATGAGTTTCATCCTATGGCTTGTTGTTAGGAACAGGCTGAGTACTCTTGACCGCATGCAATCCTTCGCTGCTCACCTTGGTGTTGGATGTATTTTATGCATGACCTCTCCCGAATCTCACTCTCATCTTTTCTTTGCATGCCCTTACTCCTCTAGTATTTGGTCTGCTACTCTCTCATTTGTTGGGGAGTTATGGCAGCCTATGCCTCTTAACTGGAAGGGTAAGTCAATGAAGTATCTGATATGTAGACTCTGCCTTGCAGCCATTGTTTACCACTTGTGGATGGAGAAGAATAATAGAAAATTTAGAAACCAATTTAAGGACTCTTTTTCTATTACCCATTTAATTCTACAGACTGTGTGGAGTAGATTGGCTTCCCTTAATTTCAAGTCCTCCTATAGAAATCTCCACACTATCCAGCATTGGAGACTCCCAACTAATTGCCTCACCTAGTTGTTTTTCTTTGTGGTTTCTTTGCTGGTTCCCCTGTGGTTTTCCCTTTTTTGGACTCTGCTTTGCTGGTCATGTTGGCGTTTCAGTTGTCCTGTTTTCTTGGGTACCAGGGTCTTATTGATCGCACTGACGAGTGGTGGGTTCTTACATATACTGCTCTGTCCTTCATGTGTTGTTGGTCTTTGGCAGCTGGGCTTCTTTTTGTGGCTGTGTGTTTTGGATGGCTTGTTTGTTATGGCTTTACTGGATTATGGTTTCTTTCACACATTTGGCTTGTTTGAGTTTTTGTAGAAGCATTTTCTTGGGTTCCTTGGTTCTCTGATCGAGCTGATGGGTGGTGTGTTTATACGCATGTTGCTCTGTCCTTCATGTGCTGTTGGCAAAAGGCTGTTGGGCTTCTTTTTGTGGCTGTTTGTTATGTTTTGTATCTGTGGTATCCTAGGACTGTGGTCTTCTGCTCGATGTGTGATTGGTGCTCTGTTCACAACGCTGTTGGGGCTCTTGTTTGTTCTGCTCTGATGTGGTTTCTGTTGTTTTGGGCATTGTTCACGTCACTCCATGCTGTTGTTCTTGTGTTGCGGTTGGGTGCTCTCTGGTTCCTGTGGTGGACCTTCTAGGCAATGTCGTTGTATCAGACGAAGCATATCTTGGACGGCTCGGGACCACCTTCCCCGGGCTATCTTCTCTATTTTTCTTGCAGACCTTTGTATCACGATGATCACACTTCCTTACCTCTTTTTTGTCTCTCTTGCGCTTCATGGTGGTTTCTGCTGTTCTCTGATGGTGCATGTGTTGCTTTTATGAAGGTGTCTGGCCCTTCATTTCTTGGTCCTCTATTCTTGCGCTTGTTGGAGGGATGTTCTGCAATTTCCCCGGATGGTTTGTTCCTATTTTTATTGGTTGTCTGCCGCTTCTGCTTCAACATTAGGTTTCTGCTTTTGGGCTGCACTGTTCACATCACTATTCACGTGACTGTTGGTGCTTCAGCTGTCCTTCTTCTGCTGGTTTTGGGTTGTTGGCTTCTCTTATGTTGGACCTATTTTCTGTTTTGGGTTGTTGATTGGGCCTACACTGCTTCTCTTATTTTGGATTGCTAGATTTCTTCAGCAGCTGGTCCATCTGATGTGACTGGGTTCCATCTGCTGGTTCTGTTCATATGGATTTCCTTTTTATTGTTCATTAGGGCATCTTTTGTCCATTTGTCTACTGTATTCTTTTGTAAATAATTTTGTGGGGGATACCTTCAATTTTGGCATCTCTTATAGAATTGTGTCTTGATGCTTTGGCTTTTTGTTTTGGCTTTGAGTCCTACGTGACCTCACTGTACATTTTGTTCTCTTTAATACATTTACTTTCCGAAAAAAAAAAAAAAAACTTCTGCATATACCAAAAATTACATCCACTATGCAATTCCACCCAATGCATATCATTGTTCAACACAATGTCAGATGAGATCAGTAGCCCGCTGAACAGATAAGTATCAATAACCTTTTTCATAATTCCTTTGAACAGAAACTCGATGACTCATTGTCATAGACAACCCCATTGAGATTTAAATTCACATAAATAGAATTGCACAAAAGGAGGACCCATGAAGGGGAAAAATCAAAATGTTGTACCTGCCCAAAACAATTGTTGGGATGCACACCCATGCAACCTCATAAATTTCAAGTTAAAAATAACCCAAAAAATGTAAAAGTTGAAAAGTAGGAAACAAAAAGACTTGGATCATTTTATTTTCTAAAGAAGAATTGAGATTAAGAAAAAAATTGAAACAATAGATATAATCGATCATTGTCATGTTTAATGGATGTATTTGATCAAATAGGATAAACCTGAATGTATTTGATGGAATCTACTCGGGATAATTCCTGCAATAGTTTGAAATAGCGACCTTCAACCTGATGAATCTGATACAATCACAGAGTCAGAAAAAGGGGGTCAGGTGAACACCCGGTTTATCTCCTCCGAAGCTTAAGTTAGTCTCAAGATTCGAGGTTCAAGCTCAATGAATAATCTTTTTCTGGTTCAATCTTGCATACTTTTGTTCATTTTTTCTGAGGAGTATTTATATTTGAATTAGCAATGATTGTCAAAGACCTTCAGTCTCATCAAGACATTTAATGTCTGACATGCCACCCCTCGCGCAATGAGTGTTCTCCACTCAAGTCTTCTCCTACTTAATGCTAGGATAATGGGACGAGTGTTCGGTGTCATGCCGAACATTTATGTCCTTCTCCGAGTATCCACATCCCTCAGATCGGCGTCTGACACCTGCAACTGAACATTGAATACTCGGGGGAACAGTTCTTCGGAGAGAGCCAATCATATATAATCGGCGTAGTAGCCATCATGATGATAGGCTTAGACTCTCAGAATACAGGCGCTCGCATGCGCTCATTAATAGCCTTTGTCACGATCACTCAATTTGCCACAAATAAAAAGTCATGTCGTATTAAATGCAATGCCAACTGTCGTACTCGACTCCTCTGAGACACCATATCTCGGCTTATCTTCTCGGCGCCTTTTGGACATCAGAATAACTCCATCTTTCCACGTGTCAGTCTAAAGGCTATAAAGCCACCTAAAGTCCCGCCAGAATCTAGCACATAAATCGGTTCAATCCTTTGTTTATAAGCAATTAAAATATCAACAATCTTCATCGGACAAGCAGGTGAACCCAGAGCGTCAATCGACACATCGTGGAAGCCAAATGGATCTCTAAGAGAGACTGTTGCAAAGGACTAAGTGGGTCTGCATTGTTCAGTAGAATGCGAAGCAAGCGACGAGTAAAGGCTTGAAACGATTCATCTTCTAATTATAGATGTATTCAACCTTAAAATCAGTGAATAGCTAAGTCCTATTCCTGGCATTTTTATAGCCTAAAAGACGCATAGTTGTTGTAAGTTGTAACAATTAAATTAAGGCTAAAATTGGTTTTTTAAGATAAACCAAGGACGGATGAGAAAAATAAAAAAAATTTATTCTAACTGCTTTTTATTAGCAGTATATGATGATGCACAAAAATAGTTTTGCACACCACCTGTCAAGTATAGATAATAAATGCAATGAAATCAATGAAAAAATTAGAGAAGACACAATTTATAGTGGTTCGGTCAATTCGACCTACGTCCACTCTTCAATGGCTTCAGTCGCCGGGTATTTTATTGATTCAAATGTATGGAGAATGGAGATACAAGCTTTGAGAGGGGGAATGGAGAATCAGAGAAAATAATAATCTCCGGTAGTCGGTTCGTCTTCTGTAAGTCTCTGATGGAGCATGTGTCCCTCCTCTCCCAGATTAGAGTCATTTTATAGTAGCTAAGAGATAATTCTTGTGGAGATCATGACATATCCTCAAGGCTTCTTTATCGCAGCTTAGAGATTATCTTTGGTGGAGATCGCGACTTATCCTCCACAGAAGGAAGAGGTTGGGGAGCTCTTCATGAAACGTGGTCAATCATTGGACCGTTTTCTTCCTTCGGTGGTTGCAGATAAACTTCTCGTGCTCTCCTCTTGGTGACGTGCTAAGCGAGAAGTCTAGCCGGCCTTGGGCTCCTTAAGGCGGTGCAGATAAACTTCTCATGCTCTCCTCTTGGTGACGTGCTAAGCAAGAAGTCTAGCCAGCCTTGGGCTCCTTAAGGAGGTGCAGATAAACTTCCCGTGCTTTCCTCTTGGTGACGTGCTAAGCAAGAAGTCTAACCGGCCTTGGGCTCCTTTGGCTTGGTGGATTCACGATGAGGTTGGGCTCCTCAACCGGGGTTGGGCTTTAATATATAAATTGGACTACTTGGGCTTAACCCATCATTTGCCCCCCAATGCCCCATGTCCAAGGAGACTTGGAGAAGGAGGCATTGATTACATTTTTTTTTTTTTTTTTTTAGTTTCTTCCCTTTTATTTTAAAAAAGGCCCATAATATCTTGTTTGGCCTTTTTGTTTTGAAAAATGGCTTATAACTTTCTTTTTGGCCACTTTGTTTTGAAGAGGGCCCATAATTTTCTATTTGCCTTCTTTATTTTGAAGTGGGCCCATATTAGTCTATTTGGGCTTTTTTCCTCTTTTTGAAAAACCCTAGACTATAAATATAGTCTTCTTCTTCAAATTACCACTTCACTTATTTTTAAGGTTGAGCACCCACCTCTTGAAAATTTTGAGAACTCAAGTCCTACCCATTTTGTTGAAGCCAAAGTGTGTGTTCTCCTTGAATCCTTTCAAGAGTGTGATTTTTTCCTTGCTAGTTGAGCTTCTCAAGTGAACAATGTCGATTGAAGAGGGATTGGTGGAGGTTGAAGAAAGCTGTGGATCTGAAATTGGAAAGCTGGACAGCGAAGGGGAGATGGGCGGTGTGAGGAATGGCTTGGGCTGCGCAGGGAGACGGCTGGACAGCAGCGAAGGCGGGCTGGGCAGCACAGGCGCGCGGCTGCGCAGCGCAGGCGTGCAGCTGGACAGCGCGCGCGCGCGCGCTGGGGGCCTGGACAGCGGCTCTGCGCGCGCTGGGGGCCTGGGCAGTGCAGGCGCGCTGGAAGGGGAGATGGGCAGCGCAGGCGCGCGCTGGGAGCCTGGGCGGCTGCTCCGCGCGCGCTGGGGGCCTGGGCAGCTGCCTAGGCGCTGCTCCTCCTGTCCTGGACAGCCCAGGCGTGCTGGGCAGCTGCCTGGGCGCTGGCCTTGCTGTCCTGGACAGCCCAGGTGCGCTGGGCAGCAGCCTAGCTGCTGCTTCTGCTGTCTCGGACAGCTTCAGATCTGCTGCGCTGGGCGGCTTTGGAACGCTGGGCAGCAGCATTTTTCCATCGAGGGGTGCTGAAAATCAGTCCAAGGTTTGTCAGGGAGAGCTAGGCAGTGGCCTGGGAGCACGGGCTGATCCGATTCTCATTCGAGGTGCTGATTTGGGCGCCTTAGGTGCTGATTTTTGCGCCGAAAATTCTGCTTTGTGTAATATTGAAAGGCCAAGCACCCTTCAAGCTACTGGGCAACTTTGTTTGGATGAGCAACAGCAGTCAGGCACACTTTCAGGCGTTGGGCTAGAAATTGCAAGCAGTAGGGAAGCTTTGGATGCTGCCATTGATGATCAAGCCCTTGTTGTAGTTTCCCCGATTCAAGTTCTTCAAGACTCTCCCAATGGTGATTTGGACTACTCCTTAAGGCCCCGGAAGAGGAAACGTAACAGCAAAGTGGGACCCGATGATGACGGGTCTAAGGTGAGCACCCTTCGTAGTTTGTTCTGTTCAGATGAAGATATTTCTAAGCTTGTTTTTACTTATCGCATCCCTCCGACCGTGTTGTGCCGTCGGGCTGAGTTGGGCGAGTTTGCTTGCGATGACTCTTCCGGGGATATTGTCGTTTACGAGGAGATGCTTGAGGCTGGGTTAAGATTTCCCATGTCTTCCCCCATTTGTCGAGTCTTGCATTACTTCTCCTTGACCCCGGGGCGACTAGCACCCAACGGTTGGAGAGTCCTGCTCGGTTTTCTTGCCTTATGGAGAAAGGTGCACCACGAGGATGCTTCCCCTATGGAGTTTCATGCAGCATATAATTTGAGCGAAACCCCTACACCAAATAGGGGATGGTATTATTTTACCGCGCGGAGTGGTACAGTGCTTACAGGGATGCGCTCTAATTGCGGCGGCTGGAAATCTTGTTTCTTCTTTATTGGTGGAGAATGGGCTTCAGAAGCCGACAGAGTTTTGGTGCCAACACATTGGGGTGCTGCTAAAAAGCCCGGTATGCTGCACACTTTTTTTTTTTTTTGTGTGCTCACTTTTTCTATGTAGATATACCTGTGCTTTCCCGGGACCAGGAGTGGAAATTGGAGGCTGTCAAAGCTTGCCCTTGCAAAGATTTGGGAGTTCTCCTACCCAAGTATACTAGAGCTGTAGCTCCATCTCAGAAATCTGGCAGCTCCTCTTCGAAGAAAAAGGGTGAGCTAGTTTCCTCTCCCTTTTTTTTTTTTTTTTTTTTTAACCCTTCTCTATTTCTTGCAGCAAATAAGAGGGTGGTGGTGTCCCGTTTTTCTAGCAGGAGCCCTCCTTCTTCCAAAGTGATAAGGACAGATGATGCTCCCCATGTGGCTTCCACGGTGGCTTCTTCTCAACTAGCAACTTCTCCAACTGCTGCTCCAGAGTCTTCCTTGCCAGGCACATCTGTTCCACCTTTATCCTCTCCTCGTGCTACCCCTCCTTTGTCTCCTCCTTGTTCAGGAACTTCTACCCAAGTGCCGATTTGGGCTGGTGCTATGATGGGGAGACCAGCAGCTATCCGGGCAAGGCTTGGGAGGTTTGTGTTTGGGCCAGAAGTTTCTGAGCTTAGCGCTTCGGGCACTGATAATATCGTCAACACGTATTTGGAAGGTCTGGCTCAGGTAAGGGTTTGCTATTTCCCTTTCTCCAGTCGTTTCCTGTGTTTTTGACTCCTTTTTTTTTTTTTTTTTTTTTAGGTTTCGACTTCCTCCATCTGCTTGCTTTCGAGGGCCTATAATCAAGACAAGCTGAAGCTGGATCTTAGCCTTGTGCAGAGGGAGCTTATTACTGCTCAGGAGAGGATTGTCGAGCTTGATTCTGAGCTTTTGGTGACCCGTGAGAGGGACGTGCTCCGGGAGGGTGAGCTTGTGGCAGCACATGAAAGGTTTTCTAATTTAGAGTCTGAGCTTCTGGCGGCCCGCGAGAGGGACGCGCTCAGGGATGGTGAGCTTGCTGCAGCCCATGAGAGGGCCACTAAGCTAGAGGCTGAGCTTTTGGCAGTCCACGAGAGGAGCGCGCTCAGGGATGGTGAGCTTGTTGCAGCCCATGAGAGGGCCACTAAGCTAGAGGCTGAGCTTTTGGCAGTCCACGAGAGGAGCACGCTCAGAGAGGCTGAGCTTGTAGAGGCCCATGGGAGGGCCATGCTCAGAGAGGCAGCTGTTGCAGAGGCAAAGCTGACGGCTGCTAGGGAGAGAGTTTCCCGTGCTGAGGAAGACTTGGAGAACGGTCTTGCAGATGCTTTTATTGATGGTTTCGAGGATCTCCGAGGGAAAGTTTCTACCGCTTTCCCTAATATTGACTTCTCACCTTTCGTGCCCACTGACGACAGTGATGAGGGGGGATCTGATGCTGTTGATGACAATGAGGAGGAGGTGGGGGACGACCATGAGAGCAGTTAGAGTATTTAGGACTTTTGATTTTTTTTTTTTTTTTTGAAAAGGCGGTATCTGGCCTTATGTTTGTACCGATACTCCTTTGAAATGAAATACAGGAAATCTTTTTGGAGTAAATGGCATAGAAAATTTTATTAATTTATTGCTTATAAAAAGCGATATTGGGCAATAATTCCCAAAAAAAAAAATAAGAAATACATTGAAATCTTGGGTAACACCGCTAAAAATCAAATCAAGTCCCAATTTCTACTGCTTTGATGCTCTCAAGGTGTCATTGGTAATACCTTTTCAAATGCTCTGCATTCCATGGATGGAGTAAAACTTTTCCCTCAGAATCTTGGATTTTGTAGGTGCCTGGTCTCACTACTTCTGTTACGCGGTAGGGCCCTTCCCAATTTGGTCCCAGCTTCCCTTCGCGTGCATCTTTTGTAGCGAGGATTACTTTTTTGAGGACCAAATCCCCAGGTTGGAAAGAACGGGGCTTCACCCTCGAATTGTAGTACCTTGTCATGCGCCGTTTATATTCCGCGTTGCGGACTACAGCCATCTCCCTTGCTTCCTCCACCAAGTCGAGGTTGCTACGGAGTCCTTCCTCGTTGGTGATGGGATCGTGGTGTTGGACCCTTAGGGAGTGTACCCCTATTTCCACAGGGATGACCGCCTCGGTTCCGAAGGCGAGGGAAAAAGGAGTCTCCCCAGTAGGGGTTCTTGGTGTGGTTCGATAAGCCCACAGTACACCTGGCAGCTCCTCTACCCAAAGGCCCTTTGCTTTTTCGAGCCTTGTTTTTAAATTGCGTAGCACGGTTCTTACCATGACCTCTGCTTGTCCATTTGCTTGTGGATGCGCCGGGCTGGAGTGAGGTTGTTTTATTTGAAGGTCAGAACAGAAAGAGTTCAGCAGCTTGTTGTCAAACTGCTTGGCGTTGTCGCTGACAATGGCATGGGGAATCCCGAAGCGACAGACCAAGTTTTTCCAGATAAAATCTTTGACCTTTGCGTCTGTGATTTTTGCTAAAGGTTCTGCTTCTGACCACTTGGTGAAGTAGTCGACTGCCACCACCACGAACTTGCACTGCCCTTTACTGAGAGGCAAGGGGCCTAGGATATCGATGCCCCACTTAGAGAAAGGCCATGGGCTTGAAATGGTTGTTAGCTCCTCGGGTGGTTGCCTTGGCACAGTGGCAAAGCGTTGGCACTTGTCGCACTTTTTGGAGAACTCCTGAGCGTCCCTCATCATGGTAGGCCAGAAGTAGCCCTGTCTGAGCGCCTTGTGGGCAAGGGAACGCCCTCCAGAGTGATTCCCGCAGATCCCTTCGTGGATTTCTCGCAAGGCATAGTGGGCTTCTTCAGGTGAAAGACATCGTAACCATGGTAAGGAATAGCCTCTCTTGTATAGAGTGTCCTGCAAGATGGCAAACTTGGAGGCCCTTATCCTTAGCTTCCTGGCCTCTAGGGGATCATCTGGCTGCACACCCTCTTGGAGGTATGCCTTGATTTGGGTCATCCAGTCTGATTCGGTAGATACACAGTCAACATTAGTGGCCTCCATGTCCATCCTGCTGGGCTCGCACTGGTGACCAATTAGTACTGGTTCCCCTGATGAGGCTTCCATGGATGAAGCGAGCTTTGCGAGTGCGTCGGCAGCCATATTATCCTCT
The DNA here is from genome assembly GCA_963454935.2 of Ilex paraguariensis. Taxonomy (NCBI): domain Eukaryota; kingdom Viridiplantae; phylum Streptophyta; class Magnoliopsida; order Aquifoliales; family Aquifoliaceae; genus Ilex; species Ilex paraguariensis. Next base: position 277,887 of record CAUOFW020005547.1, read on the forward strand.
CTGGGGATGTGGTTTATCTGGAAGTAGTGGAATTTTGTGATCATGTTTCTGGCCATGCTGAGATATTCTTGCATTTTGGCTCCTTTGGCTTCGAACTCGCCCCTCACTTGATTGACTATCAGCTGAGAGTCGCTGTAGGTGGCAAGGTGTTGAACCTCCATTTCCATTGCTAACCTTAATCCAGAAAGGAGGGCTTCGTATTCCGCCTCATTATTGGAAGCATAAAAGTGGAGCTTCATCGCATATCTGAGAGTGGTGCCATCTGGGCTGATCAAAATTAAGCCCGCTCCTCCTCCTTCACTAGTCGAGGAGCCATCTACATAGAGTTTCCAAAGCAGATGAATGGAGAATTTGGAATTTGAAGTGGAAGACCGGGGAGGTGCAGCCTGTGATGCCTGGGCATGCGGAGGTGCAGCTTGTGGTGCCTGGGCATCCAAAGGTGCAGCCTGTGGTGCAGGAACTAGAGGTGCAGCCTGTGGTGCAGGAACTAGAGGTGCAGCCTGTGGTGCCTGGGCATCCTGAGGTGCAGCTTGTGGTGCCTGGGCATCCAGAGGTGCAGCTTGTGGTGCCTGGGCATCCAGAGGTGCAGCTTGTGGTGCCTGGGCATCCAGAGGTGCATCCTGTGGTGCAGGGGCTGGAGGTGCAGCCTGTGGTGCCTGGGCATCAGAAAAAGTTGTTTGGGCTCCTAGGGAGGAGACTTGGGCGCTTGCTTGAGGGTCTTTGTTAGGCTTTTTGATGTCTCCGTTGGGCATTTGGGGATCCTCACTGTTCCCATCTTCTGTTGGTGTGAGTTCAGCTACGAAATCTGCTAGGGCTTGTGCTTTGATGGCCGTCCTAGGTTGGTACTGAATGTCGAATTCCCCGAGTTCTACTGCCCATTTAAGAAGTCTTCCAGACACGTCCGGCTTTCCCAAGATTCTTTTAAGTGGTTGGTCGGTGATGACCACCATACGATGGCCCTGGAAGTAGTGTCGCAGCCGTCTCGCTGTCGTGACCAGAGCGAGTGCCAGTTTTTCTAGTGCTGAATATCTGACCTCTGCCCCCCGGTATGCCCTGCTCACGTAATAAACTGGTTTCTGCACTCCATTGTTGTTTCTAACGAGCACTGAGCTTACCGCTGATGGGGAAGCAGATAGGTATAGATGGAGAGTTTCTCCAGGGGCAGCATGTGACAGGAGGGGAGGTGCTGCTAGGTAGGCTTTGAGCTTTTGAAAAGCCTCCTCTGCCTCAGGTTTCCACTCAAAGGCTTTTCGGAGAGTTTTGAAAAAGGGGAGACATTTATCTGCAGATTTGGAGACAAACCTATTTAATGCTGCGATCCTTCCATTGAGGCGCTGGAGCTCCTTGGTTGAAGAGGGTGACTTCATGTCAAGAATGGCCTTGATCTTGTCAGGGTTTGCCTCAATTCCCCTCTGATTGACCATAAAGCCCAGGAATTTACCAGACCCCACACCAAAGGCGCACTTCTCAGGGTTGAGCTTCATGTGATAGGACCTCAGGACGTTGAAAGTTTTTTGGAGGTGATCAATGTGGTCTACTGCTGCAAGGCTCTTTACCAGCATGTCATCCACGTACACCTCCATTGTTTGCCCGATCTGAGACTGGAACATCTTGTTCACCAGCCGTTGGTAGGTTGCTCCAGCGTTCTTTAGCCCAAAGGGCATGACCCTGTAGCAGTATGTCCCCTTTGGCGTGATGAATGATGTCTTCTCTTGGTCTGGGGGATGCATGCTAATCTGGTTGTACCCCGAGTATGCATCCAGGAAAGTGAGCAACTCATGCCCAGCGGTGGCGTCGATGAGGAGGTCAATCCGCGGCAGTGGATAACTATCTTTTGGGCATGCCTTGTTCAGTTCTGTGAAGTCGACACAGAGACGCCACTTCCCATTAGCCTTAGTGACCATTACTACGTTGGAGAGCCACTCTGGATACGCCACTTCCCTGACTGCTCCGTTATCAACCAGCTTTCGAATCTCCTTGTCCATGGCTTGGGCCCTTTCAGTGGAGGCTCCCCTTAACTTTTGGCGAACAGGCTTGTATCGCGGATCGACATTGAGGTGGTGGGTAGCTACTTCCGGGTTGATGCCCTCAAGGTCCTCATGCGACCAGGCAAAGATGTCCATATTATGCTCCAAAAATTGAATCAACAGGGGAGCCAGCTCTTCAGAAAGGGAAGAGCCAATGTAAATTCTTCTGTCTGGGTGCTCCTTTTTTAAGACCACAGGGATGAGTTCCTCGACTGGTTCTCCTCTTTCTGTGGCGGAGTCATCCCTTGGGTCAAGGACCTCAACTTGCAATGCTTCTTGGGGCTTCCTAGCCTTCATAGAGGATACATAGCACTCTCTGGCTGTTATTTGGTCCCCTTTGACCTCTCCGACTCCATTTAAGGTTGGAAAGCGGAGAACGAGATGGTAGGTAGAGGGCACAACTCTTAATGTGTTAAGAGCTGGTCGCCCTAATATGATGTTGTAGGCCGACGGACATTCTATTACCAGGAAATTGACCATAACTGTGGAGCTTCGGGGTGTTACTCCGGCGGTGACGGGAAGTGTGATGGATCCAAGGGGATACACCTTTTCCCCTGAGAATCCAATGAGGGGTGACCTGATTGGCTGTAGCCTCTCCCTGCCCAGATTGAGCTTGTCATAGGCCTCTGCAAATAGGATATCTGCAGAGCTGCCACTATCTACCAGGATCCTGTGCACATGAAAGTTGGCCACCGTCATGGTGAGCACCAAGGGGTTATCATGGGGGTGTTGGATTTCCTCCAGGTCCTTGTTTGAAAAAGATATGACCTCGTCGCTTTCCTGCTTCGGCACCTTAGACGGGCGCATCTCATAGACATGTCTTGCCTTCCTGGCATGAGCCTTCATCGCGGAAAGTGATTCTCCTCCACCTGCTAGTCCCCCCGAGATAGTGTGGATTTCCCCCACAGCTTGCTGATCTTCCTGGTTGTGAGGTTGTGGTTCACGTTCTCTTCCAGCAACGTATTGACGCAAGTGACCACGCTGGATGAGCTCCTCAATTTGCCTCTTGAGGTCGTAGCAATCGTCGGTGTCATGCCCATGATCACGATGGAAGCGGCAATACTTGTTAGGATTTCTGCGATTTGGAGGAGACTTCATTTTTCCAGGCCACTTTATCGCGGGGTCATCCTGGATCTGGAATAGGATGTGTTCCACGGAAGCATTGAGGGGAGTGAAAGGTTGACGGTTCCTCTGAGGAGCAGGACCTAGCCGGTCCTTGACAGGAACTTTCTCTGTCCTGCCATATTTGTTGCTGGTTTCCTTCTTATCGTCCTTCTCTCTTTCCTTCCTTTTCTCACCAGCTCTGGAAGACTCACCCCGCCTGGCCCTTGTGATATCTTCTGCGTTTATGTATTTTTGGGCCTTGGCTAGCAGCTCTGGCATGCTCTTCGGTGGGCGCTTCAGAACTGAGAAAAGGAAACTTGATGAACGGAGGCCACCCAAGAAAGCGGTCATTGTCACCTTGTCGTCAGGTTCATCAACTTGGAGTACCTCCTCGTTAAAACGAGTGAGGTAACTTCTCAGGCTCTCCTCGCGGTCCTGCTTTATACTAAGTAGGTGCGTAACTGGTTTCTGGTGGCGACGCCCTCCTATGAAGTGTGAGACGAATGATCTGCTAAGCTCGGCGAAGGAGACAATAGAGGCGGGGGAGAGCTTAGCAAACCACTGTCGGGCAGACCCTTTTAATGTGGTTGGGAATGCCCTGCACATGATTTCGTCTGGTACGTTGTGCAATTGCATCAAGGTCTTGTAAGTGTCGAGGTGGTCCAGTGGATCCTTTGTTCCATCAAAGGTCTCCACAGATGGCATTTTGAACTTCTGAGGGAGGGGGTAGTTTGCTACATCAGATTTGAAAGGGGTATCAGTACGTCTTACCAGGTGGTCAACAGTCTCGGGTCCCTGTGCCTTCATAGCGTTGAAGACGTCACCGAGTTGATTTTGTACCTCCTTTATCTTCTCATCTCAATGATTGGGGGCTCCTCTGGAATGATCATGGAAGTGGCTTCCATGCCCCATGCTTTGGTTTTCACCCTCATCCTCGTGGAGATAAGGGTCATCTCCATGGAAAGCAAGGGGAGGGGGAGGTGCAGCTCCCTCTTGTTGGGCTTCCTGAAGTGGGGTGCCCAATGGGGCACCTGGGCGTGGAGCAACAGGGCGTGGTGCTCCTTGATGTTCAGGATGTGGAGCTCCTTGGGGTGCTCTATGTTGTGCACCTCTGTGGGGCCCTCCATGTTGTGCACCTCCATATGGTGCTCCACGTTGTGTACCTCCGTGTGGTGCTCCACCTTGGGGTCCTCCATGCTGTGCACCTCCGTGTGGTGCTCCTCCTTGTCCTGCAAGTATGAGTTGCAGTAACTGTTGGTTTTGAGCAACCAGTTGCTGCATGGTCTCCAGTATTTGTTGGGGATTCGGGACCAAAGTATCCGGAACAGGGTTGGCAGGCGGGGGAACAACCTCCTCCTCTCGTGGAGGATTGTCTTCGTGTTGGTTCATGGATCGAGTAGTGATCGCCATTAATTAATGGACGTAATGTTCAGGAGTGAGAATTTTGTCGATTTCCCACAGACGGCGCCAAACTGAAGATGCACAAAAATAGTTTTGCACACCACCTGTCAAGTATAAATAATAAATGCAATGAAATCAACGAAAAAATTAGAGAAGACACAATTTATAGTGGTTCGGTCAATTCGACCTACGTCCACTCTTCAATGGCTTCAGTCGCCGGGTATTTTATTGATTCAAAGGTATGGAGAATGGAGATACAAGCTTTGAGAGGGGGAATGGAGAATCAGAGAAAATAATAATCTCCGGTAGTCGGTTCGTCTTCTGTAAGTCTCTGATGGAGCATGTGTCCCTCCTCTCCCAGATTAGAGTCATTTTATAGTAGCTAAGAGATAATTCTTGTGGAGATCATGACATATCCTCAAGGCTTCTTTATCGCAGCTTAGAGATTATCTTTGGTGGAGATCGCGACTTATCCTCCACGGAAGGAAGAGGTTGGGGAGCTCTTCATGAAACGTGGTCAATCATTGGACCGTTTTCTTCCTTCGGTGGTTGCAGATAAACTTCCCGTGCTCTCCTCTTGGTGACGTGCTAAGCGAGAAGTCTAGCCGGCCTTGGGCTCCTTAAGGCGGTGCAGATAAACTTCCCATGCTCTCCTCTTGGTGACGTGCTAAGCAAGAAGTCTAGCCAGCCTTGGGCTCCTTAAGGAGGTGCAGATAAACTTCCCGTGCTTTCCTCTTGGTGACGTGCTAAGCAAGAAGTCTAACCGGCCTTGGGCTCCTTTGGCTTGGTGGATTCACGATGAGGTTGGGCTCCTCAACCGGGGTTGGGCTTTAATATATAAATTGGACTACTTGAGCTTAACCCATCAGTATAGATTCAAAAACATATACGGCACACATACTAACCGCATTTAGTAATTAATAAATTATTTTTTTATACTTATCGAATATAGTGAATGTCTAATAATTAATAATTTTTTTGGGGGTACTTCTAGGATATGAATATCCAACATGAATATATATTTGATATAAAAGTGGATATAAACAATAATTTTTTATCCTTTTCTCTCTTATTATTATACTCATAAAGAAAAATTCATATATATGACATTTAAGACACTTGATGTCTCTTTAGAGTTACTATCACATAAAAAAAACGCATAAAATGATTTAAGTACATCTAATCTCTTGACAAGAAATACTTTAATTAGCAACGTTCAATTTGTAGATAAAATAATTTTATTTAATTTGGACCTATAAATTTGATTTTATTTACTGATCTAATGATGTGGTTTCATTATAACTGTTAGATTAACACCAAATTTCAATATTTGATGGAGTTCACAGTCAATTTAATGATTGTAATGAATTAAATCAACAAATTAGATCACAATAACATTACTCTTGTGGATATACCAAGATGAGACGATCTTGAAAGTAAAAAAAAAAATGATTTTATGAATTGTTACTAACAAATGTACTAAAAATCACAATTACTGAACCTATTTTTTCAATTTTTCTTGTATCACTATGTTTGTCTTATATTGTACTCGTACTAGGGGTAATACATGCATAAAGGCACGAGATAACATAAACTAACTGATTAATTTGAATAAATAAGGAGCGAAGAACCAAGAGAGAGAGTGAAGAGAGAAGAGAGAAGAGAGAAAAGTAAAATTCAATATAAATGATTTTGAGAGGGATATTAGTAACTATTGAATAAGTCTATTTGAAATCGTCCAACAAATTTATTAATGTTCATCCTATATTATATTATAGATAACAATATTCCTTTCTATGTTTCTTAGATTTGCTAGTGGCAAATAAAACAAAGAATCAGATTCTTAAACACGATGTTGTACACAACAGACTTTAACGTACAAATCCATATATCTTCCAGCTGAAGATAAGGTATTTAATTAACACTAAATGCTTGTTCTGCCAATCAATCATAGACACCACTCATATTCCAATCAATGCCAAATTACTTTAAAATTTAGATTTGATAATTTCAACTATTAAATAGATAGTGAGTCCAAATAAATACTGGGATCCACAATAAAATCAATAATTATAATTATGAAGTTTAATTTTTAAATTTATACAACATTGCTCGAGAAAATATAAAGCACCTTATCTTGGGTGACCACCAAATGCATAGTACTGTGGCATGAATTGTTCATTTTCAAAAGAATCTTCCTAGGTTTGTACTTTTGCATTTATATTGTATCCAAGATTGAATAAGGATCTCATATTTCAATTGTGACCATATTTGTTATGCTTGATTTTACATATTCTTTTATAGCACCAAGAAATATATTCGAAATAAAGGAAGATTATGTTTTATTGTTTCTCTCGTACCGATCTGTTTAATATCTTTGTCATGTTAAATTGACATGACCCATTAATACCTTTGGATACTTAAAATCGAATTATGCCACAAATTTTATCGATTTGTCTTTTTGCCTTCTTGCAATTTGATTTCAGCTTATACCAAAATGTGGGAAAATCAACTAGCTATGCTTGTTATCGTCAGCTGAAAAATAGTGGAACTTATGTGAACAAACGATATGAATTCTCACAAAAATGAAGCAATATATGAGGGAGAACTTATTCTTACTATGGTCGTGATTTTCAAAAGACTGAAAATAGTTTAATATGGATGGAGGTAAAGTACGTGTGGAAGCCTTGGTAATTAATTAGAAGTGCTTTCAAGGAACAAAAATCTAATATGTCATGTACGTATATGGTTAAGAAATTCAAACAGATCATTAAATTTCATCCCTTGGGAGCCTAGTATGTGTTAATTTGATCAGACTCAATATTCATTAAAACTGTCTTCATCAATCCAAGTTTGACAGTAGAGAGCAAATGCGGGAGAAAATGCATAGTGAGAGAGAGAGTTGCAAGTATTTAACTCTGATGGTTGAATCCAGCATTTTTATGTGGAGATCATTTATGTAATTTTTTTAGTTAGGGAGTGTTATGTTGTTTGAGGACCTTAACAATAATCTTATTGGTCCAATTCTAGGACGATTGAGCCTGCCGACACCTTACTCACTCAGTTTACCAATTTCACGATCTTGCTTTCCGATGTCTTCGTAGAAAAATCTTTTAAAAGTTTCAATACTCTCTACTTGAAAACACGTTGCAACAATCAAAGATCCATCACAATCGCTCCCCGGAAGGATCAAAGTGTCTCCGTCACAATCATGAGTTCCGGGGCCCATGTAAATTTCTTTTCCCCACCCAAAATCCATGCCATACATGGGTAAAGTCAACCAGCTTATGACCCCAAGGTTAGGATTCCCATAGAATGGTCCTTGGTTGCTTCTTATTGCATGGAGGTCTTGGAATTGAGACAAGTCCTTTTGTTGTTTCAAAAAATCAATGGCCGAGTGCACATATTCATGGGTCACCTTCTCAATTGCTTCTCTAATCTTACTTGCAGCATAGCTTAATGGTTTCAAAATCAACTCGCCCGAGTATCCAGTTGCAGTCACATCGATTATTGCATTGCCAAAGTACCTTTGAGGCAATGGTGGTTGCATACGTTTGCGTATATCAACGCAAACACCCAATGTAGTTGGCTGCTCACTTCTATGCCTGCGCGCCTTGCACGCACACCTCCATATATGTGCGGTGATGGCCTCATAGCGGGTGTAGGCACGGCCATGACAATGTTCACCAGTTTGAACGTGACAACTCCCTTGATTAACTTCATTAGCATTGTTTTTTAGTGTCTCAGCCTGGCTTTTAGTTAGTTTCAACATTGCAACTGTAGTCTTCTTCTTTCGCTCGTTTTCTGTGCTTGATTCGCCTATTATAAGTGGTGGTTGATTGAATTGTGTGTGCTCAAAACATGGGGCTTCCCTAAGAGGATGTCCAGCTTGCAATGCCTTTCGATCGAGAAAGGGTGGGGAGCTCAATGGCTCCCCACGAGCAAGCCTTGCCCATTCGGAGATGAAGTGAAGTGCACTTTGCCCATCAGCAATTCCATGTGAAATTGTCAAGCTGAGACTAATGCCACCACATGAGAACTCAGTGAGCTGCACCAGGACCAGTGGCTGTTCTTGGATTGGGGTTGTGTAGTCTATGGAAGGGATAAGGTAGTCGAACTCAGGAGATGGAGAAAAATCCCCAAGGTCATCTAATTTGGCTTCGGACACAGCCTCGATGAGCTGTACACCCATTGCGTTGCACGCGAGCTCCAATCGTCCCCCATCAATCCAGTGCAAACGACCAGCTAATGGATAAAAATGCACCAATGTCTGGCTCAATGAGTCTCTGAGAACTTTGATCATGGTACCACCAGATGTATACCAATCCTGTGAAGGTCTGTAGAAGTAGATGGTTGGTACATGAGTAATTATACCAATTTGATCCCATTCTGATAAGGAGAGAACTCCATTCCATGTGGGCTCAGCCGGCTTTACCATGCAAGAATGCTTAATGTTTACCCTCATTTTACACACACACGTACACACAGACTTAGATGGGGGTGATGCAGTTGTGAAACTAACCAAAGTGTATTTAAAGGCTAAATAAGACCATTTGTGTCCTGTGACCACTTTTTCAGGCAACAAAAAAATGTAAAAAAGTAGGTTGTATCATAAGTTGCCACTAATTCCGCATATAGTCTGTTGGAAACATGAAATGACTTTTTCGTGAGTTTGGTTTCCTCCGGTCAAAGATGTCCGAATTAATTTATATATATCTCGACTAATTTGATCTCCGGTCCAATCTAAAGCAAGCATTCACGTCAGGATTAGTAAATTCTTGAGAGATAAATGTCTTATGATCTAGTCCAAAGAAATTGTCAAAATTCAAATTCAAAACATTTGAGTGTACAACTCATCCATCCATGTTATCACTATAAAAACTGCAGCTTACTGAGGAAATTTTTTTCTTAGACTAATGTTTTTTTTAAAAACAATTCCCAGTCTAAGCTTATAGTTGTGACACTAATTCCCATTCTATTGTTTTGATGGCCTTGTCAACGGCTATATCTGGAGAGTGTTAGACCCATATCTCCTATATAAATTATCTCAAATACTTTTTTTTTTATCTTTTTATTTCTAATGTATGAAAATTTCAGCAAAATATTTACTCTTATATGATGTACGGATAAAATTATCACACCAAAGGAAATACTATACCAAACTTACGAGCAAATAAAGGGCAACTGGGCACGGAGGAGGACTTTTCGACGTATTCCCTCTGATGCTCAACATTAGAAATAAATTATGCATACAAACTTATGAGTAATACTATATATTCTAAATTTGTATCACAAATCAAAGAGGATCATTAGATCAGTATGTCTCATCAACTTTTAAAAATAGGACCTACTGATCCAATGATTTTCCATGATTTGGGATGAAAATTTAAGTTACAAATTTGAGATACATATCATTACTCCAAACTTAATTATTGATTATACCTCGAAAGAGTGCTGATGCTGATATCACAAAATGATATACAAACAGACATGCTCGACAACCTTTTGGGAGTGAATTCTCTTATTGGTCCACGTGTGTAACGGAAAAATCATGCCAGTGATTGTTTAATAAGAAACAATAATATTACACTGACCAAATTTTAGAATTAAATTTAAAGTTCAAATGACATGACAATTGACTTGAATTTTTTTATTTGATGTCATGTCATTTAGGCTCCAAATAATATACAACCAAGTCATTTAGGCTCCAAATTTAATCCTAAATTTGATCAACAAAACATTACTAAGTCAGAAAATTTTTTCATCTTGTTGTAAGGTTATTTTCAAGTCATGCATTTTAATAGGTCTAAGGATATATAGCATAAAGTGCAACTGGGGTCAATGATCGAATGATGACCCTGCTCGGCAACTCGAGATATCACTTGATTGTCCAGGTATGTAAGAATCATGTCTTTCCAACCATCATCCGTGTGGATACGTACGTGTTGGGTTTTCAGAGTGTCTATGGGTTGAGTTGGCCAAAGAACCTGCCCGTCCAACCCAACTCTCTCAACTCGATTGCCCTTTCATCCATCTGATTTGAAAAAAAATTGAACATTAAAACTTTGCAAGTTTGGTAATAATATATGCTTCTAAAAAAATTAGGTGCATTCAATACTCAATGCTAAAAAAAAGTTAGGTTCCTCTCTTATTCATAAATAAAATTTTTAATTATTTATATTTTGTCTATTTTGATTCTACTTTTAATTTAAAATTTTAATTTATAAAAATATTAAGTTAAAATTTTTTTAAATAAAACTATATATATATATATATATATATATATAATTCTCGTCCAATAAATCTGTTTAGTGAGTGACAAGTTGGGTTACGGAGAGTCTACACTTACTAAAGTACGACTTGGTCTATCTGATAATTTGTTCAGGTAAAGACTTAAGTCTACACTACCCAATTCAACCTGAAAAAATTTTACGGGCCAGCTTGGTTGATAGACACCCTTGATTCCATGTGAAGGAAAAAAATATTCATTATAACGATGATACCACGTGATAAGGTGATGCATTATCATCAACTAATAGTATTAAAACAAATAAGCACATAAAACACAAAAAATTAATAATTAACCTATCATGTAAACAAATAACTTTACTACCCTTTTATCATGTAAGTCTAAATAGGATTCACTTTTTTCATTTAACATTTTATTATTGGTAGATGATGGCATAGTATTCCCATTGCGTTCAATATTTACTCCACGTGAAGACAGCGGTGTAGCCGATATTCTCTGTCCTTGTCATGTTAGTTATAAATAGATCAAAATAATGTTAGGAAAATCGGTGACATCTTCGGCCCGAGGACATTTCCACCCCGTTCGCGTTCTTAAGACTTGAACAAGTAAGCAGGGTGGCCCGAGACACTTTGGGGCTTAAAGTAGAAATGATAAATGATGTATTTTTATTTTTAATATTAATAATAAATATAATTTTTTTAAATATAAAAATATTAATTAAATTTTTATATTCAAGTTTTTGTTATTATATTTGAACTTAATAGTAAGAGAGAAAAAAAATAATTAAAAAATTATGATGATAAGTTTAAACTTGACTTTTTTGGGAGTTAAAATTAATTTTTTTTAATACCTTTAGTTTTACCGTTAGTTTTTTTTTTCTTTATTTTAAAAAATAAATTTTAGGATCTTTTAATTTTACGGCTGAATTAATAGACTCAATCTGTTTAAGTTGAAATATTTTGTTTAGGCATGAATTTAAATTTTTTGTTTGAATTATTACTATACACCTATAAATTATGGGTCTTCCATGAAATGAGGCCTTAAATTTTTTTTTTATTGGACTTGTATTTTTTTAAGGCCTTTTTGTAGGGCTTAAAATATTTAAAAATTTAATTTTTTTACATGGATTATTTATGATAATTAAAAATTTGGAGACCTTCTTTAAAAATGAGGCATAAAACCAAAATTTTTTTTGATAACACTGTTAAGCCCTATCTTGGCTTAGGTTAGGTGTCCTCTAGTGATTGGTCAATTGAATCGTGTCTCGTTAAATTAAATTATTAATTGTCAAATATTTTCCAATTATATTTGGTGACATAACAACCAAAGGATTAAAATGAAATTATTTTCAAATTAATATTAGAATAAAAATTATTTTGATTTTTGTTGTTAGAGACATTCAAAAGGGTCAACTTTATCTTATATAAGCTCATTTCGTAAACGGAATAGATAGAGACGACCAATGAAAGTAAAAAATATGACATTATAAAATTTCAAAAATACGGTATAAATAATATTTTTCAATTGGCCTCGAAAGAAAAACTCTTGACGGTTTCATCTAACTAATAAGTGAATGCATTCGTATATTATCAAGTGTTTATATATGGTTATTTATCAAATTCTTCAATAAAAATGGTTGTTATTTTTTTATGGGAGCATATATTTATTTATACTTTGAAGTAAATTTTTTTGAATGTGTTTAATACATTAAATGACGTGTGATACACACACTCAATAAAATATTATCACAAAAATTATTTTGTGAGGAACACAAATTAATTTTTTCAACAAATATTATAATAAAGGGATAAGTAATAAAAAAAAAAATTGTCCCCAGGGAGCCAAAACCAACCTTGGACCCAGGCTTTCTCACTCTATAATTAACAGGAAAGCCCATTGAAACCTTTTTACGCGTTTAGGGCACACATAGACTAAAACGCCCCAAATTTGGATAATTTAGGATTTTCCCGGTACCAGTGGGGGGAGCGAAGCCGTTCTCTTCTTCGCCAGTAAGGTAAGCCGTATATGTGTTTCTGTATGTATATATGTACCAGCATATTTAACCCTAATTTTAAAATTAGGGTTTTAGGAACACATAGCATGCATTTTTTTTGTTTCTTCTGTAGCTGAAAATTATGGATTTAGAAACGCCATTTGAATTAGGCTTATATGAACACTTGCATTTTTTTATTTTTTTACGGCTTACAATTACGGTTTTTCGAACAGACAGTCTGAAATAAGGGTCTTATTGAAACAACGAGTTTGGAGTTTTTGTTTTGTATAGCAATGACATGCTATTTGGTATACATTTTACGGCATATCTCATAATGGAGCTGATTGCTACGGTTTATAGAATTAATGTTATAGAATTTTATATGTTTTTCAGCTGATTTGGAGTGTTTTGGCATATACAATAGGTATACAGTTAAATTTTGTTGAAGTTTTCTATTTTCTTACACCAAAAAAAGGTTGAAATGAAGCAGATAATCGAGGGTTTTAACCAAAAACCCTAGAGCCGATTGTAGGGGTTTATAAAATTGAATACTATAATTAATTTTGTTTTCTTGCAGATTAAAAAGGGTTTCTTTTCATCAATTGGTAGATATAAGGATTAAACCCTCAATTGAAGTGAAGTTTGGAATAAAGATAAAACTAATAAATGGAGGAGTCTCCAACCCTTGGTAAACGAAAACAGCATGAAGAAACTTCAAAGGTCACAGAACCTCCCAAGGAAGACAATGCCTCAAAAAAGCGTAATTTAGGAAGAACATGTGTGCACGAGGTGGCTGTTCCTAGTGGGCATAGTTCGAGCAAAGATGAGTCGATCCATGGGACACTCTTGAATCCTGTTTATAATGCAGAAATGGCAAAAACCTACCAGTTTAACCTTGATCCATTCCAGGAAGTTTCAATAGCATGTCTTGAACGAAATGAATCGGTTTTGGTTTCTGCACATACCTCTGCAGGTAAAACTGCAGTCGCTGAGTACGCAATTGCGATGGCATTTAGGGATAAGCAAAGGGTTATATATACTTCACCTCTGAAAGCTTTGAGTAATCAAAAGTATAGAGAGTTAAGCCAGGAATTCTCAGATGTAGGGTTAATGACAGGTGATGTAACACTCTCGCCAAATGCAAGTTGTTTGGTTATGACGACAGAGATTCTTCGAGGAATGCTTTATAGGGGTTCCGAGGTATTAAAAGAAGTTGCCTGGGTTATATTTGATGAAATACATTACATGAAGGATCGTGAAAGAGGGGTTGTTTGGGAAGAGAGTATTATTTTCTTGCCACCGGCTATCAAAATGGTTTTTCTTTCAGCAACAATGTCAAACGCTACTGAGTTTGCGGAATGGATATGTAACATACATAAACAGCCGTGTCATGTGGTTTATACTGATTTTCGACCAACGCCTCTGCAGCATTATGTGTTCCCTATGGGAGGGTCAGGGTTGTATCTTGTTGTTGATGAGAATGAGCAGTTTAGGGAGGAAAATTTTATGAAACTGCAGGATACTTTCACGAGGCAGAAGCTGGGTGATGGGAACAAGAGTGGGAATGCCAAAGGGAGTGGAAGAATTGGAAAAGGTGGCAATGCTTCTGGTGGTTCTGACATATACAAAATTGTCAAGGTGTGCAATCCAGCATTAGACATTGCTGCTCTTTATGTTTTCTTTTATCATTTTTTGTTGTGGGATGTATTTTAATTTATTTCTTGCTTACGTGTAGTTGTTCCTATTCGTTAGTTTTATTAATTTGTTGTTCACCGCTATTATTTGATCTTCTTTTGCATTTTATCTAATGGCATTATTTTATGAAATGTTTCTTAGCACTCAATTTGAAAACTTCCTCATATTTCAGATGGTTATGGAGCGGAAATTTCAACCGGTTATAATTTTCAGCTTTAGTAGAAGAGAGTGCGAACAGCATGCAATGTCAATGTCTAAACTTGATTTTAATACCCGGGAGGAAAAGGATGTTGTGGAGCAGGTTTTTCGAAATGCAATCCTCTGCCTGAATGAGGAGGACAGAAATTTACCTGCTATTGAATTGATGTTGCCACTACTCCAGCGTGGGATTGCTGTTCATCATTCTGGCCTTCTTCCTATTATCAAGGAATTGGTAGAACTCCTCTTTCAAGAAGGTCTCGTAAAGGCTCTTTTTGCCACAGAGACAGTAAGATCATCTCCCCACAAGGATTTATTGTCTTCAGATGTCAATAGTTGGGAATTTAGCTGATCTAGTCTATTAATACTATATGTATTAGACTGTAAGACTCTTGGCTTTGACATGTGGCAGTTTGCTATGGGGTTAAACATGCCTGCAAAAACGGTCGTTTTTACTAGTTTTAAGAAATGGGATGGTGACAGTCATCGTCATGTCGGATCTGGTGAGTACATCCAGGTGAGTGTGTACCATATCGTCACATTAGCATGTCTTATGCATTGTGTTTTGCTTTCAGTTTTTTATTTTATTGTTGCCTGGTTTCTTATAGATGAGTGGAAGAGCTGGACGTCGTGGCAAAGATGAACGGGGTATATGCATCATAATGATTGATGAGCAGGTACTTTCCAGCTAGTGGTCTTTCTCTCTATTGTGTCGGTACTTCTCGACCCCTATTGTTCAATCCGAATTCAACCTTCTGTTTTTACAATTGTGCATGATCCATTAGAAGCTTCTTGCCAGTTGGGAGCTCTTCCATGCACACAATCTTGAGATAATTAATATTTCTTGATATATTTCTTGCTGCACATGAAACCTGCTTTTCCTAGACGCTGCAAAATATATGATAAATTATGGACATTATTTTCAAATTATTAATTGATATATCTTTATTCTGTTTTTAGATGGAAATGAATACCCTCAAGGACATTGTTCTGGGTAAACCAGCTCCATTGGTCAGCACTTTCAGGCTGAGCTACTACTCAATTCTGAATTTAATGAGCCGCGCTGAAGGGCAATTTACTGCTGAGCATGTTATTAGGAATTCATTTCACCAATTTCAGTATGAGAAGGTTTATTCTAAACTATCTATTATCTGTGTTGGTAGTATGTACGTAATACCTAAGAACCTATGGTTTGTTCCCCTCTTTAGGCTGTACCTGATATAGGAAATAAGGTTTCAAAACTTGAAGAAGAAGCAGCCATGCTTGATGCCACGGGGGAGGTAGTTTTTCTCACTTCATTCATTCTGAATGATTTCTTCCAATTTGCATTGCATCTTTAATTACTCATTGTTGTTTGTAGGCTGAGGTTGCTGAATATCATAAGCTAAAGCTTGAAATAGCCGAAGTTGAGAAGAAAATGATGGCCGAAATAACAAGGCCTGAAAGAGTTCTTTATTTTCTTCTGCCTGGTAGGCTGGTATGTGTTGAAAAGAGCGAATCTAGTTCACATTGAACGGCATTCTGAACCCTGTTTGCAATTTATATGGTACTTTGTCAAATTTGATTGTGTAGCATTTTCAGAGTCCCAATTTGTGACTGGCTTTATGGCTTTTATTTTATAGCTTTCATATATTTTCTTACATTTATGGTCAATGTATTCTTGGTTATTATCGATATATAAATTGTATTTTTTTTTTCGCTTTTTCAAAAAATGGATATTTCATTTGTGTACTTATGTCCACCTGCCAGATTAGCTTTGAGAGTTTTGAAGTTCTCCATTAATTACCCTTCAAACTTCTGTTTTACCATTGGTCTTTTCTTAGTTTTTTTTTGGGGGTGGGGGGGCGTGTTGGGTTGGGTTGGTTGTTTCTTCTGGTTATAGATTGGATTTTCCTGAAAACTGCTTCCTTTCTTTTTTTGCTGTCTTTTGCCTTAGTATTTATTTGTTTCTTTTTGCACTCAAAACTACTTCCTGACATTGCAGGTTAAGATACGGGAAGGTGTAACAGATTGGGGTTGGGGCGTGGTAGTCAATGTGGTGAAAAAGCCACCAGCGGCATTTGGCACTTTGCCCCCTTCTCTCTCTTCTTCACATGGTGGTAGCTATATAGTGGATACTTTACTTCATTGTTCTTTGGGTTCCAGTGAAAATGGTTCTCGGCCAAAACCATGTCCACCCCGCCCTGGCGAAAAGGGCGAAATGCACGTGGTGAGTTGACACTCCTGCTAGGAAAGAATTTTTGTAAGGGTCAGTTTTTCCCCATTTTTGGTGGAACGTAAGGGTCTGTTTTTCATAATGCTTGTTCACAAAGCGTTCAATGTGGAGTCATGCTTATATTTTTGAATTGAACAATGGGGAACATGATAGAGATGTGATGTCATTTTATAGGTCCCTGTTCAGTTGCCCCTAATTTCTGCACTGAGCAAGCTTAGAATATCTGTTCCTTCTGATCTCCGGCCAGTGGAAGCAAGGCAAAGTATACTGCTCGCTGTACAGGAGCTTGGAAAACGTTTTCCTCAAGGCCTCCCAAAACTTAACCCTGTGAAGGTATTTTGAATCACTTTCAGATTCACTGCAGTGATTTCTAATTTTTGTTATTGATGCTCACTTCACATGGAATGTAATCTAAAGCAATTCCCCATATTAGGTGCCGTATTAATTTTCTTTGGTCATGGGCATGCCGTTAGGGACATGTTTTGTCACCGCATGCAAATTGAATAGTATGTTTTACTCTCTTGGGGGTGAATTTTAGTATTTGAGATTGGAGTCATCGGAAAAATTGAAGCTATTATCAAAGTTGTGGCAGGGTTTTGAATTTGGTTTATCTAAATGACACTTACAGTTGTTCACATTCTCTGATTTAATGGCGGACATTCTTAGTTGTGGGTCCATTCATGCTTGCTTAACCGGATACACAGAATTGGGATCTCTGCTGCATGCATATCTTTCTATCAGGAAAGCCTCCCTTATTCAAAGGGCTGATTTTTTATAAGTAACGGATGTGTGCGAAGGTAGACTCAAACTAAAATTCTGCTCGTGAGCGTAATGGTATAAGTCTGCCTACTGATAGGTTTTTGCATTTGAATGCTATGATAAACGGAATAAGATCACTTTATTTCCATTGGATGTTCTCATATTTTATTTGTATCTTCATATGAAATGGTAGGGGCACTGCTAGTACTAAGATAATCCATTGTTGATTAGTACTAAGTTCTTTTTGCACCAAAGCGCATACGTCACTACCATTGTCACATCTCCATCTTGGGTTTCCTTGTAAAAGTACATTTCCTTCTTGCCATTGACTAACCTTTAGTCTTTTCATATTCTATTCAACATTCCCGTGGTAGTTGGAAGAGGTTTTTTTTTTTTTTTTTTGGGGGGGGGGGGAGGCAATATGCTGGCTCCTTATACTATTCAGTGGGAGATAATTTTTGAAATCATTATTTCAAGCTAGTTATTTCTGTTTCTTTAACATTTAAGCTTCTTGGCAGGACATGGGCATTGAAGACCCTGAGTTTGTTGAGTTGGTCAATCAAATTGAGAAACTTGAGCAGAAACTGTTAGCTCATCCATTGCACAAGGTCTGACAAAACAATCTGCATTATTTTTAAGTTGTTCCATGACTACAATCACTTATCTGAAGGCAGTGAATAAACACAACATAGTTGAAAAAAACTCTAGGAATCTTCCCCTTTATTCAACAGATGCTTTTACTGTTGCTCATGCTTTTACTGTGCAGTCTCAAGACGAGTGTCAGATTAGATGTTTCCAGAGGAAAGCAGAGGTGAATCATGAAATTCAACAGTTAAAATCGAAAATGCGTGATTCCCAGGTATTTCATCCTGTTGTTGAGACTCCTCTCTTGAGTACCAATATTGGCACGGTTTTAAAAACTTGGCTATGCTCGCGCTGACGTTGATGTGTAGTCAGTATCATGCTGCATCATTCTGTATGATTGTATGTCCTCGTAAGTTTGTACTCTTAATCAATTTGCAACAAAATTCTTGGTCTGAGTCATATTTGATTTTGGTGCACATATATAAAATTGAATCATGGAAACTTTGTGGGGGGAGGATTTGTCTCCATTTCATACACCTTGTAGAAACTCTTGAAATTGCATCAAGCACAGATGCTGGTGAAAATCTTTTCAAAAGAAATTTATCATGCTCCTAGTTTTATGGGATAAAGAATATAGTGATGCATAAAAAGAGAATTTCATTTTATTAAAGTAGCAGTACATATCGGTCGAGCCCGATCCTGCCCAACCAACTGATAATACAACACCAACCGAATGGACAACGCTATATGTTAAGAAAAATATTGTAATGGGTGAATTCTGTGAGGTCACTGAGTATCTTGTATCTCAACTAATTCCATGATCAAGTGGCTATTGAAGATTGAAGACCAAAGTAAGATATGGTGAAGAAGCTCAAGCTACATTATTACATATTTAAAGATTTTTTGGATCCTATCAAGCTTAAGTGAGGTAAGATGACCTAGATACCTAGTTGTCCTAGTTTGGTTCAACTTAAAGCAGTGAAATTGGATTTAGAGAGTGAGTATTTAATCCGTTCATGACTCATGTTTTTAATGGTTTTGGAAATGAGTCATTGGATGAAGGTTTTCTAGGTACATCCCTTGGTATTCAGAGAGTTGTTTTAGAGCCTTGGGTATTTGAGTAAACCAGTGAATGACGCTCTCTATACTAGGAAATTGAGCAAAGGATTAAATTACAATTCCAGTGATCAGCGCTCTGTGCTGCCCAGGTTGGCTTCAGTTTTGGATTCCAGAAGCCAACGCTCTCTAACCTGTCTAAACAGGTTCGAGCACAGCTTCGCAGAGTTTTTCAAACTCGGCCAAATACGTCTTGTTTGTTATTGCTATATAAAGAAGACGCCTTTTATGACTTAGAGACTAGACAAGGGAGTATTAGAAGCCTCTAGGGTTTAGGAGACTGCCCTTTCAAGAGAGAACACACCCTCATGAAGATCAAAACCCTGATTCCTTCAAGATCAACAAAAATTCTGATGAAGAATTTGTGCATTTATTGTTGAGGATCTTGAACACTAATCTAAACCATGACACAAAGTATCTAAGGAGGAAACTCAAGAATCAAATGAGAGGATTCCAAAGGAGAAGGAGGATTTCAAGGACAGATTGTGGTTCTCAATTTGTTGCCTTTGAAGCTAGTTATCAAGACGCTTGCATTGGATTTTCGGAATGAAGATTCATGGGTGGAAACTTCTAGCCATGGAATTGGTTGAGGTATAAGACTTTGAACTTTTAATCTAAGTTTAAAACTAGTGCATTAGATTAGCTGGGGTCAGAATTGGTCCCATGGATTTTCCCAAAAGGGTTTTCACGTAAAATTTGCTCGTGTTGTGTGATTATTTGCTTTTACACATCTGCAATTTGTATTCCTTCTTTTATGCATCATTGGATGAATTTTTGAATCCTACGTGTATTTTTTGGGCAATAGAATTTGCATAAATCTAGATTGATTGGTAATTGTAAATTGTGTTGAATCAACTTGTATTAAAATCGGCAATACGCATTCATTCATTAGGTCAAAGATCTACATCACTTAGGAGTTTTATTTGTAATTTGTGTGAGTTATGTTTTATTTAGGTATTATTCTGCATTCAAGTGCACAAGACTTATTCACTCCCCTCTAGGTTACATCACATTATACTTAATCTATGAGTCTCAACCAACTCGTTCTTCACCGCATTACAAATTGGCCGAATCAGTTAAACTCGTAGTTGACTTGGCCAAATTTGTTGCCTGCCTAGGCGATTTGTTATGGAACCTCAAATATCAAGATTATCTGGAACAAAAAAGCCCAAAAAAGAAAGAGGAAAAATGATGAAGCCAAGACCCATGCAGAAAACTCATAATATCCAGATGGTTTTATATAGAACATGAAGAAATTGTAGGCATATATGAAAAATTGAAGCTCCTATGAGTTTGCAAGACCTCCTCTTCCTATTCTGTTGATTCTTTGTCTAGCGATCTTCACAGCTAATGACAATGGCACATCAGCAACACTGGAGATCATAAGTGGTCATGAGTTTTGTCTGTTGCTTGGAGCTCTGATCGTGAAGATTCATGTTCTGATCGCAAAGAGCTGATTTCTCTCTCTCTCTCTCTCTCTCTCTCTAAACTGAACGGACCAAAGAGTCTCACACTTTCTTTCTTTCATTGAGTCTCACGCTTTAAGCATCAAGATTCAGTCTGTTATTTTATTTCTTTGAACAGCAGACTCTCAGTCTTCTTGTTCTTTGACAAATGTGCCCTTCTTCAGTCCTTTTATAAATATGTAATACTTAACTCAAAAAAATGTGACGTTACAACAGTATATCGTGTTAATATTATATTTGTAAGTTGTTTTTTTGGGTTTATTTTATTGTTTTAACTTTGAATCACTCTTTTATTAATTGATCTATTGCATTAAGCTATTATATGTAGCTAGTCAATAATTCTTGTTGGACTTACTTTGAAGTTTTAATCTGGGAAATTATTTTACTAATTGAGGGCCCCAAATAATATTAGGACCGACAATTAATACTACAACAAGATGGATTAGGTTCCCAAATTTGGCCCAACTAGTATTATTTTTTATCAATATATTTTTTGTAGTACCTTTGTATTCCATTTTCACAATGTATACTGAGTTAGACATTGTGTTTTGGAAAATTGATGCACGTATATTATTGTTCTACTTGTTAAGATTTTGTTCTTTTAGTGTATGTGTTATTCCATGTTCATTACCATGCCACAAATTTTTAAATTCAAATCAAGGTTGTCTCATTTATAGTCATTCATTACACGCGAGTGTCATGAATGGGCAGAACTTACTTCCTCTTTTTAACTTGTTGATGACAAATTCATCAGTCAAATTTACATTAATTTGTTATTTCTTTTTCCTTTACCATTTTCTTTTGGGTTTGTGTGTTCCTTTTTTTTTTTAACTGTAGAGGGAGGCGGGAGTCAGATTGGAAACCTAACCTAAACATGCATCCTGTTGGTTCAAGATGCTGAAATTTCTAGATTCCCTGCAAAATTGAATTACATTGTGCTGTTGTCAACTTGTTATACAATTTAATTGTATCGTTTCCTGCTTGCAGCTTCAAAAATTTCGTGATGAACTTAAAAACCGCTCACGGGTTTTGAAAAAGCTTGGCCATATCGATGCCGATGGCGTTGTGCAATTAAAAGGACGAGCAGCCTGCTTGATAGACACAGGAGACGAACTTCTTGTCACTGAATTGATGTTCAATGGTGAATATATTATTGTTGATCCTTAATACCTTTGCAGTCTGCATTTTATTGTACATTTGAATCCTGTCCTGATGCTTGCCATCCTTGACGTGCAATATCTGGACTGAGCCATGCTAACACGTTACATGGTTACCTGCTAACAAGTCACACGCGTTAATATTTCTCGTAGTATGTATACCTTCTTCCTATACAGGATTAAGAACTTCATATAGTCCATAGAGATTAAAAACTCTGGATGCAAACTTTGATTGAAAGTCTTTTTACTTTTGGGTCATCCACCTATATATTTATTCTGAATGATTTTGTGATTAGGTACATTCAACGATCTTGATCACCATCAAATTGCAGCTCTTTCAAGTTGCTTCATTCCTGGTGACAGATCAACTGAGCAAATACAATTAAGAGCAGAACTTGCTAAACCGTTACAACAACTCCAAGAAAGTGCAAGAAGAATAGCAGAGGTGTGTTGCGTCAGCTTAATAAGTTAACATTTGAAAATGACCATTGAAAAACAGTTAGAAAGGTTCCTATGTTGTGTGTAGATACAACATGAATGCAAATTGGAAGTAAATGTGGATGAGTACGTGGAGGCGGCTGTTAGACCGTTCTTGATGGATGTAATTTACTGTTGGTCAAAGGTTAGTTTGTCACTAAAACTGGATACTCAATGGTTACTTGTATAGTTCTCATTCAATATTGATCTTTCTTTAAGGATAATATGCACATAGCTTTGTTTTTGTATGTGGTGCTTTATACAATGGGAGAACATCCACAGTTTGGGTCAAGAAAAAACACACTCTCTCTCTCTAGTTTTCTTTATCCAGCATGTTTCTTGCATGTACTCCGATCTATGTTCATAGTATTGGCAACTGCTGGCAGTGAGACCATTAATCATATAGTGCAATACATTGATGCCCCAAAGATCTACAGTGCATCACAATATCACAAGTGTGGGACATTGTAATGCTACAGCTTTTTTATTTTCTATCCTTTTTTTTTTCCCTATGGCAAAGTTTCAGTATCGATGAATTAGATGAAGCAAGGGCCATACTACTAGAAGCCATGAAACTAACTAAAAATGTTCCAGATGAGGAATTAAGAAAAAGAAAACCTGGTAGACCTGCTCCCATTATATAGCATTCTTGAATAAGTGTGTTGTTGTCAATTAGTATTTCATTTATTGGAAATTTAATTTGGTTTGCTTAAATTCAAGTGTCATGGATATTCTATTAAGGTTGACGTAGCTACATTGGACACTAAATTGGATATGATACTCGTCGGATAGGTATCGAATACAAAACACACATATTTGATGAGTAAAATAATTTGATACGCCACCAGAAGTTTATGAATGAATATCATATTGGCCAGCATACAAACTAAGAGGGGGCGTGTATTAGGTTGTATGAGTTGATGACTAATTTTTTCTTTCTCTAATTCATACTAATTTTGCAAAGTAAATAATTGTATGATCAACAAGATAAATAGTATGATACAATTGACTAATGGGGAAGAAGAAGAAAAGCAAACTCAATTTGAAGAGGTTCAGCCACCTTACGTCCTCTATCCAACCTACTCGAAGCCTCTCTTTCACTATCTCTATCTTATTCAACGGATGAAGATCTCTGTCTTTTTCGGTAGGTGAAGACACATCATTACAATTTGAAGCTCAATCAATATAAGAATTTTATTCTTTCTTTAAAACAAAGAATCACTCAAATAAATTCAATGAGAAAAAGTCACAATAGACCTTGTAGCCAAAATGTCTCAATAATAATCTTTCTTCAATATAGATCAATCTTTTAATGCCCAAGAAATCCCCAAAAAGTCCTTTCTTTAAGACTCACAATGCCATTTTACAGTTGATGCAATTGGATAAGAGATTCTAACCAAAAACTAGACATTATTTCCTCCGACGGTCTTGTCTAGTCAACCGGTGCTAAGGTTCGGTCGAACGCCAATACATTCTGTCCAAAACAGCAAAGCCAGCATCTTCTCTTACCGGATGTCCGAATGTCTCCATCGGTCATCCGAAAAAAATCTTATGTTTTCTTAACTTATTTTTCGGTCCGTTTTTTACCTCTAAAATGTTCGAATCTAATAAAGTCTATTCCAAACAAAGTTGTTGTTGTGGATGTCTATTTTTCAAATCCTTTTGAATAGGTTAATCGGAAGTACTTCTAGGTAAACCAACTATTTAAATGCTGGCTCTAACTCCTTCAATTAGTCACGTTATCTTTGTGGACATATCGTAATAAGATGATCAATCTTTTGTGAAGTGAAAGTTACTTATTTGGTTTGTATTGTTATAAAAATGTCTATTGAAAATTATAATTATGAAGTTGCTAAAAATATAAAACATGTTCGTTATCTTTGTTTTGTATCTGTATCCGTATTTGTGCTTAGCACTTTTCATAGGTGTGTTGATGAATTCAAAGGGCAAGTGGTGAGGGATTTTTGGATTTACCATTGAGATAACTGTAGTTTAGCTGACTGGTTTGAGTTATTGAAAATGGGGCAGGTAGTTGAGTTCAACTTGGTTGTGGTAAATTTTAGTTCTCATTTTATTTCTCTGTCAATACTTTTATGTTGCTTAAGATTCAGGTATGATATTTCATTTTGATTTTTCCAGGGAGCATCTTTTGCAGAGGTTGTACAAATGACTGATATCTTTGAGGGAAGTATTATACGGCTAGCAAGAAGGCTTGATGAGTTTCTGAATCAGGTGAATTGATTAGATCTGGAGAAATTCTATATCCTGTTTCTTATTCAGATGGGTGAAACAAAATTCAGATAGTAGGATTTTTTTATTTTTCTGGCAAATGTTAGAATAAGATGCTTGGAAAAACAGTTCACGCAGAGTATCTGCTGGTTTAATCAGGATATACTCGTTTAGTCTCTTCTCTAAGATGAAGAGATTTAGTCTTTGGAGGTTATAGATTGTTGGAGTCTTGGAGCTGCTTTGCTAAGCTTATAGGAGAACTTAGGTCTGGACTGCCCTGGGACCATGCTGAAAAATGCTGCCCTGGTATAATGAAATTCGGATAAACTCCCTGACAAAGGGCTATTTAATCATGGAGAACAGACTAGAGTACCTGCTCTTTTTGAACAGCTCTTCAGTACTTGGTGAATTTCATTTCTAACTTGATCTAGGCTTCACTTGAGTGGGCCGGAAAATCTCTCTTTGAAATGGAATTGAGTTTTCTTAAGCAGCTCCATATGACCTGCATTTGTTTGTCAACTGAATTTTTATGGACCTTTTGCTGCTTATGTCAAATGCTTCATGATTACAAAATAACTTCAACATTTTTCCATGGAATTCTATAGTTGCGTGCAGCTGCTCATGCTGTGGGAGAAGCTCATTTGGAGAACAAGTTTGGAGCGGCCAGTGAAAGCCTTCACCGAGGAATCATGTTTGCAAATTCTCTCTATCTATAGGCCTTTTCTCTAGGATTGTGACAGTTCATTTTAGGTTTTTTGCGCCCCTGCCACCAATGTTTGGGTGTTGTTTCAAATGCCAAATTAGCAGTTGATATTGGGTTTCCTTTTTGTTTTTTTCCCTCTTTTTATTCTTATTTGCCTTTTTATTTTTTTTCCTAATAGCAATAGTTCCTTTTAGCAGTCTGGTCGTATTCCATTGTAGCTGTACTTGTGTAAAAAAATAGAGAAATGGGAATCTTGAAGAAATGTTTTTCTTAAGCTGTTTTAGAGAGTATTTGTTTTGGTATTTTGTGAATTAGTGGAACTCATTTTGTGACCATTGATCACCAAAAAGACGAAGGTCCGAGAATCAATCCTTCGATGCTGAAGTCATTGAAAGACCCAAAGAAATGTTGTGCTATTGAAAACTAGGAGTAACATAACTCCATATGTTCCTGTAGAGGTTTATTTATAGGCGTAAAGGAATTTGAATCCTACTGGTACGGGACTTGTATGCTTGGTTCTATTCGTGACATTGTCTTCTACTTCACTTAACTCACTTCCAACAGTTGGAGGATTTTGGTTAGGCTGGGTGTGTTATGGTCATTTGCAAATGGACCTGGGGTCTTTCCCAATATAAGCGAGCTCTAAAGTTGCCACTAGTTTAAAGCATGTTCTATTCTACGACGAACCCTGGCTGGTATTACCTGACCAACAGACTTGGTAAGAAAGAGGTTATCACTGGATTTCTTCCTTTAGTGAAGGAGTGGAAGGACAAGTTTCCCTTTGTCTCACAGTGTGGCTGGGAATTGGGTCCTATATTAAATGTGAATTCGATACTTAACATGGTAAAAATGCTCATTGTGGTCACCATTCTTAGATTTAATCTCTATACGTGGATAGGAGGCTTTGTGCGTGGGTTCAGATTAACTATCGGCCATGGGTCTAAATGGGCTCAGTTAGTGGGGGGGGTTCTTGAGTTACTGAAAAAAAAAAAAACCTAAATTGCAAATTTGGTTTGCATCTCATAAACTTTTTTCTATTTTAAGAAACAATGGAAGAAAGGAAAATTGAGAATAAAAGTTGTGTAGATTTAAAGTACAAATTGAAGCTATTTTATGTGTCTTTGTAAATGTTTGTCCTTAAATTTTCCCCGTGCATGGAGATGAGGTTTAAACTTCCGTTAATGGTGATAATCGAATCATCTTTTTATATCATTTTTGATTTATGTTATTTTGTGTTTTTATCATGTTTATATAACCGTAGTAGAACCCGATCTCTTAAATCCTTAATATTATATGCAATAGTAAATCAAAAAATGGAAAAAAGTAAAATTAAAACAATAAAATCAATACCTTCTACCTATTCTTAGCAGCTAACTAGATTCGTTCACTAGAATTAATTAAATTGTTTTACTTAATTAAATTATCATTATTCACGTTAATTAATCGTATCGTATCGTATCGCGTCGTACAAATTCAACTTTATGTTAGATTCGTTTGATTATGCTGACGAGCTTTTAATGAATGCTACCATTAATTGCCGGCATTTTCAAAAGACAAATTGCTGGCATCTGGTACACAGATGATTTGTGGTTCAAATTTATTTATTTTTTATTTCAAATACAGTCCATTTTGGCACCCCAAATTTTCACCTTACAAATCATCTCATGACTGAATATTTTTTTTAACTCAAAAATCTAATATAATTTATTAATTTAAGAAAAAAAATTTAACCACACTCCTTCTAATTTATCATATCTTCAAAAATATTCTCTCTATTTTCTGAAACACCCCTTATTAAATTAAATGTGTTAATTAGAATGTAATTTTACTAAATTACTCATAATATATTTTAGAAAAAATTTCATTCACACCCTAGATAGGTATATCTTCAATGACCCCTTTATTTTCTAAATTTTTTTATATACTAAAATTCGGGCTTATTAAAATTTAATTCGAATTAATTAAAATTTATTTTTTATAAAATTTAAGTCGACTAAAAATTATATGTTTTATGTATTAAAATTTGAGTCGATAAAAATTCTACCCAAGGCTCAAATTAAATTTTAATCACCCTGATTTTTTGTACATAAAAAAATATAAATTTTAATTTACTCAAATTTTAATACTTAAAAAAGAAATCAATTTTAATCGAATTTTAATAAATAAAAATATATATTTTTTAATTGATTTGAAACGGATTTTAATCGGGACTAACAGCTCAACTAGAGCTCAAATTTGCTCGAATTTTAATACATAATTTTTTTTTAATATAATCAAATTTTAATAAATAAAAAATAAATTTAATTAGCTCGAATCGAATTTTAATCGACTCAAATTTTAATGTATAGAAAAGAAATTTTAATCTAATTTTATATAGAAAGATTGTTTAGAGTTTATATAGGGGCAATTTTAGTATTTTAGATAATTTATTTTGTGGTTTAATGGCAAAAGTGTTAGTAGTGTTCAAATATAAACTAAAACGGGTGTAAGTGACATTTTTTATAATAGAGAAATTGTTCTTGAAGATATGATAAATTAGAAAGGGTGTGATTGAAATTTTTTCTTAATTTTATTATGGTAACTAACATAATCTAATAAAATTATTATAATTGTGATTGTTGGACTTTTTTATTAACATAAATGTAAAATCAAACTGTTGGACTTGATCATGGGTAATATTTTTTGGACTTGCTTAGGGAGTAATTATTGTTTTTGGACTTCAAATCTAATTTGATTTGGTGGTCTAATGAGGTGCAACTGAAAAATAAGACGAGAATTTATTGAGTTGAGTTACAATTATAATACTGCAATTAGCTTCTACGTAATTAAATTAGGTCGAATATTTGGTTTTTATTACTATTTATTTTTTATTGGACTATATTACTTGATACATTAGTTGATTAGATTAACAAAAAGAAATATTATAGGGACTTTATTTGGGAATCTAATTAGAGATTTAATCTAATGAAGTTATTGAATTAGTTGCAAATTTTAATATTAGGGGAAGTTGATTTTCAATTCGACTCTTGTAATTGATTAGATTCTGATAACAATTCTCAAATTAGGTTTATATAATATTTTTTATGAAACAAATTATATAAAAAAAATTACACTCAGACTCTCTGAAGTTTGTCACTAATCACCTAAATTTTTTTATATTTAAAATATTACACACAATTACATCTACATCCCTAAAATCTGAAGTATGCAATACTTAGACCCTGAAGATTAAAATATTACACTTAGGCCAAATATATTTTAATTTACGATAGAATATCAAATATTTTAAATTTTATAACCAAAATTCTTGTTATATTATGTCATTTATTGAAATAAAATTTTAAAAAAAAATCATAATTAGTACAGTTGATAATTTGGACGACCTCCAAGTTAGTTTGTTGGGTTATGATCACTTGAAAAAGAAGTAGGAGACCGAAGGAGAGCTCCGGAAATCAATTCTACGATGTCTAAGTCAATAAGTGATTCAAATGTTTAAATTGTGTTTGGAAGTTAGGAGTGACATGCATCGATAGGGCTCTATTTCTAGAAGTTTTAGTAGTCAATACATTGATTTAATGTTATCCGTGTGGATAAATTTAATTTATCCATGATATATAAAATCTTATTGAAATTAGAACTCTTGATATAATGAGTTGGATTTTGACTAAATAAAATTTTCACCTTGATTCAATTTTTTTATCATCAAGTACGAACCGACGAGGCAATATTAATATTAATAGAAGCTCGAGGAGGATGAGGGGAAAGCTTCTCCTATTCCCGAGGTCCGAAAAAGGTTAGGAAATCCCAATCTCAAGAATCCACTATTAGCTAATTGGTAATTCAAACCTGCACAACAGGAGAGCACCGGTCTGTAACGGAAGCAAGCGATCCTACCAGCACACCGTCAGGAAGGGGTATATCATACTGTATGTTCTATTATATCATCCATTTACATAAAAACTAAACAAAATCTCAAATTTCTTGACTAAAAAATTATAATCAATATAAATATATCAAAAAAACTCAATTCTATACTTATTTGCATACAATTATATTATCTATTGAAATAAAACTAAAAACTAAACAATGAGTGTTTAATATATTTCATAACTAATAAAATATCTAAGTTTAATATTTTAAACTTAAAAGATTTAAGTATTATATGTCTATAAATCTTAGAAAATCTAGATGTAATTTATTAATGGATATATTAATCGAAACGTATTTACAAACCTCAGAAGATTTATATATAAAATTTCAAATGTAAGGGTATGTAAGCAGTTAAGTGTAATTTTCCCCTATTTTTAATTTGTAAGGTTGCTATTTTCGGTGTGTCTATAATTCTATATATTACTAGCAATGCAACACATGCTTTGCACCTGAATAATTTTTGTATACACGATATTAATAAAAAGTATTAGATATATGTGTACGTACATTAAATATCATATCAAATTTATTAAAAATTATATTTTTATAGCTCGTATTATATTATAAAATTTGAAAAATATTTTCTGTTCCCAACGATTTATTGCTCTAATCAAAAGAATAAAGATAAAAATAATTTATTTGAAATTTGTTTGATTAGACTTTAACTTGAAAAAATAACAATAATTGTCAATATTCTTAGGTTAAAAGGGATAAAATATAGGGTTAATTGCACTTTGAGTATCTAAAATATGCGGGTTTTTTTTGTCAATTTCACCCTTAATATATGAATTTTATTAATTTGGTACATAAAATATTCAATTCTTGTTTAAATAGTCCATAACCAGATAATCCATTAAGGTTTTTTATGCAAGTGATCACATGTCATTCCATTATTTAGTCTCATGTGATCACTTCTGTCAAAAATTTAACAAATTATCTATGTGAAGATCATTTAAACCATTAACTTTAGATATCAAATTGACAAAATTGATACAATGAAGACCAAACTGATAAAACACGTATATTTCAAAGATTAAAAATGTTATTAACCCTAAAATATAACACACTACTTTATAATATATATTTTTAAAAAATATTAAAATTCTAAAATTCAAGGTTTACTTAAAAATACATTATAATTTATCTTAAAAATGAAATGATTAAAATTTTAGATAAAAAAAATATACATATATAAATAATTTTTATATTTGAAATGAATACTGTTATATTGATGAAAGTTTTAAAGATTTTTTAAACACTTTTATTGAAAACTATAATGATGCATATAATTTTTAAGGATAATGTAGTTAATTAAAAAATTTCATAGCTACTGATATTTATACATAGTGAATAAATGATTAAAAGAGATATTTTAGGTAATTTGGAGATTTAAACAAATAAGTATATGATAGAAATTTAGATATTTAATTACGGAATGATAGTGTTGTATTTAAAATTTTTTATAAGAGAAAAATAGTGAATGAAAAATTTTTCATTATTAAGTACTTTTATTAGTAGTATAGTTTGAAAAAAAAATACATATATAGACATAATGTTATTTTTTTATTTGAAATAAGTAATAATTTATTGATAGACTTTTTAAACACGTTATTGAAAATTATAATGATGCATATATATTTTTTAAGAGTTGCATAGTATATTAAATTTTTTCATAGATATCGATATTTATACAAAGATAATAAAGAATTAAAAGAGATGTTAGAGTATAATTTAAATATTTAAATACATAAGGTTGCGTAGTGAATTAAAATTTTTCATAAATATTGATATTTATACAAAAATAATAGAGAATTAAAAGAGTTGTTAGTGGATAATTTAAATATTTAAATAAATAAGGTTGTGATTATAATTTAAATATATAACCATAAAAAATAATGTAAAATAGTAAATTAAAATTTTTTCTTAAAATTTTTTTATTAATAGTATAGGTATAAATAATCTATAAATGGCCCGCGTTGAGTGCCAAACTCATCTCAAAACTGCGCCACACCTAAAGCGTTTCCCAATCCAAGCAAAACAACCAAGGCAATGGATGTTTTTTCTCTCTCTCTCCTATGCCTCTTTCTTCTCTTTCTCTCTTTCTCAGCACTGCACTTCATCTTCCACAAGAAAACTGGCCCTTCCGGCGGAGCCCTCCCGCCCGGCAAGACAGGATGGCCGGTAATCGGAGAAAGTATGGACTTTCTTTCCAGTGGGTGGAAAGGCCAACCTGAGAAGTTCTTCTTCGACCGCATGGCCAAATACTCGACCCAAGTCTTTAGAACTTCTCTTTTCATGGAACCGGCGGCTGTTTTCTGTGGTGCCGCCGGTAACAAGTTCTTGTTCTCGAACGAGAACAAGGTGGTTCAGGTATGGTTTCCCAGCTCAGTCAACAAAGTATTCCCTTCTTCAACTCAAACATCTTCGAGAGAAGAGGCCACCAAGATGAGAAAAATGCTACCCAATTTTCTCAAAGCCGAAGCTTTGCAGAGATATGTTGGTATGATGGACGATATCGCTCGGAGACACTTTGCTTCACATTGGGACAACAAAGAAGAAGTGATTGTCTTCACTTTGGCCAAGAACTTCACCTTCTGGCTTGCTTGTCGTGTGTTTGTTAGCGTTGAAGATCCAAACCATGTCAATAGGTTTGCAGAACCTTTCAATCTATTAGCTTCTGGGATTCTAACTGTCCCTATAGACTTGCCCGGAACGCCGTTTAACCGAGCAATCAAGGCCTCAAACTTCATCAGAAAGGAGCTTCAATCTATCATCAAGCAAAGAAGAAGTGATTTAGCAGAGGGAAAGGCATCCCCAACACAAGATATTTTGTCACATATGTTGTTGACAAGTGATGAAAATGGCAAGTTTATGAATGAATTGGACATTGCTGATAAGATTTTAGGTCTGTTGATTGGTGGCCATGACACAGCCAGCTCTGCATGCACCTTCATCGTCAAGTATCTTGCTGAGCTACCTGAGATCTACGAGGGAGTCTACAAAGGTAATTACTTTCTTTTTCAACGACTAATTTTATTAGGACTTAAAAAATTAATTTGACTTGCTGAACTGCACTTTCCTGACGAGTATATATATACACATAGGTGTATATGTATCTTACATCATCAACATGGAAAACTCAATCTGTTATGATTAATTGCTGTGGTAGTTTTAGGTTACATGATGGTACATTGCTAACTCACAAGAACTATTTCAGCAATAAATTCAGGAAGAAATTATCAAATATTAAACAAATTTCCCCTTACTTCGGATCCAAATTCTCTAATCAATTACACTTGACCTTATATCACCCATTATTTATTGATTATAAATAGCGGGTTTTATTTAAATTTATAGTAAATGATCTATTATTGAGTAAAAATATAAGGAAGAGAATCCTAACCCTATTTTTTGGGCGTTTTCCTTTTTTTTGTTTGTGATCGATTATATACAATCCTTGTCTTTTTTTTTTTTCTTTTTCTAGGAGCACATCATTAAATCAAAGAATTATATCCTATTTTCAGATCTTAAAAGTATCATTAAAGTTTGTGTACTAAGAAAATTTGATAAGTGGATCTACCTACGAGTCTTACTAATTATATACCAAAATTTATGCACAATATTGATCATTGAATGTTTAATGGGGGTCATTAAAACCTATAAATCTAACAATCCACAATATTTTTGTACAAAAAAAATGGTAAAAATATTGGGGTGGTATGCAAAATTGTTCTAAACGAATTACTCCCTCAAGTTTTCATTTTCATTTATTTATTTTTATTGACGTCTTTATTAATTGTGCTGGCGAGGGTAGGTGTTGACCACCTAACTTTCAAGCATTCATATCTCAATCACCCTTTCTTTGGTTATAGTAATCAGTTGTACTTTTCTCATGAACGCTATCTCACAATCTACGATTCTGCATCATACATTCAACTGCATTTATTATTGTCGCTATAATTTCGACTTTTTATCTTTCTTCTTCTTGTCACCAGTAAATGGACACTATTGTGTAACCCATAAAATTATTGGTATATAATTTATTGGTTTAATTTATTATAACTATTGAATTGTTTACAAGGCATAATTATTATTAGGGTCCATTGTCATTCTCATAGTTATAATGAATTTAGTTAATAAGTTATATGAGTGGCACTTGGGTCGGGTCGAATTAGGTTCATATGGGTCATTTTGCGTTCGTGTCGAGTGTCAATCAATTCTAACCCAACACTTAGTTTTATGTCTAAAATTTTCTTATCACTTAATTAAACTTGTGTTCATACTTTTTTTATAAATTAAAAATTAATTTGATAAATATAATAATAAAAATAATTTTTTTGTACAAGAATTAGGTTACTACTTGATAAAATATAATAAAAAATTAATATTTTATTTTTATAATACTACTTAAACGTGTTAATTTTATGTTGTTCGTATTTGACACTAATCTAACTCATTTATTATTTGTGTTAACAAGTCGTGTTATATACGAGTTCGTGTCGAAAAATAGTCATTTCTAATCCGTTAATTTCGTATCAATTTCAATTCGTGTTTTCGTATTGTGTCAGAAATTATCACCTTTAATTCCCGCGCTAAGCCGGCAACGAGTGTTCCATGTAAGGAATAAGTATCTAATTGGAATTACTTTGTTGTGTCTTTGTCAATAGAGCAAGTGGAAATTGCCAAGTCAAAAGCTGCGGGTGAATTCTTGAACTGGGATGATATACAAAAAATGAAATATTCCTGGAATGTAGCTTGCGAAGTGTTGAGGCTTGCACCACCCCTCCAAGGTGCTTTCAGAGAAGCCATTACTGACTTTATGTATAACGGTTTCTCAATTCCAAAGGGTTGGAAGGTAAGTTGATTTATGAAAATCTTTCACTGATACTATAACCAAGTACTTAATTGTAGATTACTTACTGCTTACATATTTTTTTTTTCTAGTTATATTGGAGCGCAAACTCATCGCATAAGAATCCTGAATTCTTTCCCGAGCCTCAGAAATTCGATCCTTCGAGATTTGAGGGTGCCGGACCTGCTCCATACACATTTGTGCCTTTCGGTGGCGGACCTAGGATGTGCCCTGGAAAAGAGTATGCCCGACTAGAGATACTTGTTTTCATGCACCACCTTGTGACCAAGTTTAAGTGGGAGAAAGTGATTCCTGATGAGAAGGTTGTGGTCAACCCCATGCCTTATCCTGAGAAAGGGCTTCCAATTCGCCTCCATCCTCGCAAAGCTTAATGCATGTAACTCCATATCTCAATTGCATGCAATTATCCCACAACAAAATTAGCTATGCATGAGCGGAGTTTTTTTTTTTTTTTCGTGTACGTACTATCATGTTTTGCAATTAATGTTGTTCTTGTATTTGTATCCAAGAATTCTAGTTAAGGCACGTACTTGGTTTTTTGTTGCTTTTGAATGTTTAATAACATAATGTACTGAAAAAAATAATAATGTGCGATATAGAGATCTTCCCTTTGTCTCTCTTTCTATTTTTTATTCCTTATTGTTTTTCTTAGGAAAAAATAACAGTTTTTTTTCCTAGGAAGGGCACAAATGTCATTGGAACCAAGTGTATTTTTAAGAACAAATCTGATGTGAACGGTAAATTGATAGAAAATAAAGCTGGACTTTTTGTACAAAGAGAGACACAGGTTGAGAAAATCGACTGTGATGAAACTTTTACACTGTTAATTAGGTTAGAGCTAGTAAGACAACTCTTTGTTATAACTTATCACATGAGGCTCAAGCTCTATCAAATGAACGTGCAAAGTGCATTCCTAGTTAAATAGTTTTCTTAAAGAAGAATTCTATATAGAACAACTTAAGAGCTTTGAGGACACATTATTGTAGGCATGAATATCGTCTAAAAAAAGGTATTCTACGATTTGAAGAAAGCTTTTAGAGCTCGGTATGAGAGATTGTCTACTTATCCCTTGAAAGAAGGGGGTTTTTAAAGATAGTGTATAGAAAACCTTGTTTTGTTAAGAGGGTTGAAGGTGAACTAGTTATTATGTTGGTTTATGTGGATGATATTGGTTAATGACAACTGAGTGACGATTCAATGGGAGTGATTTTATTCCTAGCCAAGTGGAGCATTGTTGAGGGTAGGATGAACTCTTTTGCTCTGGGCTACATCATTTGGGCCTACTTAGGCTTACCATATCATATCTAGAGCTAAGGAAAATACCCTCATATCATCGGCATATAATAACAGCTTAAGTATGTTCTAATTGATAATATTAAGGAGTAGTTGAAGTGATAATAAAGACGAGTTCTAAATTCAGACGTCTTAAGTTTGAGTCTTAGTAATCCTTTGGGGCTATACTATGAGAGATTTATCCATTATGAATACCCTAATCTTAACGTAGATGACATTTCTTTGACCGGATAGAAAATGAGATTGATTGAGGCGCGTGTAAGATAAAACGTACACTTCTGATGGTTGAACTAAAAAAAATGTTCTAATTGGTCATCTAGTTGCTATGTTCTGAAATATACAATTACTCATGCTATGTCCCTTTTGTTGTTTAACTTTAGATGACTTGATGATTTAGTATAATATAGGTGTTGGGATAATGAGGCTTTTGGCCAAAATTCTCCTTGAAATATAATTGATTCTCCTCTTTATGTGTGCCATAATGGCATCTCATGATTCTATGATCCTATCCTTCGAACCTTTGCCTCTCCATGCTTGAAATGGGGGTTGCAGGGCAGGGGATTCTCAAAACAGTCCTATATAACACCTCTAATTTCTAAAATAAGAATAATACAATCCTTGCGCAGGACACCACTTATTATCAATTGACTCTGAGTTTGTGAGTCAACACGAAACATAAAATAAAGTGTTACATTAAAACTTGGTTGTGATGATTATAAGACATGAACATGATTTTTCCAAAACCTAGCAATACACACACAATAAAAAAAATAAAATTTCACCCTCGAATGATCACTGCATGGACCAGCTCATGTCTGTGATGGCAACCCTCCTTATAGGGGTATGGTTGGCCTGCCATGCTTGAGTTGCAGTCGAAAAATCTATCGATGAGTCACGTTGGGGGGTCTCAAGCTGGCAATGTTAATTGGAGGGACCTATCGATGTTTAATTTACTTGTCTTTCTATAAAAGTTGTCTGTTGTGTGTGCGACCAAACAAAGATCCAGAAGAAGACACAAATCCTGGAGGAACAAAAAAAATGTGTCCTAAAATCTGTTTTTTAAATGCTAAGATTCACTTTTTTGTAATGGTAAAAATGCCCTCAAATGAAACATTACATAAGTTTTTGTTTTTGTTTCTTAGGCTATTGCCATTTTGTTTTTTAAAAGATGTTTCAATTTTTAATTTATATCCTCAAATATTAAAAATTTTAACTTATACCCTTAATGTTATGAATTGGTAGTAATGTATATCTTGTCAATACTATCATTCAGTTTTTCGTTATAAATTGAAACATGTGAGTTATAAGTGTTTTGGCCATGGACTTACGTATAAATTCCTAGATTATTGTCGTCTCATGTGAGTTATATATGACAGATTTAGTCACTATTTAATTAATAAAATCTTATTTTTGGTATATAAAACGATATTAAATTGATCGTTGACGAAAATCTACAGCGATGGATACACCCTATCCTCATGCTCAAAACATTAGCAACTCATGTGCTTTAATTTATGACAAAAAATTAAACAACAATTTGGACAATGTTCATATTACTATCAATTCATAACAGTAAAAATATAAATTAAAAATTAAAACATATTTTGAGATACAAAGTGAGATTAGCCCTTGTTTTTTTTTTTTTCTTTTAATTTTATTGTTCCCAGCAGCTAGTCTGAGTACAATCCCATCACTGCCGGTGCACAATTCTGAGCAAAGGCGTGGTTTCCTAACTGAGAGAGAGAGAGAGAGAGAGAGAGAGAGGGTGGGGGACGGGGGGGGGGGGGGGGGGGGGTGTTGGCATTGTAAATTCTTTTTTTCTAGTAATTTAATTCGTGGATTCGATTTAACAAAATATCATGAAATCTATGTACTTTTTCTTATAGAAAGCTATTTTCATTATTCTTAGGTAGTTTCATCATGTATTATTCTTAGAGAACTCGATATGAGAATAACTGAAGAAACTCTAAGAATATCTTAAAATCTATGTACTAACACGATAATAACTACTTAAAACTCTCAGAATGCCGGGTTCAATAGCATATTCAAGTAGTTATAATCGTGCCAACACGCAGACTAAACATCAACGAAGTCGGCAATGGTGGATGGAGCTAGACACTGAGAAATAACTCAAGAATCTCAATTCTTAAACATTATTGAGTTCTATTCTTAATAATTTGTGTTTTAAATTGATAATAACTAAAAAAATTCAATTTGAGCTCGGCCATCAAGATCGAGAAGGGAGCTCAACCAAAAAAACTTGAGCTCAACCAAGAAAGCTAAAACTCGAAGTTTAGACATTGGGACGAATATGAGTATAAAACAACTGTCAATTAATAAACGCCTTCTAAACGGCAGTAAACATCAGTCTAGGCGCAAGAACCTCAACCTTTTAAACCAACGCTTGAAATCAAGCAAAGCGTTATAAGAGTGAGGCGAGGATCTCGCTCCAGA
Source organism: Ilex paraguariensis (assembly GCA_963454935.2). NCBI lineage: Eukaryota > Viridiplantae > Streptophyta > Magnoliopsida > Aquifoliales > Aquifoliaceae > Ilex > Ilex paraguariensis. The sequence continues at coordinate 315,812 of CAUOFW020005547.1, forward strand.
CTTTATAAAACTAGGAACTAACCTATAAATACTGTACAAAGTCCTCACTTTGAAGAGAAAATCAATATAACACTAAGAAGATTGAGTAATCTTGATGGGACACTTCCAGGAGTGTTAGATTAACGACAAGTGTCCCCAACGCCGAGGTTTATCCATGCCTTTGATTATACCACGTGTCCTCGGCACTGAGACCCCCAGCTCTGACAGACATGTTCCTCAGCTCCAAGGTATATGCCCTCGACTCCTAAAGTACCTCCACTCCGGGGGAAGCCAAGTGTTCTCGGCCCTGAGGTATCCCTGAAACCCTGATCTTGCCACATGTTCTCGACTTCTGGAAAGGCTATTGATTGATAGTTGAGTGTCTAAACTAGACTAAGAATCATGAGGGCACTCTGCACAGTGAAGCCAGAACAATAGAATAAACTGGACACTCAACCAAGGGGAGTCAAACATGTGGCATAAAATACAGAGTAGGAGGTAAAAAGACAAAACTATCCCTGCTGACATACGGTTGTTTCAGACAAACATTTAATGATTTCTCAAATGATGGGATATCCACAGTGGCTTTGGGAGCCGAGGAGTGGGAGCATTAAATGATCCATAGCTTGTGCATTTAATGTCTCCACATTGAAGAAAGAGCATTAAGTGTGGCATACTGAGCAATTAATAATGGGGGTTTTCCATGCAAAGTAGGAGACATATTACCTCATTTTTGGACGTTACCTACTGTCTAGACCATCAGTAATGATGTGTCTTTTAAGGTATAAATAGTTCTCAAAAACACATTACAAAGGTGCACAAATTGACTCCTCAAGAGTAATACAGTACTTTTTTCTTCTCTTCTCTCAAAGAACTGACTTAATCGTCGGAGGGAATACGCCGAAAAACATTCCGGCACCCTTTTAACTTGTGTGCCAGGAATGATCAGCCACCCCCCATGATCGATCAGATAACCCCAAGAGCCATTGATCACCACTCCTTAAGCCCCTTTTGACCCTTTCAACTCGTTCCTTGTTGGCGGAATCCACCACATTTACGAACTCGAGTTCACCTAGAGAGATATTTGTTCCCATCACATCTATTGTGCGAAATTTATCGCGCACAAATCCTATCATCACCTTTTATACAATTCCAAGGAGCAAAAGACTCTCTTGAATAGTGAATTGGCCGATCTCTCAAATTGGTAAACCACTATAATTCTTAGGTGCAATTCACCCCCTCTCCCCAAAAACATAACAACATTAATCCCAAGAGCTTTGTAGCTCAGAGCAAACCCCATTGAATACTTATTCTGCATATTACACACCATCATAAATGATTATCTTTTGAAAAAAAAAAGTTATTCCTCTTTCATTATCAAAAAAAAAATCAGTTGTTGTAGTTCTTATGAGGATGACAATGAAAAGATGATGTAACAATTTCAGCAAATAGGTAACAGACTTGGCAACCTCAATATTTATGTGTTTGTTCCATTTGATTTCCTTGATGGGTGGTGCCGGTGGTGTCCTTTTTGACAAGGGAAGGGGGTACTGCACCATTTTCATCGATTGTTTTCTTTATTAAAGTCATTAATGGAAAAATAAATACCGACCCTCAAAGCATGTGCTTTAGCCACCATATTAGAAGTGCTTGTTACACATCATTAACTCCTAAGTCATGACTGGTTGTTAAATTAACTCCTAATTATTTGTGATTGATTATACGAATTTGTCTTTATCATTTATCATGACTGTTTGTTCTTTTCTTTAAGATAGACTCGATCTCGATTGCGTAAGAATAATAATGTGTATATTAAAATTGTTTATATTATGAGTGGTCGAATTAAAGTAGTTTATAATAAAAAAAAAGTTAATGAATATACGGATCAAACAATTCACATTAATTTAATAATAGCAATTTGATTAGAGTAGAATTGTTCATAATCTTATTGTCTCCACTTTAATCAGAAACACAACTATATTTTAAATCCGATGGAGTTTTTCTTTGTGACCAATCCAATGGAGTTGACTTTATCCCTCCCGACCCACGTGGGTTCGGCTCCAGGACTCACCTCTCCCGGTGCATCGGTTTTATGTTTTATTTCACTCACTAACTAAATCACACAAGAGTTCGATTTAAACCTTTTTATTCCAATCTTTTTCTATGTGGAATTAAGTTATTTCGACAAAATTAATAACATTTTTTTTCTTTTGTAAATAATTTTCTTCATTTATTTAAATATTGAAAGGGACAGGAAGAGCATAATAGGGAAGGTGGGATACTAGAATAGTAGGATAGGAACTACCAACTAACTAATAGAAAAGAAGAGAGCAATGACAGAACATAACTAAGTAGATCTAGTCAGGATAGCAAGTCGAATGTAAGAGATAATGTAACTCTTTAGGACACGACATTCACTTTCAGAATTTATCTATTATAATTGAATAAGGGGAGGCCTCTTGTGACAAACAATTTTAACAGCTCTTTCCTTCTAATCTAGGTTTACTCTAATTTACACTCATCCAATCTTTCCTTCTTCCTAAGAAAGATCAGCAGCAGGAACCTATCTTCATCAACATTTTCCTTTTCTTTGATTGTTCCTAAAGAGCTCTCTCACGCATTACTCTAACAATATATTTCTAAATAAATATACGAGAAAGCAGCAAAAATTATCCTTTCTCTAAATATTATGAGTAAAGACGGAGCCCAATTGTGGTGGCCTCTAACATATGAAAATTATACATTATATATACAAATTATGATCTTGATTTTACTTTATCCACTCGATTATTAGTTTGAAAACATTGCATCACTATACTATATACACACAAGTTCTGATCTTAAGTTTACTTTACCATCGATCATTAATTTGAAATATATTGAATCATCAACCATTCAAAACAGTTCTCAATTTAACAATTTTATCAAAGTATTACTAATTGAATAGTTAGTGGTACAACATCTACAAATCAACAACTGATGACTAAAGCAAATTCAGAGGTTAAAGCTTAACCATACATAAAATCATTAACCTAAACCTTATATATGTTGAGATTGTATGTTTGAGAGATTTACATACTCTTTCTCTCTCGTTTTGTTCGATTTTTCTCACTTTACTTGTACATGTTGAAAAATAGTAATACTTGAGCGATTTTTTGATGAAATGGACATGAAATTAGTGATTGTTTGATTAATTTGATCTACATTTTTTTTATAAAAACCAATAAATTTGATAAGTTTGAGGGCATTTTCAATTTTGTTCCACATAAATTTTGGGTTTGAGCGATTTTATATATTATAACTTCGACAAAAACAATAATTCAAAAAAAGATAACAACTAATGTAATAAAGTCCAACAATGATTCTTTCTTTTGTTTCAATCTGCCCATGCTTCTCGGAAAAAACAAGACAATTACTTATTATGCACTAATATTAATATTTATATCTAATTTTTAAATTTAATTTAAGTCCTCACACTTTGATATGGTTGGATTGACAATTGATTCTATAAAATATTTTTTTTGGTTCAATGGTTAAGCATGTTCAGATCAACTTACGCACATCTCGATTAATCTCCTTCTCAATCTGATCAAAAACAGGTCATTCCCGTTGAGAGTAGGGTATTCATAAGGGATTTATCTCTCATGACCTAGTTATAAAGAGTAGTCAAAATTCAAATTCAAGATATCTGAATTTATAACTGACACTAATTACTACTCATATCTATGCATTATTTTTGCAAACTAGGTACAAATTAACAATATTTCCCTTAATTGTGATCCAAAATACTAAAGCCTCTTTTGAAGAAATTCACATAGTTATATATTTTGTTGGAGAAATAAAAACTATATTATATATATATACTTGTACAAAAAAAAAAAGCAGCGTATGTAAACAAGGTATCCGATTATATATACAAAAAATGACATAAAACTTTTCTAATAAGAATACTTCAGTCCATCATTATTTTGTCATTCTTAAACCGTAGATTATTTTCGAGAAATATTGTCGTCATGTCATTATATTCTGCACATAATTGTGGAAAAAATATTAGGTGTAACGGTAATATCACGTTATCATTAACATATAATACCACCATCTAATAATAAGCTTACAAATAAATAAGTGAATCCCACATATTCTAGTAATGTCATTTAATAACCTCCAAAGTAGGGTTTACCACTTTAGCTTATTCATTTGTAGATTTATTATTGAATGGTAATATCAAATGACAATGATGATGTAGTGTCACTGTTACACTCAATATTTACTCATTATCGTGATAGTGTGTGGACAATTGAAGAACTTAATTAATCAAGTTTAATCATCTAAGGTTAAGTACGAGAATGACACATAAACATCCACGATAAAATACAACAAATTTAATAGTAGATCAAAATTAATAAAATCTAAAAGTAGGATCCCCCAATTTTTGTTTTTTTTTCCCCAGTTTTAAAATCTACCATTGAAAAAATAAACTACCTTTAGATTTAAAATAAACTACCATTAGATTGTCTCTTATAAGATTCCTATATTCACCCACTAATGTCGACCTCACAAAACATTTGTGCCTATATAAATGCCAATGCCAAACACATCCCAATTAAGTCACACAGCATAACCAATTCTGTGCTAGCAAAGACATGGAGTTCTTCTATGTCTCTCTCCTCTCTCTCTTCATCCTTCTAGTCTCTCTCTCACTCCACTTCCTCTTCTACAAGAACAACAAGTCCGGCGGAAATCTCCCGCCGGGCAAGACCGGATGGCCAGTCATCGGAGAAAGCCTCGAGTTTCTCTCCACGGGATGGAAAGGCTATCCGGAGAAGTTCATATTCGACCGGATGGCCAAGTACTCGTCCACCGTCTTCAAGACATCTCTCCTCGGAGAACAAGCGGCCGTCTTCTGTGGCTCAGGCGGTAACAAGTTCTTGTTCTCCAACGAGAACAAGCTTGTTCAGGCATGGTGGCCTAACTCTGTAAACAAAGTGTTCCCTTCTTCGCAACAAACTTCTTCAAAAGAAGAGGCCATCAAGATGAGAAAAATGCTACCAAATTTCCTAAAACCCGAAGCTTTACAGCGATACATTGGGATAATGGATCATATCGCTCAACGTCACTTTGTTTCGGCTTGGGAAAACAAAGACGAAGTCGTGGTGTTCCCTCTTGCCAAAAACTACACTTTCTGGCTCGCTGCTCGCTTGTTTGTAAGTGTAGAAGACCCCATCCATGTTGCTAAGCTTGGAGACCCATTCGCCGTCTTGGCTTCTGGGCTTATATCTATCCCCATAGACTTGCCTGGAACTCCGTTTAACCGTGCAATCAAGGCCTCCAACTTCATCAGAAAAGAGCTTGTTTCTATCATCAAGCAAAGAAAAATTGATTTGGCAGAGGGAAAGGCATCGCCAACACAAGATATTATGTCACATATGTTATTGACGAGCGATGAGAATGGCAAGTTCATGACTGAGTTGGATATAGCTGATAAGATTTTGGGTTTGTTGATTGGTGGCCATGACACTGCTAGCTCTGCCTGCACTTTCGTCGTCAAGTTTCTTGCTGAACTGCCTGAGGTCTACGAGGGTGTCTACAAGGGTAAGCCTAGCTACCTCTATTCTAGATTTTCACAGATAATTAAGAAAAGAAAAATATTATTGGCATATAATTAGATCCACCGAGGCGGATAGCCTTAACCGCGAATGTGTTTGGTAACAGGTAACCCCAAAGGCTGCTCCCGACACTCTCTAGGGGATATGCCAACCATCTCTCCTTTCTACAAACACTACATATAGATAAAGATACTCAAATCCAATTGAATTATGTTTTTTTGTAATAGAAATTCAAGTTTTTTTTAGAAATTCAAGTTTGTTTTATTTTTGTCAACAAATCCCATGATTTTGCTATCAAAAAATTTAACTCCACCCCCCCCCCCCCCCCCAAAAAACCCAAAATAAAAACTTCCTCAATCTGTCCTGCTTTTAACATGAGAAAAGACCATATCTATGTGGTAGATACCCCGGCCGACCTTTAAATGACCTTGACATTGATGTCAACGTTGTAAGAACCTAATTAGTAGTAACCATTTTTTTTCCCTTCTGATGGTCATGTTTAGTTATTTCCCTTATATGATTAAAAAACAAGGAAAATAGAAGACATTTCTAAGAGATAAATGGGTCAAAATACGGTACCAAAAAGTTATCACACATACGTGTAAAATTTGTTGCTTATTATTATTTTACTTATATTTTATTATTTTTAAGATCAATAATCACAAATAAATCAACACAAAATCCTTCAATATGGTACACATGTCTTCGTGGATAACTAGCGTTATTCGAGATAGAGGGAGTGAGAAAGAGAAACCAAGTGAATCATGCTATATGATGACAAGAAATGTTTCGCGAGTAGTATTATGTATCTCAAATTTGTAATTCAAATCAATGAGGACAATTGGATCAGTGGATTCTATCAACTTTTTTAAATGGAACTCACTGATCCAATAGTCTTCTTTGATTTGGAATGTAAATTTGAGTTATAAATTTAAGATACATATCATTTCTCAATGTTACACTAACTTAAAAATTTAATTTAATGATGTGATTATTATATTTATTAATAATTTTATTGTGAATACTTGTATTTATTGGAACTCAGCGATTATTCAATGATATTGGTTCATTAAATTAATTTTTTAAATTTATTTAATATTCTTCTTTGATGACTTGACTGATTGAGTTGTCAAAAGTGGGTGGTGGACAGGGTAGGTGTATTCATATTCATAGATCCTTGTAGTTTTCAAAGAAAGTTTCTTTGCAGATAAGTAGCATTTATTAAATAGTGGTTTTTCAGTGAGTCGATGATATAAGATTCGGGCAATGTTACATGAATTTTAAAAATAAATTAAAAAATTAAATTTGATAATTTTAATCATTGATTTTATTGTGGATCTCAATAAATACTGAGACCCACTGCTTCATGTCTTTAGCGTATTACTGGGAAATCTTTGTTGATAAACCACTTAATGATTACTTCAATTAGAATCTTAAAAAGTTCTTTGTCTGTGTGTGTGTGTGTTTTATCCCTGACCCGGTGGAGAATAATGGGTGGAAGAGAACCTAATTACTATTTTCTTTTTCTTTTTCTTTTTTTAACTTTTCAATAGAGCAAATCGAAATCGCGAACTCGAAAGCTCCAGGTGAACTGTTGAATTGGGATGATATTCAAAAGATGAGGTACTCATGGAACGTAGCATGTGAAGTTCTAAGACTTGCTCCACCCCTCCAGGGAGCTTTCAGAGAAGCCCTAGTTGATTTCATGTATAATGGTTTCTCTATTCCAAAAGGGTGGAAGGTGAACAAATTTACTTAATTAACCATGCAAATCTACATTGATTTAACAAATAAAAAAACTTAATAAATCTAATTCACTTAATACGCGTTTCTTTTTCTATCTATGCAGATATATTGGAGCGCAAACTCAACACATAGAAATCCTGAAAATTTTCCCGAGCCCTTAAAATTTGATCCCTCGAGATTTGATGGGAATGGACCTGCTCCTTACACATTTGTGCCTTTCGGTGGAGGACCTAGGATGTGTCCTGGAAAAGAGTATGCTAGATTGGAAATACTTGTTTTCATGCACCATATTGTGAAAAGATTCAAGTGGGAGAAAGTGATTCCTGATGAGAAGATTGTTGTTGATCCCATGCCTATCCCAGCCAAGGGACTTCCAGTTCGTCTCTATCCGCACAAAGCAGCTTAATAAATGAATGGAAAGCTTGATGGAGTAATGCTTTATGTGAACTTGTGTTATTGTCTCTTGTTAGCTGCTATTGCTTTCCTTCTTTTGTTATTATTATTACTCTTTGTTTTATTAATGCATTTACGAGTGTAGTGTTACTCCTAATAAATGTTGGAAGATATGGTTGTAACTGCACTGTGTTTAACCATCTGTGATGTATTGGATATCAACTTTGCTGCGAATTAATAATAAACCTCATGCCTTGTTTCGACTGGTAACATATCCTCCAATGTATTTTCTCTCAATTTTTTTTTTTTTTAGGCCGATCATCTATTATGCATTTCAGTGGGGCTCACTTATATATAAGTTGGGTCGGGTCATTCACTTATTAATGAAGAAAAAATTCGTGAATCAGTTATTCTGATTCTACATATTAATCACTTTGAATTAATAAAAAACTTTTGAGTGAAATATTCACATTAGAATAGATCTGAATCTATTGTTAAATACATATAACTCTTTGTCAACATTGAGAGGCAGAGTCTTGGCATTTGAAGTCGAAAAAATCTAATGTTGCACAACCACTACCTTCTTGCATTGCACATGCACATAGATGTCCTAGAAATAATCTCGTGAAAATACTCTATAATATTAAAAATTAAACATTGATCATGTATCATTTATATTTTAAACAATAGTTTAAACTTTTTTATTTAATTATATAATTTAAAATAAAAGTGAATAGAGAAAAAATTTAAAAAAAAATAGAGGAGAGATATGGATGATCAATCTTGATTATTATTGTATTTTTATAAGTTACGAATTCAATTTTTTTTAATTATAAGATTAAATAGATTTTCATATTCAGCATCCATCAAAATGTTGGGTGAGTAATGCGCTGTTTGCCATATTAATTGAAGTGGACTAGAGGACTCACCCACTCCAAAACGTGATTCTCAGATAGTGATGTTATGGCATTAGTCCATCTTACAAAATTATGTAAATCATTACCCGTGCCTTCAAGCAAGATAGAACAAAAAATTTGAATCTTAAAAAATTAATATTATTATATTAAATAATAATTTTTCTTTCCTTCATTATTCAAAATTTATTTTTACCCATTATTTTTCTTAAAGATATTAACAAAATTTTATCAAAATATGAAATTCGATAAATTTTTTTAACAGATCTATACTATTATGTATGGATAATATCTGAAATGAAAATTATATTAAATTATAAATTAATTAAATATTAAATGGTTGAGCATGTGATAGAAATGAGTGAAGTGATGATTTTGAGGGAAAAATGTATAGCAATATAGGAGATAAAATTTAATTTTTTATGTATTTTATTATATAAATTTGTATAAATATAAGGAAAAATTTTATTTAAATCCGCCGTAGTTAAGTCTAAGAAGTACCATCAGATGAAAGTCAACACCCCCAGCCACCAAACTTTCAACAACTGAAATCAGGCCATGGCTATGGGTAAAAATTCCCACACAAATGATAAGCAAAATACTTTTTTATATGGACCGGTGCCATTACGTTTGGACCTATTGGTATGGTATGACTTGTGGGTGGGGAGGTACTAACCCACCAAACTCTCTCGTAAAAAACAGGTGCATAAAGGTAGTTGCAGAATTGAAGTATAATATATATATATATAACACTTCAATTATTAAAAAAAACAAAAGGTGCTTATCAACTGAACATTGACAAATGCATACGTGGGTCCTACTCAGAAAGTAATATAACTCAGAAGCCGGTTCGCATCGATTTGAGAAATATTTATTATTTTCTTTGTAATGAGTGTAGAAGTGTTGAAACTTAAAAGAACCGGCTCCCTTACATATATAGCAACATATCTTGATGAATCTCATTAATTTTGATTCATTTTTTTTTAATAAAACATTTTCTTTTTGGTGAATTCATTAATCATGGCGAAGTTCCAATGAATGCAAGGTAGCAGAAGCTTTAGCTATGTGCATATTTATTCTGAACTCTAACTGTTTATGTATACAAATACGTTTTGTGATGCACGAAATTTACAACCAGTTCTCTGCCTCTTCTCTTCCTCACCAGTCCCTTTCCTCGCACCAAACCCAGTTGGAAAGTAGAAAAATTGTACGCAATTGTCATACTGAGAAGAGTTATAAAAAGACAAGAGATCGATTATATATATGGTATGCCCGAAAAAGATTCTCTTCCTTTAAAATTTTCATTATGGGTAAAACAAATTTATTATAAAAAAAAATATATGTACAATGATTACAAATTGTGTCCAAAAACAAAATATAAGTACCCCAAGGCGCCCATTGAGTAGATGGCATGGTAAAAAAAACTGAGCAGATAGACAGACAGACAGATAGAAGAAAGTTTGGTACGAACGTGTAAGAAACTCACACCAATTACTGTCCAAAAAAACACTCTCACCAATCAAAGTACATGTACATGTGCCTTAAAAGCAGTGGCGGAGGCAGGAGGAGAACAGGGGTCCATTGATAAAAAAAAAAAAATACACACACACATATATATATATATATATAATAAAATAAAACACCTAATAACTTAAATTTTTATCTCTTACATATTTGTCTCTTAGAAATATCACATTACTCATTTTTATTATATGTTCAATCATTTAATATTTAATTAATTTATAATTTAATATAATTTTTATTTTAAACATTATTGATATACGATAATATACACATATTGAGAAAAATTTATCGAATTACGTGCTTTGATAAAAGTTTGTCGATATTTTAAAGAAAATAATAGGTAAAAAAAATTTAAACGAAGTAATAAAAGAAATGAAAGAAAATAAAAAATTATTCAATATAGTAAGATCAATTTTTTGAGCGTTTGAATTTTATGTTTCACCGTACCTTCATGCATTGGTTATAACTAGTATATAATAATATGATAAAACACTTAACAACTTGAATTTTTATCCCCTATATATTTTCTCCCAAAAAAAATATTATGTCACTCATTTCTATTACATGTTCAATCGTTTAATATTTGATTAATTTATAATTTAACATATTTTTTATTTTAGACATTATCAATACACAATAGTATACACATATTAAGAAAAATTTATTGAATTACATATTTTTGCAAAAAATATGTCGATATTTTTAAGAAAATTAGATGAAACTCATAACTAATTCAGTAATTGTACATCATTAGATCTCTAAATTAGGTCATCAAATTAGATTCAAATAGCATTTCCCATATTAAGTGCAAGAGAGAATCCAGAAAATCGTTTATGGGTGGAAACTAAATATTTTAACAAGTTTTATTTTTTAATACATTTTATTTAATTACATCTTATTTAATACTTAAAAGTTCATTAAACTCAAAATACTAAAATTTGTAAGCATATTAGATACAAATGATGAACAAAAAAAAGAGAAAAATAATTATATCTTTTTACGAAATAAAATCCTAATTAAAAAGTGTTGCATTAATTTTATTATTTTTTATATCCACAATCATGTTACCACTTAACTTTTTATTATTCATTCAATTATGCAATCAAATATATTTTCTATCATGTCTCTGATAATTATTAAAATAAATATTAAAATTATAAATAAATTAATGGATATATCATTCCTTTTTTTGTCTTGACTTAAAAGTAGGATAGATGCAATTCAAAAAATAAAAAAAAATACTTAAAATATATATAAGTAAATTTACAAAAAAAAAAATTTGTGAGTGTGGACATGTGTCCTTGGGCATAAGGTGAATCGGCCCTTAGTTAAGTATACGAGCAATACTACATGGACTTAAAAAGTAGACTTAAAAGTGAATTTTAAAATTAAATTTGATAATTACAACCATTGATTTCACTATGAGTCCCAGCATTTATTAAAACTCATTACCTATTTAATGATTATAATTATCAAGTCTAATTTTTAAGTTCAAATAGCATTATTTTAAAATTAAGTAATTATTAAATTTTGGATCAATTGCATTGATACCCCCTAGAGACTGGCCTAATTATAGGGACACCCCTTATAATTTTTGAAATGTCACTGCATACCTTTATAGTTTATCACGAGTTTTACCTAATAACCCTATAATCACTGTCGTTACTGACATGTAACAAAATAACACATAAAAATAAAGTTAACACCAAATTATAACTCTTTGTAAAAAAATAAAGTTAATTACAACCATATATAGTAAATCCCGATAACTTTTCATATTTTAAAAGAATTGTTTGATAATGTTATTAATAATGTTATCAAAAATGTCTTTTTTAATATAAGCAATTAAGTTAATAGTAATCAATTTCGGGTTAAGTCGCATCAATTTTAAAAAATTATAGCAATTTCAAATAATTATGAATAGTATAATTTTGAGAGTTATCAAAAAAAATCGGCTCAATTACTAATCATAGATCGTCTAAATTACGAAATAGGAACGTGCACTGGGTAGTTGTTGGACATGTCATGAATTCAAAAAGTCAAAATGGTTGGGGTCAATTTGAGCAAGTAATCAAAATAAAACCCAATAAAAACTTAGCAAAAATTATAACACAATATAATTTTAACAAACACAAAAATCACACGAGTTCTTCTCCCGTGTCCAGAAAAGTTAAAAAGCCCAGTTTTTCCAACAGCTTTTTAACATATTTTTACTCTTCTTTAAGTGAAAAGTAGGTCCATTTATTTTTTTTACACAAGATTTAATTGATCTAAACTTATTAAAGTGGGTGCAACACTTTTAATTTTTCATCATGATGTTGCACATATTCACGCTCACGCTTCATGTAACCTAAACTTCAAAATCTTTCGTTAGATCGCTACCATGTGAGGTTGTTCGATAGAATAAAAAACACCCATGTTATTTGTCGTAAAACTCATCTTTTTGTTTCACATAAAAGGACTCACTTGAAAAGTTTTGACAAATTCTGTGTTAGACATCGCTCTAAAAGATGAACTTTCAAAAGCTAGTGGATGTTTGGCTAGCTTTTGCTTTAGAAAAACATTATTAAATGAAGAAATACATCATTTGACTACAAAAAGAAAAATAAGAAATATATTTATATACATGAAAGTAGTGTTAGGTAGCACCATCTTGAAAGTTCAAATGATACTACCTATTTAACAATTTTACACTTAGGTTTTAACTTTAGAATATAGTTGGGATTATAATCATTTTAGTTCATTTGATAAAAATTACCAAACAATTAGCAGTATAAAAGCATAAAAACAAATTCATGAATTATTGTTGCGTCGAATGTGTTTAAGATTCAAATTACGCGATGAAATTTAAAGAATCTCTAAAAATAATAAAATTATTTTAGTCGTTGGACAAAAGAGACAGAAAAAAACAAGGAAATGAATGATTAATTTGGTTAGGTGGAGGGATAACTTATAATACATTAGACTTGGGGCTATAAGGTGACATGACATTATTGGTGTTTTTTATTGTTTTAACGGTCAAGGATGTTTAGATCAGATTACGCACATCTCGACTAATACCTTTTCAGGTCTGGTCAAAGACAAATCATCCACGTTGAAATTAAAGTATTCATAAGAGATACATTCCTCGTAACCTAACTCTAATGCTCCGTTTGGTATGATGAAAAAATGGAATGATGAAAAGTTAGAAGGATAGAAAGTTAGAGAAATAAATAAAATATCATGTTTGGTAAGAAAGGAAAATATGAGGGAGAAAAAATTTATGAATTAACTTTCCTTTCAACTCACCAAAATCAAAAAGAAAATGGATGAAAAGTTAATTATTTATGTTGAAATGCATCTTATTTGTTTATATATTACGTATACATTAATTTCATATAAAATACAATTCGAACTCGACACGAATTTTATGATACGAACTTGATTATAATTTGACACGAACTTAAAAATGACCTGACACACAAATAAGAAATATAAAAGACTTATAATTTTATGACTCAATACGAATTTGATACGACATGACTCCATTGTCACCTCTAATATTAGACAAAAAAAATTAATAATTTTTATTTTTCATCCATCCAACCAAACACAAAGGAAGAAAAATGTATAATTCTTTGAAGGATCGAAAGTGTATCCTTTCTACTTTTCATCATTCCTACAGAATAGAGCATAAGGGATTGCCAAGTATTGATTTTTGACTTTCACTTGTCATTGTTTTTTTTTTTTTTTAGTACATTAGTAGATATGTAGAAAGGTCACTCCACATATTCGTCAAGGAGCATTACCTCTCAATACCACACAACTATCTGTAAGGAATCTCATTGCACCTACGTCAAGTCTAAAGTTAATGTCTTACTACATGCTCTAAGCGCTAAAAAATAAGTTTAGCTCTATCGAATTATCGTAAAATTCAAATTCAAACATTGAACAAAAAAATACGCATTCTTGCCCACTAGATCAACAGGTCATTGATCTTGTCAATGTTATAAATAAAATAATACGACTCAAAATAATATGACACACACGAGATGACACAAAAATTTCAAAACACTACACAATTTGACACCCCTATATCACCTTCTATTTGGTATAAAAAATTATGCTATTATTATTGACAAGTGATATCATCAATTATTTCTTAATTATCAATTACCAACACCTCGGAGTAATTTTGCATTGGAACAATGAGGTTTACTAATCCTACATAATATTTAATTATTGGTTAATGATACTATATTTCAATGACGACCCGACTTATCTATGTGGTGCGAATCAAGACCAATTTGCACCTTAAATTTGTAAGAAAATACTATTTAGATTTAATTAGTTGGTCTTACTTCTTGATTTAATTTATCAAAATTATTGAATTGGTGACAGATTTCTAATTAATAACGAGATTCACTGTCAATTTAATGATAAAAAGTGATTAAATTAACAAATTATTTCTTATTAATATTTTTCAATACTATATCCTATGTTATGTCTGTCTGTTGTGTTTATAACCATTAATTGAAAAAAATATAAAAAAATAAATTATACACATGATGTATTTTTATTTGTTAGAAAGTAAAAATATACTATCAAAAAACACATTTACTGTACCTAATAAGACTCCTAAAAAAACTCAAACATCTTGAGTTTGAATTTTGATAATTCATTTAGACCAAATCATGAGGGATTTTTTTCTCGTGAATACCCTAGTTCCGGCGTAGATAACCTACTACCTTTAACCGAACCGTAAAGAGAATTATTCGAAATGCACGTAAATTAACCGTTAGACCAAAAAAAAAATAAAAGACTCCTAAAAATAAAACTGCAACTACTCTTCCCCTCGAATTTATAACAGCAAGCAAAGCCCTTCTGTTCAGGTAACAAGTATTACTACCAAATAAAATGGCGTTTGATGATGCAAACCACTACCCTTCAAATCAAATTCGGCAGCTATTTTTGCATATTAATATTATTACTTGATCACAATTTAATGTACCCTGTACACATTCAATGGAACTGGAAGAAAGTTGTTTATCAAACAAAGATTTAAAAAGATGCCAATTCAATTTGTTTCGTTGTTGGATTCACGTCCTCTCTATTAATTCGTTTCTCCATTTTTCTTCCCCTATCGTGTATCAACGAGTGACTCATAGATCACCTACCATCTACTCGTGAGTGACATTGATGAAGTAATGTCACTTTTGTATTTGAATATTTACTTTTATTTGATAGAGTTGGCTAGTCATTTAATCTAAAGCATTTATTTGGAAGGCTGACTCTAAATGCACCTCCTTTTTTGTTGGGTTAGTTGTGGTGGGTTATTCTAATTTGTGTGGTTGGCCCATTGTCTTTTAATGTCACACTTGAGATTTATTACAATTTATGAATGCCCATTCATTATGGCCGACCCAACCAAATCCTAAAAACTACATTATGCTTATTCTATCAATAACACTATTTTAACTCACTTATTATTCGTCTTAATTAGTTGTTCTATGATGTAGAATAAATTGCTATGGGACTTCTGTCTTTGTGTGTGCAAAAAAGAAACACGTAGTTTATTGTGTTGAACGTACCTATAAGTACTTAGTCCCTTTCCCCAAAAAGTAATTGAAATGAGCCTTTGAAAGCTCCAAATGAAAAGAAAAAAGGTACTCTACAGAAAAATAAATAACAGATTGAATAAATTTTAACATAGATACTCTACAGATCAAGAATGTATTTCTTTTAAAAAGGTAATGGTCTAAGGCAAATGCAACACAACATTTAAAAATAGCAGAAGTAGAGAAAAGAAAAGGGTTGAAAATAGTAACAGTGAAAAACAAGTGTCTGCAACTGGGCAATCGAGCAACAAGCCCTTAGATAGAGCAATCTGAAATTGAACATCCTAGTACATAGTGTATTTGACAATATGAAAAAATGGTAAATCTCTTTTCTTCTAATTTTTTTCCACTTTCTATATATATACTTGCGTAAAACCAGCCATCTGCTTCATATGCAATTTTGACCACTTCAACTGCCATTAGATTTAGCTGCAAGAAAAGATTTACACAATTAATCTCCATCTCAACCGAACAAAAAAACCAAAACTGACCAAATAAGGACGATTATCATAATCATAAAAGATTAAATGCACAGATCACATGATCAAACTGCATAAATTAGTTCACGACTGTTTGTAAAATCAAGCAGATAATTCTGTGAGGTTATGTATATTGGCGGTTATTGAAGGACTCGTCTCTATGCAGACCACGTGATGTATATAGTGGAGGCTCTTCTCTAATCTGAAAATGCTTAAAACCTTAGTTATTGTGCTTGTATACTATAAATTTAATAAATGAACAAAAATAGATCGATACTGGTTGAGGCTTGAGAGAGAACCAAGACCCTCATAAATCGAAGGATTACTAAATCTGCTCACTGGTTTGTCCTGTTATAGAGTCTTTTACCTATTAGTGAAGACATCATAACTTAGAGAAGTGCCTTGGCATGTACTGGAGCCAGTTGAATTGAGTAGAGATCAATATAAGAAATATCTCTATGGTTTAAATAAAAATTCAAGGTATAATGTCTTTAGTTCTTAATGCTCTACTTCTATCTGCAATGCATGGCTAATATAGTAGAGGGCAAGATTGTTATAACAGCTATTTCTTCATCTGATAATAGCATGGCCTTGGGAGACATGATTACTGAGTTACTGTTTTGTTAGCACTTTGCACCTATTGTAATTTATTTTGAGAGACGAAATAAAACATTTTTCTTTCGTAAGCAGATTAAATTCCAAAATGCAGATGTTGTAGGGAACCCCAGGCTTGATAAAAACCTGCACTGGGTGTTTAAGGTTGGTTATTGTGTAAATATCTGGCACAAGGTTTTGAAATTGAATGCGATCATGATGCAGTTTAATTTTCTATATTGTAAAACTGTTAGAAGTACAGTAGAATGCTCATTAGAATTTGATCTGCAGGTCATGTTAGACAAAGGCTCCTAGAATAAGTACCTTTACAAAAAAGTTTACATAGCATAGACACCAAGCAACACATTGGCAATTCCATCACTCCCATTACTGTCCTAGGGTCTCTTTTATCAAAGCCGTGACTTAGTTCTGACTGGAATATGATTTGGCCCCAATAAAGCAACAGCCATATTACTTTTGTTTCTCTTATTATTCAATGGTAGTGGTGGGTTTTGTTTATTGTATATGCCACCACAAGGTGAGATGAGAAAACAGTATGACTTGTTCCTGTTCAATTTAGTAAATATAGCAAGTTTACAATTTCATGTGCTTTATATAATCTACAAACTAGGGATCAAGTTGTTGGTGAAGCACTGCTCATGGAATATAGCTTCAAATGTTGAGTCCAACTCTAGCAAGGATGAATAAATAAAGGGTAAATTTCATTGACGTCTAATGTGGATTTAGTCTTAAACCATCAAATGATTGTTCAAATATGGAGGAGTCCATAGAAAAAGAGTCAAACCAAAAGTCAACCAAATTTGGCAAAAAACAACAACCATATTCCCAAATGCTCCCCACTCCTTCCTTATTCCTCTCTCCCTCAAACTTACACCAACCATGATCAGCAAAACACCTTCTTGATCACACAACCACTCTGAGTTGCCTCCACCTCCCCCTACCCTTCTCAATGGCAGCACCATCACCTCCCGGACGCCAATAACAACAACCCCACCACCCAACTTTACCACCATAGAATACTCCATTCTATCTCTACATTCCAACATTAAATGAATTCAAACAAGGAAACCCAAGCTTCCACGAATCCAAACATTTCAAATATAGGCCCCTAACACCAATTTTTCTATCTTGCATCATGTAAAAACTTTTTCTATGCCACACATCCAAATTCAGATATTTCATTTGTTGGATCAGAAGCAACCTAACTCTAATTGAGAGCCATCAACCACCTCGGTCGCATTCCCCCCACCCCAAAATAAAAAACCACCTACCCACCCAGTTTATGCTCCCCAGGGTTTTGTACCTAGCTCATAAAGGCTTTTGAAGATGCTTTGGAGTCCACCAGGAGTTGTGCCAAGTCATTTGTTCCACCTCCACTTGAATGAGTAAAAGAACACAAGGGTTCAATCGTGAAGGTGGTTTGGTCGAGTTTTGGTACATTCTCCCCAGTATTTTGTACATGGTTCATATTAAATGTATTAAGAGTGAACATTCTCAAGTTTTGGTACAAAACGAGTCAATTGGGATAGGTGGAAGAATTACTTTAAAAAGTTACTAAATCAAAATCATATAAGGAGTGTAGACATTGATGAATATAAAAATCATGACCCGAATAAAGAAAACAATTTTTTTTGTATAATTAAGGTGTATGAAGTAAATAAGGCATTAAAGAAAATGAAGAATGGAAAACCTTTATGACCTAATGGGTACACATATGGAAGCTTAAAGGAGTTTAGGGCATCCTGGGTTATCATGGTTAACTAAAATATTCAAAAAAAAGAAAAAATTATGACTAAAAAGATGACTAATGAGTGGAAGAAGAGTATAGTACAAATATGTAAAAGTAAAGGAGATATACAGAGTTGCATAAACTATCAAGGTAATGAGTTATACAACAAACCTTTAACGGAGTGATTGACCGATGATTAAGATTTAAAACAACGATATCTGATAATTTGTTAGAATTTAAGTCTGGGCGATCCACAATGGAAGCTATACACTTACTTCAAAGACTAATGGAAAAGTGAAAAAAGATCGGCCCAATGCAAGTGTCTTCTGCCACTAGGGAGCTTAGTAGAGTCAGATATATGGAACCTTACTCTTGTAAGTGAAGAGACTGTTTCTGCGACTTAAACTTTGGACGCTCCAATCACAATGGAGCAACCTTACCTTTGTGTAAAAATTCACCCTAATATAGTATACCACTTTCCTTATTTCCTCTATGAGGGAGAAAGAAAATTGAAGAACTCACAATATGTGCAAAACTTTCATTATTATTACTCAAGAAAAATGACTGGTGGTAAAGACAAGATAGGCTTCCAGAGGAAGTTCTCGCTCCTTCACCTCGTAAACTTGATAAAGTGGCTTCGCTCCTCGCTTTTGTTCAATTATAAATAATAACCACTTTGATGGAGATTTGTAGCATCATTCAAGTAAATACAGATTGAGATCGTAGAAACATAAGCTTGTGATATAGCTACACCTAATTCCAAACCGATTAATGCAAAAAAAAAAACAATAAATAAAAGACTAGGATTTATAGACTAAGAAAAAATATTTGATAGAATCACTAGAGATATACTATGATGGGTTCTAGATAAGAAAAAAGTAACTATGAGATATATTGATGTGATTAAGAATATGTATGAAAATGTGAAAAGACCAATAAATTCCTAATCAGTATAGGGGTACATCAACTTTCTGGTTAGAGTCAATATCTTTTGCCTTGATTATGGATAAACTGACTAGACATGTTCATGATAAGTTGTTGTGGCACATGTTATTTGCTAATGATATAATTAATATTCGTTGATGAAAGTAAAGAATAAATTAATAATAAGCTAGAAGTTCGCAAAGAGGCTTTAGAATTAATAGAATATAAGATCAGTAAGACTAGAATGAATGGAGGGAATGTAATTTTAATTAAAGGAAAACTCACATCGATAAGTTGTAAGATTGGAGAACACGATATGTTGAAGAATGAAAACTTTCCCTATTTGGGGGTCAATTATCAATAGAGAATGTGAGATTGTTAATGATGTTACCCATTGAATTAAAGCAAGATGGAATAAATTGATGAATGCATCGAGTGTATTCTACAATATGTATATACTCCTTAGGCTAAAAAGAAAGTTTTATAAAACAGCGTTAGACAACTAAGAATAATAAGTTAATATTGAGTGTGGCGGAAATGAGAATGTTAACATAAATATGTGGCAGAAATGAGATGTTTTGACCATATTTATAAACTAACAGCAAATACCAATGCGCAAGTGATAAAGAGTGATGTTTTGGTTATTAATAGTAATAGAATGGGTAGAATAACACCAAAATTAACTAGTGAAAAAAAAAATGATACCTAATGATTTAATAGAAAGTATTCCCTTAACATAGCCTAAAGAGAAAATAGAATTCATGTAGTTGACCCAAAAAATATTAGAATAAAATTTTATTGAGTTGAGTTAAATTGAATATTATTTTAACAAAAAACCATAGTCATTAAACCTGGCAAGGGCATCAACACGTTAAGGAAGTGGGTCAATGGGTCACTAGCTAACTGTTGGGTCAACTGGTTGGACCTCTTATACAATAATTAAAATTCAAAAGGAATAATTAATAATAGTGAATATGCTAAAAAATTACAATAGTTAAAATAACATGTATAATGCACAGTAGCTCAAACACAAACACAAAAAAATCAAATATGGCACTAGTCAATTAAATTCTCAACTTTTAAGAAATTTATAAAGTTAATTGGAGAAAGAAATACCTCTAGCAAAGTTCAAGGCTCCAATTATTCATCAATTCAAGAATACTCCACGAGATTTGCAATACTCCAATTGTTCTCCAACTGCCCCCTCTGCTACTGCTACTATGACACAACAGTGTAATGCACTTCAAATACTGCCACCATTATCCCTGATTCCAAAACAATAAACATAATAAATCGAAATCAACATATCTAAAGTCATCAAACCCAGGCCACGGTTTACTCACTATTACCAGTAAATTACTAACCTACAACCAACTTATTAGTAATGGACAGAAAATATTCTCAATGTTTGGATCTTCCCATAGTAAACAAGTCAAAAGAGTCACAACCATTACCCAAACATAAAATATTACCATCCAAATGAAAAGTAAAATTCATAAGTTATAGCATACAAGTCTCAAATACAAAATGACAATTTTTTTTTATTTTTGCTCACGATGCTCAGATTGATAAAAGATTAACATCAAATTCCAATCGATTACCGGTTGCCTTGCAGGGCGACTGCGAGTGAGAGAGATGAGGTCCTGAGCTGAGAGACGATGAGAGTGCTTTAATTAGTCCATGAGAGGTGGGGGACAGCGAGACGATGCCCGAGAAGTGAAAACTGCTTCTTCTATGTTCCACCGCAAAATTGTCGACAATCTTCTTCTCGAACACTTTGTAGTTTGTCCCACAAAGATCAACCGAATCGGCTGTGCTATGCTCACCTTCTGCCATGAATCGCAGAGAGATTGTGCGATGGATGAGATTGCAAAGAGAGAGGACCGCTGGTTTGGAGAGAAAGAAGGAGATGATGTCTAAGAGCGATACGACACGACGACGCCTGAGAGGGAAAAGACTAATCGTGAGAAAGGGAAAGTGAGAATCGATAACAAAGTCCTGGAGAAATGGCAAAAATGTTATATATTTTATAGGATTAATCAATCCGTCCGGTTAAAATGTGTTAGCCAAAAAGCGGCCGGTTTAACAATTTTAGAGATCTAGCCGTTACCACAAAACAAAAAAAAAAACATAGAGATCTAGCCCGGTTTAGACCCCAATTTATCGGATGTCCGAGTTAACCTGTTCGTTCGGACCGGGTTTAAGAATACTGCAAAAAACCATTGGGTGGGGCTATTGAACAAATCATTAAGGCAAAATTATATTACTTAATTACTCAAATTACCTAATATTTAAAATATTATACACAGACCCCTAAAATTTGTACATCCATAACATTTAGACTCCTAAAATTTGTAAGTCCATAACACTTAGACCCTTACTGTCAATGTCCGTTTTATATCCATTAGTAAATTATATTCAAATCCCTAAAATTTGTAACGTACAATACTTAGACCCTCAAATTTAAAATATTATATTTAAACTAAAAATACTCTAATCAAAAATAGAATATCAAATATTTTAAATTTTGCAATCAAAATTTATGTTATATTATCAAATTTATTGAAATAAAATTAAAAATAAAAATCTGCTTTTGTAAAAAAAAATTATAATTAGTATATAATTATACTATCTATTAGAATTTAATTAAATGATCAAAATTAAACTACCAAATTACCCCCAATTAAAGTTAGAATATATTGTGTTCATTATAGTTTGACCATTTATTTGATATTTTTTGTTTTATTTTAATAGATAGTATAATTGAATACTAATTATAATTTTTTTAAGAAAAATTTAAAAAAAGTATTTTATTTCAATAAAATAATTTTAATTGCAAAATTCATATTCTACTATAAATGACTTAGATTTCTTGTTTGATTTTTTTAGTTTTTTTACAATTGATAATATAATTTTATATTAATTACAATTTTTTAAGAAAAAATCGACTTTTTATTTTTTATTTTTTATTTTATTTTAATAAATGATATAATAGAACATAAATTTTTGTTTTAAGATTTAAAATATTTGATATTTTATTTTTGATTGAAATATTTTTTATCTAAATATAATATTTTAAACTTGATGAGTTGAAGTATTGTATGCTCACAAATTTTAGGGGGTTTGAATATAATTTACTAACAGATATACTAACAGACAATTGACGACATGGTCTAAGTGTTACGTGCGTACAAACTTCAAGAGGTCTATGTATAATATTTCAAATGTCTGAATGATTAAGTGACAAATTTCGAGGGATTTATGTGTAATTCTTCCCAACTTTAAATTATATTACCAAAACCATAACTTTAAGGATTAAATTTCACGGGGACCAATATTAGATATAATCGTTTGTTTAATTTGTTCATTATGGTTAAAGTTTGTTTATGTTTTTTAATTATTATTTTTTTTTGTTACAAAATGTCTTCAAATATAGACATAATATAATTACAATTATTTCTCAGTATAGAACTATTAAGTTCACCAATATGTGATAGTCATAATAGTCGGTGAGGATAGTTGAGGGGTACTAGGTATGCTTTCGAGCTTGCATTTTAGGAAACAACATCCAATGTCACTACTTGAGCTAAGTATATTTTGCTTTCAATAAACATTTTGAGTTTGAGGTTAGTAATTGGTCTAATGACTATTATCTTCTATGTTGTATCTTAAAATTGCGAGTTTGAACTTCGTTATCTTCTCTCTGTAATAGTGCCTAACCAACCAAAAAAAAAAAAATCAACTTGAGTCATTTATGATCTCAAGGAAACATGCTTAACCATAGTTGTTGCAACCACAAAGTGAGATTCCGATGTTTTGTTTTATAATTTTGCGTATCTCCAATGCTTCGCCAATTGATCTGTAGGTAGTAATGAAGTAAAAAAAGGTGTATTTATGAACAATATGTTTGTAACTGTATGGTGGTGCAGGCGAAGGGGATGGTTGCGGTGGTGATTGGTGTTAGGACGGTGGTGCCGGTCGTAATGGCAGTGGCATCTAGGTGTAAATTCGCGCAAGTATATTCACTAACGAAGTAAATGTAAAATAGGGTTTGTTTAGTCGCTAAAACGGTGACTATAGATTGAAGTGTGTATAGTAATTTGAAAAATTTTGGTTATATCGCTTTTAATTTATTAAATTTTTAAAGACATCCTCTCTATTTTTTGAGTTTTCATTGATATCCCCCGTTAGATTGAAGGTGTTAATTAAAATACAATTTTATTAAATTATCTATAATATGTTTTAGAAAAAACTTCATCCACATCTCCCCTAAATAGATATGTCTTTAACAAGACCTCTCTATTATTTAAATTGGTTTGCGTTTTAAAATTTTGGCTAATTAAAATTTGATTCGAACTAATTAAAATTTGAGTCGATTAAAAATTATATTTTTTTACTTATTAAAATTTTAATTAACTCGGATTAAATTTTAATTGGTTTGAATTTTGATACATAAAAAAAATATAAATTTTTATCAACTTAAATTTTAATACATAAAAAATAATTTTTAATCGACTTGAATCGATTTTTAATAAATAAAAAATATATAAATTTTAATTGACCCGAAGAGAATTTTAATTAGGGCTAATAACTCAAGTAGAGCTCAAATCGGTTCGAATTTTAATATGTAAAAAAAGACTTTAAATGGGCTCAAATTTTAATACGTGAAAAAATAAAATTTAGTCAATTCGAATCGAATTTTAATCAATTCAAATTTTAATATGTAAAAAAAATAATTTTAATTAACTCGAATTTTAAAATATAGAAAAATAAATTTTAATCGCCTCGAATTTTAATCATATTTATGTAAAAAGATTGTTTGAGGTTTATGTAAGGGTAATTTTAGTATTTTAGACAATTTATTTTTGTTATAAGTTGTGGTTTAATGGTAAAATGTGTCAATAATGTTTAAATATAAATTAGAAGAGGTGTAAATGATATTTTTGATAATAAAGGAAATGTCTTTAAATATATGATAAACTAGTAAGGGTGTGATTAAAATTTTTTCTTAATAATTTCTTGTTAAAGGATTTAATGGGGTGAGTAAAATATTTTTGGGTAAAAGCAGTATCACCATTTTCCATGTGATCGTTACGATTTATTAACACAATACAAGTACGATACAAAAGTAGAGGGTTTTGGCCTTCATTTATTCACTCATTTAATAAACGTATAAATTCAGCATGACACGATTCAAAAACGAATCAGATATGGGTGAAACAAATTAGAAGAAATAGATGACACGACTCGTTTATATACCAGTTATACACAATTCATATACGACATGAACCTAATATGACATGATTCCTTAAACACAAATTAATAAACGAATTAAGTATTAATAAAGTATTTTTTTGACATAAATCCCCTAAAACTCAAACGAACCTACCTCACCCGACACCATTAACAGACGTAATTGCGTTGTTGTGGATTAAACAAGAGAGATGTTATGGTACCGAAAACTAACCTAGTCACTCTTTTTAAGAGACCATTTAGTATGTGTGCCGCTGGCCGGAAACTAACCATTGAATTTTGTATTAAAATTAGGTCTCTAGTTAAACATTACTCTATTTTTTTTCAATAGCTTTATTTCTTAATAATTCATATATAATTAATGAGCCAGCAACTCGCTTAACTTTCTGGGCCCCCCTTAAGAGAAAGCCTATGAGAGAAAGGTGGCACATTTTCATTGGCCCTTGAACTAACCCCGATGGCCCCATTAAACGCAATGCCAATGTACCACACCACTATATCACGCAATCATACACCCATTCTCTCTTTTAAACAATTTGATATCCAACGGTGCAGGTTATATCTACAGAGGGTCCCACAAGAGTATTACATGCCACATGGATGCTAAGAAGCTGTGAATGTAATACACGCAGGTTTTCTCCGGTAAAAAGAACGACGAAAGAGGAAGGAAGTCGAAGTCGAGGACGAAGACTAGCCTATAACAAAACACGTTCGTTCGTTCGTTCATTCATTCTTGTTGTGCGTGTCCTGTGTCTTGGTCTACCCTGTGGTTATTACTCTCTCTCTCTCCCCCTCCGGCCCTTCTAGACGTCGTCCTTTCTGTGTTTGAGTTCTACTTCGACGAAGTTGTGGGGTTCAAAATTCCTCAATCGATATCACTCTCTCTCTCTTTCTCATTCGTCTTTGAAGACTTCATCGTCAGGCCTAGCATCGTCAAGCTTCGATCGAGGTACTTTTCGTTTTAATCCATCAATTCTATATTCACATCACAGTACTCGTCACAAGATTGCGATTGTTTTTTAAATTTTCTTGTTCATTTGAGAGAATTGGAGGGTGGAAATTGTAATTTTCGTGGGTTTGAGTTTGGGGAAGTGTTTGATTTTTGGTTTTGTGGTAAACTTGAAAACTGTGGTTTTGGTGGGTCGGGTTTGGTTTCAAAGCATAGAAGCTGAAATATTGTTGGAAAAGAGAAGGAAAATTTTTAAGGTTTGATTGAAATGATTTTTGACTTGGATTGAGTTTTCCTCTGTTTGGTTTCTGTGAAAACTGTGGATAAGGGAAAGAGAAAAGAATTGTTGAACATTATGTTGCATGTTGATTTTAAGAAAATTCGCCATGAATAAATTGAAATATATGCCTTTTTTCTTTATTCTTTTCAAGAAGGATTTGAGATTGTAGAACTCGATTCTGTATTAATTTTGGCTTAATCGTTTTAGTTGTAGGGTTTGGTTAGGCAGGGTTTTGAGCTTTAGATATGCAGATTGCTGATGCAGAATATATAAGTAGACTTTGAAGGTTTCACTGCTTTATCAGAGAAAATGCTGGAGGGTACAAAGTTTACTGGAATTATAGGGCTGAACAATAACCATGATAACTTTGATATTTCACAAAATTTTTACCATAAGCTTGGCGAGGAGTCCAATATGTCAATTGACAGTTTTGGGAGCTTGCAAATGAGCAATGGTGGTGGGTCTGTTGCGATGTCAATAGATAACAGCAGTGTTGGATCGAATGATTCCCACACTCGCATTTTGAACCACCAAGGGCTGAAGCGTGTCAACAACTACTCAGTTGCCCTGAGTGGTAATCGGGGGAGAGTCCCGCATTGTCTGAGTGATGATGCACTGGCTCAAGCTTTAATGGACACTCGTTTCCTTACAGAAGGGCTTGAGAATTTTGATGAGTGGACAATTGATTTGAGGAAACTTAATATGGGAGCAGCATTTGCGCAAGGGGCTTTTGGAAAACTCTATAAAGGTACTTACAATGGTGAGGATGTTGCTATCAAGCTTCTAGAGAGGCCAGAGCATGACCCAGAGAGGGCACACTTGATGGAGCAACAGTTTCAGCAGGAAGTTATGATGCTGGCAACATTAAAGCATCCAAACATAGTTCGCTTTATTGGTGCATGTCGTAAACCCCTGGTGTGGTGTATTATAACTGAATATGCAAAGGGAGGTTCAGTTCGGCAGTTTTTGACTAAGAGGCAAAACCGATCAGTGCCTTTGAAATTGGCTGTAAAGCAGGCGTTGGATGTCTCTAGGGGTATGGAATATGTGCATGGGCTTGGTTTGATTCACCGGGACCTGAAATCAGATAATCTTCTGATTGCTGCAGACAAATCAATTAAGATTGCGGATTTTGGGGTTGCTCGAATTGAGGTGCAGACTGAAGGAATGACACCCGAAACAGGGACATACCGCTGGATGGCGCCGTAAGCCTCCTGACTCTTTAGCGGCCTTAATTTTTTGTTAATTTTTTTATCTGGTCTTAATTTTTGTGATAATGGTCTGCGGAGCTCACACTAGGTCCATAGTTTTTTTTTTTTTTCCTCTTTTTCTTGTTGGATAACTCTGCCTATTCAACTATTTTAGAAAACCTTATACTTGACGTGTAGATTAGCATGGATTGATCCAAAGATTTCCAAATGCTTTTCATTCTGTTAGCTAAATATAACGACTCAGTGTTCATGCTCTTTTTCTTATATCCTCCTCCTCGGGCCCTAGGTAGTTTTATGATACTGGATTCCCCAATTATGGTTATGTTATATTACTTGGATTTCAACATCACTGGGAGATGGATATCATTCTTTCTTAGTTGTTGCGTGCTAAATTTGAGAATATTTATGCCATGTTGATCGTGCTTCCTAGAAGAAGTCTGCTACTTGGGCCTTTCTTGCCCTATTCTGCCAATTGATCATATTAGAGCCATTTCTCCCATGACAAAATTAGAAGTTGCAATTTGGTTGTTCCACCTTTATTGTTGGTTGCTCCTGTTAATACCCATTGCAAGAGTACTCTTTTTCATGGTTGATAAGTGAACTCTTCCTGAACGTGGAGAAGTTTTTAGAGAACTGACATGGAAGGTTGATATTGGTCAAGTGGACTGTATGCTTTTACCTTTACCCACAATAGGCTCTGATACATTGGTACTGTTTTTTTTCCATCTCATTATTCTAGATGTAAGAAAGGGATGCAGTTATAGCACGCCCCTAAGTTACTGTACTCTTGCACCTCCAAATATGGTAAGTGTCCAACATCTAAGGAAACTAAAGTTTGACTGTACAGAGGAGTTATTCTTAAATTGTGTCACATTGTTGCAATAAAGCATTGCCAAAATCATGCAGAATTTGTGTGCACGGTGAGACTTTCAATTTCTTCTTTCTTTTGAGCATGCCTCTTTTGTTAAATTTTCTGTTGAGTTATGATAGGAGGATGCAGCTTGAAAGCTGGTGGAGATATCTAAAAGAAGTTCATTTCTGGTATATATCGCTCACTATAATTTATCAAAATCAACTTGAAGTTGGTTGATATACTGCTGTCTCTAGATAAGGGTTGAAGTTACTAATGAAGATTTAATGGTCAGCTAGGAAACATGGATACTTGCCGGGAGGCAGTGTTGGACACATGTCCAGCACGGATACGCCTGGGACACAACCGAGCACGTGTGCGACACTTCTAAAAGTGCCCTGAATAGAAAAATAAATATTTTTGAGTCGGATACGAATGGGATATGTGGTGGATGAGGGAGGGACACGTATGGGATACTTCGGAGATACTTCTTATGAAAAAAAAAAAGATACTTTGGGGATACTTCTTAGATGGTCACCCTTGCTAAAGTTTTCTCAAGCATTGGGCTTTGCTGAATGGACCTTTTAACTTATAGGGCCTAAGGAGTTTGGCAACGAAATGAATACCCAACAATACTTGTTTATGCTGATAGTGCTATTTATTATGCGATACCCCTCATGCTTTACTACCGTGACATTTTTCTATATAAAATTATGTTTGGTGAGAACGTTACAAAGAAAAAAAAAAGAAGCTTTGTAAGAAGTTTTATAAAAAATGTTGTATGAACAATAACATTCACTATAGATACCAAAATGATCATGAATGTACTTGCTTGTGGAGGTAAGTCGAGGTGGACTCAGGGTCGGTCGGCCCAACAATATGAAAAAAAAAAGATTGGGCTTTAGGCCCCAATTTTTTAAAAGGCTCATAATTTTACGTACATTACTAGCCACAAAAAAATTTAAATCTATTAAATTTGAAGTCCTAAAATAAGCCCAAAAAATTGAGTCTAATCAAAATTTTTATTGCAGTAATTTAGGCCCATGATCCTATCCATAACATCAAAAATCTAAAAAACAGAAGTTAAAAAAAAAAATAAAAAAATATTCAAAGGTCCATTTATATTTACCCCAGCCCATTCTCTCTCTTTGGTAAAAAAAGTAAAAAACAGAAACAAAAGTTGAAATTAAACACGCACTCCCTCTCTCTCTCTCCGGTAAAAATAAAAGCAATAATTAAAATCTCTTTCTCGATAACACTAGCACATCTTTTTTCTATCCAACTCTCACATAAAAAATTGAAAATAAATTAAAAATTAATAGTAAAAATAAAAATGTCTCATTTAGTGTTTTCGCTTTAAGCTCAATGTTACCTTGAGCTGCCCCCGAGTGGACTTATCAATTCTGTTATTGAACAGCTTTCCCATTAAAAAATGTAAAATTAGGCAACAAAATCTTTGAATAGCCCATTATAATAGGGAAATTATTTAATAGCCTTCTTTGAAAATACAAGATCAACTTAGAATTAAATGTTTTCTATCAAAACTTATTGCAAGGAAAGAGTGCCCTGTTGGATCTAAACAGTGCCATATTCAGAAAGGAACTTCCATAAAGAGAAAGGAAACACCAAAAGAGTGCCCTCAAATAAAGGGGAAGGGACATTTGGGTCGGAAAATTTCATAGGTAATAGTCCCTATAGTCGTCATGAAATCCCCTTTGAAACTTACCAATGTTACAGGCCTATTACTTAGAAACCCTAAAGCTATCCAAGTCATCTGCCTTCTTCAGCGTTGCAGAAATCTTCGTTAAGGGCCTTGAATGGCTTCCTTACAAAAAGCAATTGCCTTCATCAAAACTGCTAAATATATCCAAGGATGCAATCCATACTTGTAAAAAAACATCTCAGAAAAGCTACGAACCTTGAGAGAGAAACATAGATATAATGTTAGTCTTTGTGCTCGGTCACCATTATTATAAATGTTGTTTTGAGTCGATGACTTGGTAAAAGACCCATAGATACAAAAATATAAAGGGGGTTCTATTTTGACATGAAAAGGATATATCCATATGTCACTGATTCATATTTATGATATGATAAAATATGGCAAAAGCTAGGTGGACAAAGATGTTGTGCTCAGCTTGAAATACAATCATGAAGTTGAAAGTACTAGAGATTCTTAGCAGCATACCATCAGGAAAACTTCCTTGACCAATTGGTTAGATCAAGAAAGCAGCAGTAACAGCTGCAATAGGAGCTGCATATGCAACAACAATCCAAGGTTGCATACCTAGAGGAAAACTAAGTTCCTACTCACTACCATAACGTAGATATCTGTTTGTTGGAGTATTATATTAAATGTGTCTTCCAGTGAACATCAAAGAAAAGCACTTGTACCTACAACAAATGATATATAGGTGAATGACTTCTACCTATTTTCAAGTAGATTAGGATTGCTAGATGGCTGAAATGTGAAGGCAGCGTATCTGTATGTATATTGAGGGTTCACTAAGGTGACCCTAAAATGCCTGGATGCTTCGTAAGCAACAGTGTGCTCTTTGCACTTTTTTATGCCTTTACTCCCTGTACCTCATGCATCATTTTACCTGTTCTACTTTTGGACAACCAACTGCTTCTTTGTTATTGGATTATTGAGACCATACACATGACTATTTGTTGCATGTTCTTTTTAGGTTGAACCATCTTGTGCTTATTAAGATACAGTGTTTGCCTTATAATAATGGTGATGTGATGATTTATCACCTGTATTATTTGCTTAACTTCATTAATATGCTTCTAGAAAATTTTTTTACTTTTAATTAACTTGTCATTGTTCCGAAGTGGATAGTGGATACAAGTCTAACCATAGTTCATATGTTATGTGTTGCTGTGTAGTTTGTTTTTCTCTGAACTTTTCTGAGATATTTCATCTTTCATAAGCATTTCATATGTGAAGTCAAAATAATTTAAAGACTTGTGTCGTATGACATGACATTTGGTCTTTAGGTCTCACCTTGCTTTGAGAAAACACTTTTCCTTGTGCTGTCAACTTAAGGCTTGCTTCGGCCTTATTAATTTTGGTGAAGTATTACATATGATGAGATTCGATCTCAAAACGATTGCAGCTAAATTCCTTGAGACTTATGCTTCACATTAACAGGAGGTTAAATACTCTGTCTTACGTGTTTTGTTTATGGAATTTGAGAATGTTTCTCTCTTTTGTATCTCATCAAGTTGGTTGGCCTCATGTAGAAGATAGAGCGCCTTTATTCTTTATTTGTTAATATTAATAAAAGTATTGTTTCCTATCAAAATAAAAAAACTGCTGGCAAATAGAATTGGAGATGGAAGTGATGTCACAGTGGTTTAGTGTAACAGTGGTGGAGGCACTGGCAGCATTAAAGTTGGTAGTAATGTTATGTGGGTTATATTAAATGGTGTAGATACTGATGATGGCATAAGCAGAGCTGGGGTTGCTTGAAGGTGAAGTGGAGGTAGTTAATGTATTGATGGCAAAGCGACAAAATGTAGGATTGGTGGGAGCACGGTAGTGTTGGCATTATAGTGATTGAGCTGGCAATAGCATATTGTCATAGGTTGCCATGGATTGGTGGCAGCAGCATCAATTGATACTTGAATAAAGAAATGGTTCTAACTTGCAACCTTTCGGGTTGTAACATACAATGAATTGATTATCTTTAAGGCTCCTATTTTTCCAGGATTTCAAATCTCATAGAAATTAGGAATCATACCTCATTTTTAGACCAAAAAAATTTAGTAAGAACATAAGCAAATTGTGAATTATAGATTACCTTCTTATGGTTTCGCATAGTGACACATTATTGACTAAAACTTTAGAAACATATACATAAGCCTTGGTTTTGGATCAAACGGAAATGTTAGGAATTCCGTGAAAATTAATGATCAAAAGTCAATATTAATAATGAATAGCTTATTAAAATGACATTTATACCACTATACATATTATATTTTGTTCTCTCTCTAAAATAAATCATTGCCATTCTCTCTCTCTCTCTCTTCATGCACCAAGTAGATTTCAATTTGTATAAAAAATTTTGGAAGAAAAAACACTAAAAATTTTGAAAAATAAAGGGAATGGTTGTATTTTTGATATTATGTTGTTAAGTCCATGACTTGAGCTAATGCACTTTAGTCCTAATCTTGAATGCGAACTGTAGATTTTTAAAATATAGGGAGGTAAGGTATCACACTGGCCCAAACCATGGGGAGGTAAAATATATTCTACTCTGAAAGTAAAATAGTTGTTCTGTATGCATTGAAGGGTAGCATTGGACTTTTAATTCAGGAAATCTAAAAGCTTACTTGGTTCTGATGTATGCTTTTAGCCTATATGTTGTGTTGTGGGCTACTTGAATGAATTAATCCTTTGAATTTTGCAGGGAGATGATCCAGCACAGGCCCTACACACAGAAAGTTGATGTTTATAGCTTCGGGATTGTTCTGTGGGAACTCATCACAGGAATGCTTCCCTTTCAGAACATGACTGCTGTGCAGGCAGCATTTGCGGTTGTCAACAAAGGGGTTCGTCCAAACATCCCCAACGACTGCCTGCCGGTTCTTGGTGACATCATGAGCCGATGCTGGGATGCTAATCCTGATGTCAGGCCACCCTTTACTGAGGTTGTCAGAATGCTCGAGGATGCTGAGACTGAGATCATGACAACAGTCAGAAAGGCACGTTTCAGGTGCTGCATGAGCCAACCTATGACTGCGGATTGATGACAAATAAGTGGAAGTTATAATTGGTAAGAACAGACAGTACAGAATGTTAGTAGGTATATATATATATATATATATATATATATATAAAAAGCTCAAATGGTCAGCCTTGTGTATCTATCAGGGTTAATTTCTTTCTTCAGATAGAGAAAAAGGAGGAAAGTTGTCGTAAGAATTGCTTGTTTGGTGATTTTTTATTCCTAGGAATTAATGTTTCTGAATTTGTATTGATGGAGATTTTTATGTGTATTTATACAGGTCCTTTCTTGCTTTGTGTTAAAACTGACTGTCCTGTTTAATTTTTTCTCATGTTTGAAAAATAGCAGGTTCAGATATTTACTGGAGAAAGGTTAATGTCCTCCCCTTGGTTGTTATAATAGGTTTTTCTGCTCTATTTCTCTTGGCAAAAGAATTCAAATATACCGGCCTCATGCTCTGGGATCGTCTACTCCGCTGATATAATGCTGTTTACATGTTCATAATGCAGAAAATCTTAGTTGATCTGTATGAAAATATTTACATTTTACCAGCATTGAATGTGGCACGTTGCATCTAAAGTTACCCAGTTGGTGAGAACATAGTAGCACAAAGTAGTAGTTGTGTGAAATATTTTTTGTTGGGACAGCATTCAAAACATGCTTTGGAGGCTGGGATTAAATCTTTACACGGCAATCAGTTGGCGTGATCGATGATGTTTGCCAATTATAAGAGGCTTTGCCATCTTCCTTGCACTACTCTCCTTTCCAGCTACAAAGCAAGTCCTGATGTGTGTTTTTTGATTCAAGTCAAACTTAATTGAGACTTCATTTTCCCTTGTTTGGCGATTTTATTCCCTTGGTGGGAAGAAAAACAGTAAGAAACCTGTTGGTTTCCATGATCAACTCATAAGGTGTTCCAAGTTATGTCATAATATATATATATATCTTTTTCTCTCACATTCAACCTTTGTATTTCAGGGTTACTAAACATCGTTAATGACTGGGCTTGTCAACGGATTTGAAAAGGCTATTGAAAGTTAGACCGACTAGTGAATGCAATTCATTTTCTGCTGACCCAGTTATTTATAGAATTCGACACCTTCTGACTCTACAGGTTTATCGGTTAGACCATAGAGGGCAATTTGCTCTTTGTTTCATGCATTGCAAAGACCTAAAATCAAGTCTCATCAACAACATAGCGATTCTTTTCTCCTTTACCCTTATGGATAGGCTTGATTCACCTGTGTACATCAAAAAGCCAAAAAAAAAAAAAAAAGAATCAAGACCCTCATCGACAATTTATTTCAAGAATAGCTACTCCAAGGCCAGGTTTAAGGGAAGCTCGACAACAAGCAAAGAACTCAGGAGTGAACCTCCCCATCTTCCAAGCATCTTCATTGAAACAAACCACTTGCATTTACAATAAACTGCTTCCTTGTGTTCATTTTCTTTGCTGGACATGGCCTTGAAAACTGTCAATGAAGCATAGTCAAAAACGCATCTTGAACAAGCATTAGAAAAGAACCCCAATGCTCCACAACTCTAACCAAACCATTTGGGCATTTCGAATTAGAAGACAGACGAAGCTGCCCATGCTAATTCTGGATATATGCATTCCACATGCAAGCAGATATTTCACTTCGCTCATTACATAACAAACTTTTGTAACTACGCATTGCTGCATTTTTTCATTCAATTGCACCTTGAATCGGGAATTTTACAACTTTCCTTGAGCATAATGTTAATTAACTGTCCTGCACTAAAACAAAAATCTGTAAATTACAACCAAGAAGGCGACATGCACGTAAGATGCCCAGACCCCTCCAAAAAAATTTCACTTACAATTGCCTCCGGGTGCCTGGCACCACCGATCTTCAACAGAACAATTAGAAGATGATACAAAAGATTAGTGTCCCATAATTTCAGCCTGCCTCTATGCCTTAGCCAAATGTCACCCATCTGCTTTTGACAATTCCCAAATTGAGCGAGGTTTTAGTCCACATACAGGCTAACCAGGATGACATAAAATACAACCTCAAAAATCGCTGCCAGAGGGGTGGGGTGTCTGATTAGAGACGTCAAACTAGATGCCCAATATAACTACATTTAACACCTTCGGGTTGTCATCTGTCAATACACTGGACACTAGTGCCCACTACTCTATCCTGTTTTGGGCACGTCTTTACCGTCTTCCAACTGTAAGGCCTCAGAAAGGTTATCAGACAGTTGCTTTATCGAAGCATCTTCAACTGAATCATTTTTTGTTAATAAATGAACTCGCTGTCTGACTTTCTTCCCCTGCACAGCTTTCTCCCTCTCGTCATAAAAATTGAAATCATCAAGGATGGATGTCTCAGCATCATAATCCTTAAAAATTTTCAACATATCAATACCATGTCCCAGTTTCACCTGGAGAAGAAAAGTTTTCATTTGAAAAAAATCAGCATCCACAAACCAAAGTCAAATGGGTGTGTAAAATAAATCAAAAATTACTTCCAAGTATTTACCAATGCAGGGTGTATGTATGCAACACACAAACATACAAGTATATATACCTGCGCACACACATGTAGGCATACTGAAAAAATAATATTTAAACCCCTGAAGTTTCTAAAATTACACATTTAACCCCTGAGGATTCCAAAATTGCATATTAAACCACTGAAGTTTAATCTAAGTTTTTGAAATTACAGCTTAGCCCCAAATTTTCAAAAAAATGAAATAAAATAAAATCATTACTTTATTCAAGATGACCAACACCAAGTTACTTGGCAAGACTGATATACGTGATGACAAGATAGATTTACTCCAAACATGAGTTGATTCACTCCAGTTATTAGTGGATTCAATAAAGAAAGTCTAACCAAGTTGGTTGCTATCCTTGGAGTTGTGGTGCCCATCAACAAGTGTTTCAACATGGTAGATATTGATTTATCCTCCTCATCCATTAGCCATCAACAAATGGTTTAACAAGTCCCTACTCCCTGCACCACAAGTTCTTCCACAACCATCCGATAGAATCATGATAAAAAATGGTCTAATGTTGATAAGTCCAAAAGTTCTCATCCTAAATCAATAGTTTTTGATAAGCCGATTTCAAAAGGTATTCCTAACAATGAAGTTAAACAAGTTTTGAAAGTAATTTTTTTAGATGGGTGGTTGCTACTTTGTCACCACCACTTCTTATGCTTTTTTCATCACTATCCTTATGTGTGGAACAAAAAATGAAGGTTATGGAGATTCAATATACAGATTCCTCCCATTGTGGTACCCAATATTATCTCATTGAAGGGAGATTTGGTTCCTATGCCAAGATAGAGGATGTACTTCGCCAACTAATGTTGATTCTCATGAAGTACTCTTGCTATTACAACTTTTCAAAGAATAATATTATTCGGTCGAGAAAAATTGATGGAGATCGACAATGAATTGGATAAGCTTAAATTAAAGAATTGGAAGTTAATATTTATTTTAGTATTATTATATGATTTAGGATTGGCTTGACTAGGAGTGCTTTAGTAATTTTGATAGAAGAGTCTAATTAGAGACTAAATATTTAGATAGAAGAGTTTAATTAGGAAATACCTATTTTGATAGGCTCAATGGTTGGAAGGCTCAATGGAGACAATATTTAATCTGAGCGCTGGATTGAGATCAATGGTATACTTTAAGGGCTAAATGAATAATTTACTTATATGAAGTAACCCCATGTCAACAGATAAATAGTTTTGATGAAGCTTAAAAGGAAGCTCTACCTCAAAATTAAAGTGCTTCAAGAATATGAAAACATCAAAAATGGTATATGATTGCACACAAGATGTAGCCCTCAAAGAAGAAAATGGTGACAGAAAATTCATGCTCGCAACCCAGATTAGGTCAGAAAAGAAGCTTCAAATGAATTGACTGAATTTTCGAGGATGTAATGCGGATCTAGGAACACTTATACATAAATCCAAAGGAGCCTAGCTCATATGAAGGATACTAACATTTGATTGAGAGACAACCCACGTATCACTAACCTTACTTCAGCCGTTATTTAAATTAAAAACCTAGACTAATAAACAAAGTGTCTCAACAGTTTCAGAAGTATAAAATACAGAATTCCACCATATTACATCAAGTAATGTCTACCAGAATTGCAGAGCTTAACAGACAATAGATAATCAAACAATCAAGCTAAATATGCCCAAAAATTAAAAGAGTGTTCGAATTTGAAAGAGAATTATAAATATATAAAAGAAAATATAATAAAAAAAAAAATTAGCAGCAGTTGGAAAAAAGAAAATATATTCTAATTCAATAATACCTCTTGAGAGTCTCGGCTGTGAGTAACTGGCTTGTTTTCATTATTTTCAAGAAGAATATGGCGGAATTGGCTATTGGGTACATCTTTAATAATATGCCACTGGACAGGGAATTGGCCACTCCACCTATCCTGCTGCCAGTAGTCAGCATCATTATCAAAATCAACAGGTCCAACCATTTCAGCTACCCCACAGAATTGTCCACTAGCATTGACCTACAAATAGTTGTGACAAATTTTAAAAGCCAAAAATTATTTTGTCAATTCAGAGCATAAACTGAGAAACATATATAACTATATATACATGTATGTGTGTGTGTAAAATATGCCAATACAGTTCAAATAGCTACCTATCAAATTATTAGAAAAAAGTAAGAAATACATAGTATATTTGCTCGTACGCTGTCATGAACAGTATTTCCATTTCATTCTATCCATGCAAAGGTACACTAATAGCATAGAAGAAAACGCGATGAAATGCAAAGTTTGTGTAGAAAAATATGGACTCATCTAAATAATCCCACTAACTCTACC
The DNA here is from genome assembly GCA_963454935.2 of Ilex paraguariensis. Lineage (NCBI taxonomy): Eukaryota > Viridiplantae > Streptophyta > Magnoliopsida > Aquifoliales > Aquifoliaceae > Ilex > Ilex paraguariensis. Next base: position 353,434 of record CAUOFW020005547.1, read on the forward strand.
ACCATATATCATTTTACGGTCCATGGGATGCAGTAGCCCGCCTAAAAACCTAGGGAATCTCTATCCTTTGTAGGGCAATATTAGAATCCATTGCAGAGCTCACAGACAACCCAAACACAACAGCTGGCTTGCGAAATGCGAATCCAAACAGAAATAGTAAAACTTTAGAATACTTGGGAAATATGTAGTGCAAGGTCCCTATGATGGCATACATTTTCCGTCAGCCTACTAAATGCGTAAACAAGTAGCTTGCTTTCAGCCTCCAATGGTGTCCCAGCAACTATATCAGTAAATGTGCCCTTTAGCAGAAAGTCACATACTCGTATATCACCAAACTTCAATTTGAATGTATCACATGTTTTTCAAGAGATCTTGAGGCCAAGAGCCATGGCTCCATAAGCATGGGTGAATAGCTAGGTAGTGTGCATAAACAAATAACTTGCTTTCATATTCACCAAACTTCATCTAAACAGAAGAGCTCCTAAATCCTAATCAAGATTCTCGTATGACCATTGACATACCCTCTGAGATGCTTCTTGCAATCAAGGACCTCCACCCTAAGTTTAATAGAATTTCCCTGCCTCATTCTATCTTCACAATGACCCTAGTCCAACAATGAGCCCACAAAAGCCAAGACCCTCCCCACCTTCACTCTCAGAAAACTATGTACTGTTCTTAGATATAACACAGTCGTCAGAAAAGTAGGAAAACTATTTTTGAATGGCTTTCATGTCAGTTATTGCACATTAAATGTTTTTAGAATTTGATTTAGGTATCTTCTCCAGAATGTGTTCCTTAACTAATAATCACAGAGGAAATTGTAAAGTCAACTTTTTATTACATAAATGACCCTAATCTTGTTCACGGCAAAAGCTTAATCTTAGATATAAGAACAAGAAATTCTTTTCAGATATTTTCAGAGGTAGTCAATTTTTTGGCGTCGTGGTAGGCTTCTGTTTCCAAGGCGTTTGATGGCATCGTACTTTTTTGTATACTGGCAGATTGGATGGTCTCATGACTCTCATGTGATACATAGTGTTTACAAGCTGAGATTTGTGTTTCATAGATGGATATCTTACCCATCCATGTTGTCAATATCAGTTTTTATATTAATAAAGTTTTCCTGTATCCAATCAAAAAAAGAATCAGGCATTCACTTCAAATGGTCCCTCCTCCTTCTTGGTGATCATGAACAGAAATCCTGCATTTCATGAAGCAAAAGCTCCAGAATTGCCCCAAGCATTTCCATAATGCTTTCAATTCACCAGACAGATATCATAAATAAATAAATAAAAACAAGCAAGAAATTTTGGTAACTAACAGACTTCAACAAACATACCGAAAACAAGAGAAACACTGGACAATTGCTTTTCATCTTTGCTTCACAATAAGCAGCGTGTAATTTTCTGTTTCCAAGAGGTGTGCTGGCCCAAACACTGTATTTTATACTTTTGTGGACGTTGTCTTCGCTGAAAGACTTGATGACAAAGAATTTGGCATTGTCATACTCTGTGAGAAAGTCTGACCGATTGATTAGATCAAAATGAACCACAGAAGTAAATGCACCAGCTTTTCTAACATGTGAAGAGTTCTCTTCATTAGTACTCTTGCCCTTTGGTTTTGAAGCCCTCGGTCCTCTATTGTGATCACGGGCGATATCATGTGTATCAGTAGAAATGCTAGTTGAGTCACGGTCCCTTTCTCGTATTCCACCTTTATCAAGTGTGTGTCGGTTCAGGTGACCAGCTTCCCAATGAGAAATGGGTCCACTACCATAGTTTGAGCTACGATATGAGCCACCCTGTGGGTAGCGTCTAGTGGAGGAACTTGATGCCAATCCATATCCATAAAATGGTGTCTGTTGTTGAGAAAACTGCAATTGAATAACAAGTCAACTTGTAGATATCAAGGGCCAACAAGTCCACATAATATTACAGACTCATAAGTGTTTGTTGCATGATTGAAAGTGACACGATAGCCAGCAAACTGAAAGGTTATTACAAATTATAGTAGTACAATATAGATGCCCATTGATAGCGTTGCTCTAGAAGCAACATGAGCAAATGGTAATTATGCATCTACATAGTTTTCCTAGATCAACATTCGACTAGGCTATATTTAGTTTAGTTGTGCTCACATGGATGATTAGTTGTGTTCAAATGGATCTTTAGTTTCCTAGATCAAACGTAATTATGCATGTTTAGTTGTGTTCAAATGGAATACTTTATATGCTTTAATGATCAAGGAACTCACTCAATAAAAAAATGACCGAGTTCATGAATCATATGTTGAATATTTGAATGTTGATAAAATTTTTGAATATTGGTATTTGCAGTTGAAGTACAAAATGTTTGTTTGTTTAGCTACATTAGTTGAAGTGTTGAATCTTAATTGAACACTTAAATTCTTGATGTGATGTTCTAACTGAGTGTAAAGAAAAAATAATTGGACCAAGTGAGATCAGAACCAGGTGCATATGAAGGAATGGTTCCCTCTCCAGCTTGATCAACAAAACATACCAAATAGAGCAGTTCGGCAGACTTATGTAGCTGAGCCACTCGACCAGCTTATGGTTGACTGGAACACAACCAGCCAACTTAGTCTATTAGTCACAACAAAATTGCATTCTCTATTGGATTTTGACAAGATAATTAGTGAGTGAAAACTATACAAGATTAAAATACCCCTAGATTTAACATTTGACAAAAGTGACCTATGGGCCTTCTAGAAAAGGTAGGACTCCTGACAGAGTACTACTTTGTAAATAACTCTCTACAATGGTAGTTGACAAAAAGAACAATCATAATTCATAAATTATGTGAGTTTTTTTCTTCCAAATCAAGGAACCCAAGTCAGTCAAAGGAAGGGCATCAGTAACTTAAAAACCAACCTGTGCAATATTGCGCTCATAAGGCCCAAGTATGCCAACTGGTTGGGGATATAATGCTGCAGATGTCAATGGAGAGATATAGCTGCCAATATCCAAGAGACTAGACTGATTTGACAGTTGTTCTCCAGATCCAAAATGTGAAACGTATCTTGATCTTGTCCCATAAAGCACATTGCCACTGATACCCTCTTGGCCACTGTTTCCTGGAGTAGTCAGCTCAGTTGGAGAAACAGAAAGAGAAGAAGTAATATGTGGCATGCCTGGAGAAAGTGGCTGCGGGAAGTAAGGTGGAGACACTGGAATTTGATGTGGAGAGTAAAGCTGGCCATCTACAATTAGTGGGGGCAGGCTGGCGATGGGGGAAAACTGTCCATATGCCATCTGGGTATCAAAGCCATAACCAGAATGGAACAAGAGTGAAGAATTATCATTGTACATTACCTACACGAGGCAAAAATAAGAAGGAACTTAATCGGAGTTCTGTATATAGAACAAAGAGAGAAAGATGGTAAACAAAAAAGTATGAAACATTTATCTTCACCGGAGGTACAACTTGCATGTTGTTGGCATTAATATAGTTAGACAATTCACCCAAATAACCCCTGCTGTTGTCATAACCTGAAGCTCGGGCAAAAATAAGATAAATCACCCATTAATAGTTATTATGCATAATTACAGGAAGAAGCAGCAGAACCACAAACAATTACCACCGTTTTATCACCCAACATAACTGAAAGGTGAGTCCAAGTTTTAGAGTTTCAAATCAAAACTATATCTACTTTGGATCAAAGAAAAATCAAGATACTTCAAGTTCTTTTCATTTATATCCTTTAAAGCTCAAAAAGTTTCCCAGAATAAAATGTCGAGATTTAAAATGTCAACGTTTACAGATTTACTTAAGTGATATATATTGAGTACCAACACAATAAGTAACTAACCTCCATAAGAAAAAGTTTGCTCCTGAGGAGAATAAGTATTAAATGGGTAGACAGTGGTTAGTGCTGCACTTGTAATCAAAACTTCGGGCTGATCCGTGACATTCTTTGAATTCCGTCTGATGGCTGCACCCGGAGAAGGATTCGCAGAAATTATCCTTCCATCTTTGGGCGAAATGGGCTGATACATTAAATTCAAATGAAGTACTAATGCAACCAATAGCCTATGCCAAAAATAAAAAAAAAATTGCAATAGAATGACTAAAAAAGCATAATGTGATAGCCAACCAAGTACCTGTTCCATTAATTTATCAGGCGCAAGAGTTCTCTCACCTACATTCATTGCCAAAATCAGTGAATTGGTAGGATACATAAAAGAAAACGTACTAGTTTTCACCTTTCCCTCATGGTACATGTACGCTCTCGGTCATTGAGGAATACTTAGGCTTAGAGGGTGGTCCCCCTTTCTTGCGTAAAAGGGATCAGAATTCGAACACCCCGCGTTTTACTGGGAAGGATCGAACCATGGGAACAAATCTACTCACAATGCACTATATAATGCCAAGAAGAATAAAATGATGGAGGAGGTTGCCTGAAACTATATAATGTTATGCAAGATAGACATTCCTTGCAGGTATATAAACTTGTCTCAAAATTAATTACCTAACTTAATGAAAAAATGAAAAATTTTAAAAGTGTACCCATATTGAAAGAAAGTAGCACTAAGCATTTAGACACTAGACAGCATCTTTTACCGAATCCTGGGAGCTTACCTCAAAACGCAAATCCAAATTCTACTTGTCACACATGCAATACCCAAAAGAAAAGTAAAGAAGAAATCAACTCTAGTCTTGATCAGGAGTATCAACTCTAGTTAAGCTGAATTAATCCTGCTGATACCCCCATTGCTCAGGGCCTGGCTTAACATTTAAGAAGAATGTAAGTTTATAAATCAGCAGCGAACAAAGTGTATGAATGTTGATCAATCAGCTGAAAGAAGTAGCTTATTTGTTAAGCTAATTTTTGTGTCTAACTTCTCTCATGACCATGTCGTCACCCAGCGCACCCAATTGACAGAGTTAACATCAAAGCCACAGGTGCTCTCTGTTTGTGCAAGCCAGAAGCTTCTCATGGAATCCAAACTTTTGCAAAGATTTCCATTAGGCAACTCACTGATGACAGCAACACTACACTTGACAGTATAGTATTTTAAAGTAACTACTAAGTATTTTTTTTCAATTTTGTAAGAATTTATCTGATTATTCATTATACAGGGAATATTTACAACCTGGCTTAACTTGAGGATAAGAAAATAGATGACTCAAGTAGTGAGAAAATTGCTGTGGGTGCACACAGAGTTTTAAGCCCAACGACAAATAAGGGAAAAAAAAAACGACCAGAAAACAATGAAGAAAAATAGGATTTCTGAGTGGCAGGAAAGCATCAATGTGTTATGGGATAATGAATGATCTCTTGGGCAATGACAAAATGTTAAGATTCTCCGCCTAGCAGTAACTTAGTTGGCCGAACCCAATGAAACAGGGATCGCACGGTGCCGGGTGGCAAGAGAGGGATGTAACAAAATATAACAGACCATAAATTTAGGTGGAAAAATATTTTCTTTGATCCAATTTTTAGATATTCCGGACTACCTCTCAACCATAATCAACCCAAAAAAAAAAAACAGAAAAGAATCACAATTCCAGCTCACTAAACTTTAGCACAAATGATTCAACATGCGCAGAAAACCCACCAAATCCCTTCAATCTCAGTTATTTCATACCTAATCAAACGCAAACAAAAACCCCGATCATCCAATCTTTACCAATTCAATTCCACACAACAAGAACTCAATCACACACACACACACATGAGAGAGAGAGAGAGAGAGAGAGAGAGAGAGAGAGAGAGAGAGAGAGAGAGAGAGAGAGATACCAGCTGATGAGGTTGGGATTGAAGTCGACGCAGAGACTACCCGATCCAATCCCTGTTGATTGGCGTCCTCCATCAATGACAATTCCTATTTTTTCTCTGGCGGCACAGTGAAAGAGAATTCAAAATTAATTGAAAAGAGAAGGAAAAAGGAAAGAAATCAACTCAAATCTCCGCGGGAATTGTATAGGAGACGACGGACGTCAAAAGAGAGGGTTTTAGGTTATATATACACACCGGTCGGGAGTATTATAGCCAAGGTAGAAATGAAACACAAAAGATATGGCGGTAAAAATAGATTCCAATACATCTATATCCAAATGTGCAATATGGTTTAATTAATAATAGAAAATTTAGGTGGTTAAAAATAAAAATTATAGGTGGGTTATAATTTATGACGGTCATTTAAAAATAATAGGGTTAATTACACCGGAAGTCCTCAAAATATGAGATTTATATTATTTTGATCCTTAAAATATTAAATATATTTTTATGTGGTCCTTCAAACAGATATCATCTAAATTATTAATTGTTTTTAATTATAAACTTGTCACGCAATATCTAAATATGAGAAAAAAAAATTATTTAGATAATTCTTGATTAAATTTTTATCTAAATTTTGATCAAATAACTATCCAAATTACATATTTTTTGTCACGAGCTACTGAAATTTTAGTTAAGAACTATCAAAATTATATATTTTTTTTGTCAAAAGTTACCCAAATTATTTTTTGTCCATATTTAAGTATCAAGTTACAAGTTTATGATATAAAAATCGTTAATAATTTAGACATTGTCTGTTAGATGAACTATATAAAAATATATTCAACACTTCTAGATTTAAAATGATACAATTGAAATAAAAGCGATTAAAATGAGACAGACTTCATATTTTAGAGATCTCTAATACAATTATCCCAACAAAAGATAATAGTTATATTTCATATGAAGACGATTAAGTATGGGTGATATATGTTTTTCATATGGGATTTCATTTTTCAAACATTAATTATAATACTTTATTCTTTGTAACATGATTATTCTTAATATTTGTTAACTTTTTAAAATTTTGGTTACACAAATAACCAAATATAATTTTTTTATTTTTGACAATTCTTAACTGCTTACATAGATGCCTCCTCATTCGCAAAAATGATACATATTTTACAAGTGAAATTTCATACTCCTTACACTTATTATGGTATTATGTCATCCACAACACGATGGTTTTTGGTATTTGTCATTCTTTTCAGATTGATATACTAGTTTAACTAAATAAAATTTCTTAACTTTGATTAATATTAACTTCATACATAGATGTTACATTCGCATGATTACTAATTTATTATATGATTTTTATGCGAACTTTCATATTTTGCACATTAATTATAATATTTTACCATCTACAAAAAGATAATCTCTAGTATTTTTCATCTCTTTAAAGTTCGAAAACTAGTTTAACCAAATAATTGTTTTTAACTTTGATCATTTTATACCCGAATATCGCATCCTAGCCAACGCTATAGGACCACTTGAGCATTGGTTCACCAATTCAGCATATTTTGTCACTTTAAATTAAAATTTTGAGGACTAAAGTGCGACCAACGTTAAACTTAAGGGATCATTTGTATAACTTACCTTATAATATTATTTCCCCTTTTGAGGAGAAACCCTAGCTCCTCAGCGCCCTCTATAAGTACAGTTCAAGCCAACGGTGAACCAAAGCCATAACATTTCGATGCACGAGTACTAGGGCTTGGGGTCTCTAAATTAGGGTTACAGCCGAAGTCATCTCTTTCTGTGCGATTAGCCGATCTTGGAGTTTGTTCCTCTCTCTCTCTCTCTCTGTCTACATAGATTTGCGCGCGCGCGCCCGTGTTATGCTTCAATTTGACACGAGAGGTTCATATGATGATTAGAAGCATAGTTCAAATGATAATCTAGGTGATTATAAATTGAAAGTCTTTCGCTCCTATCTGATGATGGCTCTCTCAGTCTTTTTTTTACAAAATCAATTTTTTTTGTACTGTCCTATTGCCAAACATTTTTGGATTTTGACAAACCAAGTATTGTAGTCAGGTTGTGTAAGAGTTGTATGGATTTCTCTTTTGCCAAACTATGAAGAATCATGTGGATGGATCTGTTGCCAAGCTTCTGCATAGGGAACACACAACCGGGGAATTTGATCGTTCATTGTTGACAGCCCGGTTTAGCTTCTACCAGGAGAAATTTCCATTGTGTCATCATTTTCTCTGTTTGTAGGTTATGAACATGGTTCTCTATTTGCACATAGTTCTTCTTGGGAATCTTCTTGTGATTCCTAGGATTTTATTTGTGCGTATATCGAGCCTATTATCTCCTTTCTGCTTGAGCCTTCTCCAAAACATTCAATGGAGTCGTGCTCCATTGTTATGGATGACATTCACTCTTGAATCAATATGTGAAACTATGGAGGAAAAAAAATTGGGGAAAGGCTAGCATACCCTATCGAAAAAATTATAATTTTATAATTTTAAATTCTAATTTTAAAAGACATATCAATCATGAAAAATTAGGACTGTTGAGTAATTATAATTTTTTTTTCAAGTTATAATTTAATACATAAAAGGTGATAATCGATGCTACCGAACTGAAAAAACCCAAAAAAAAAAAAAAGGATTAATTGTTGTTCTCTTTAAATTTTATTGAATTTGCCTCTCTTTAATGGGTGGATTTGACAGTGGCAGCTGCTAAGTTGATTTGGGCATGAAGGGGAATGGATCACCAAGGAAGAGTTTGCTAGGTGGCAGCTGCGAAGATGAATTTGTTGGCACTGGCAGCTTCCATGGACAGTTAGTGCCGTTCAAAGGAGTGGAGTATGAAGGCGGTTTAACCGACTCTTTGATTGGGATTGCTGTATTTAAAATTTGTAATTCCATTTTGTTAATTCACCATACATAATTGTCTTTCAGATAAATATGACAACATTTTATCGTGAAGGAATTTTGGTCAATCTTTCATTCTCAATATGAGGTTGCCCCTCATTTAGAGTAAAAGTTTCTAACTCTCCTTAAATTTAAATTTGAGTAAAAAAAAATTCAAAAAACTTGTTGCAAACCTTTAATTCAAACTTTTACCAAATAAAAGGAATTTTTTTTTTTACTTAAATTAAGGGAGGTTCAAATTCTTATCCAAATATTTAATAGTAAAATTTTACTATTTTTTAGAGATTCAATGGTCATATTTACTCTTTTTTAAAATTTAAATTTGCTAATATTTAAATTTGGATTTCTCATTCTTTGAATTTAAGTTTGTCTATTGGAACTCTTTGAATCAAATCAAGTTATTCAAATATCTATATAATAAAACATATAGGAAGTTGAATTTTATCCCTCGTACATTTCTCTCTCTCAAACCATCACATTACTTATTTTTATCACATATTCAATCATTTAATATTTAATTAATTTATAGTTTAACATAATTTTTATTTCATATATTATCCATATACGATAATATACATATGTTGAGAAAATTTTATCGAATTACGTATTTTAAAAAAATTTAGTGAATATTTTTAAAAAATAATAAGTAAAAATAAATTTGAATGATGTAATCAAAGAAATGAAGAAATAATTTTTTTTATTTAATATAGTGAGATCAACTTTTTTGGGTTCAAATTTTATGTTTTATCGTGTCTTTAGGCACGGGTTATGACTAGTTAATTTAAATTTAAATAAAAATTTAAGTTAGAGTTAAAAATATTCTTACCCATCCCTTTGAAAGTAACAAGTGATGGTTCTATGTTGGATTAATAATTTTTGATTAATATGTTGGCCAATAATCAATAGATCTTTAGTTCAATAGTCATCCTTGTCTTGTGAAGGATAAGGATTCAAGTCCCCAAGCCAACAAAAAATATAGTTGATTAGTAAGACAGACCTTACTTGCTTGGACGAACTTCTATCGAAATGTAAGTTCTAATTTAACTGGTATTTAAGTTGAAGAAGTAATTCATACACTCGAGATTTATCTTTAATTCTATTCAGATTCATGAGCTTAAACCATATAAGTACACCTCTAGATAGTCGGGAACATATCAGAGATTTTTCTTGTTACCCAAACAATTATGTTTGAATAATTATTGATAAAACATTTTGTAAGAATCAAATCATCTTGTTTGTGATTTTTTTTTTTAGCTATAGAGTGATTGTCTACGGTTGCGCCAACTACTTCCTCAAGTTTTGGATACCATAACTTAAGTTAGTCTAAGGACATGTCTCCTGACGACTATTCCTTCGAGCTCTAAATTGACCATTATAACTCAAGATAGTTTAAGGACATATCTTTTAAAGAACAAAAATCACTGATGTGAGAAGTATCAAATCTAAAATAGCTTGTAAGAAAACGAGCAAAGATTCGTTTTGCTTGTGTTTGGGGCATAAACAAACACTCATCTTTTGCATAAACTAACAACCTCACTACAGATGCTTGTAGTAAAAATTTAAGAAAATATCAAATTGTACAAGTATTTATACGATATTAGAACAAAAAAAATGAATATAATAAAAAAATGATTTCTTTTCCATTATACTAGGTAAACCTGCTACACACCTCTTTTAACTTCAGACTCCCTAAACCACCTTTAAGCCTTAGAATTGATTGTACAAGTTGTTCATCAACTTGCATATCAGACATGCTCAACTCCAGTTCAAGTTGAAATCAATGAGACCAAGGGAGATACCCTATGGAAGGAAACGAACTGATCTAAGAATAGGCATGTAAAAGGATTACATATACTGATTTCCCAGTTAGTTTCAAGGGAGAGATCAGGTTTAAAATAAATAATCACGATTTACTCCGATGATACTTACTTGAGTGTTAACACACACAGATAAAGATAAAGTGAAGCTTATTGTATTGCTACTGTATTCGCCAACACTATGGTGTTATCAAGTGTCGCTCAGCCTCCTCTCTGATTATGCAAGTCCTACTGGTGTCACAGCAACAGGACAACTGAAACTAGATAAACGAGCTATGCCCTCCACCAAGAGGGATTCTTGGCTTGAATACAGCAGATGCCATTAAGCAGGGGCAATGCTTGAAGCCAATACTCTGGAAGGAGGAAATGAAAGATAAGAAAAGAATGCTTTAAGGCACAAAAATTTTATACATAGGAATCAATGAGAAACTGCCGTTGTGGAGGTTGAACTGAAACATGTTTGTAGCTGAAAAGAAAGCAAAAGTAATTCCTGTAATAGCCACGCAGCATGACAAATAGGTGAAAAACAAAATATTATAAACTGAAGAAACCTAGACTACTAAGTAAGCCCAAATTGGGAACTTGAGATCATGGGTGCCAAGATAGGAAAATGAGCCAAAAATCCCAAAAAACTTATTTGAGAAACAAAAAAATAAATAAGCGAGCAATCTTATTTAATTGTTTTTCTTGGTAATGGGAGGGGAAAAGGGTGTTATATATGATAGTGAGAGTCTCTCTCCTCAATCTCGAGAAACTAATCACTTCCTATCAAAGCACATGAATTTTATTGTGACAAAAAAGGTAGGTCTATGTCTACGTGCGCAAACATCAATGTCCAGAGTACTGATCAATTAGTCAGCAAAAACATAAAATGAAAAACAAAAAGCAATACATGTAGATGTTCAAACAAGCAGTAGAATAACCAATATTTCACGAGCATTTGAATGCAGAGTTATGCAATAATAAAGCTGAAATAATGGGCTCTTTTTTGTTTCTAATTTTTTTTTACTTAATTTTTGTCTGATGGAAAAGAAAGTCTAAACCCCATAAATGTCTGGAAGTGCAGATCCAGATATGTCTGACATGCAAAAGGATGGGCACAAGTTGCAACAAAGGACATGATTCTAATATGAGTATCACTAATTCTCTGAATGGTTAAGGAGATCAGATGTTAAGGCCGGTGCACAGCTTGCTACAGATGTGGTAATGCCAAATAAATATCACTTGCAAGAATCAGAAAGAGAAAAGCTAATAAATACGGATATCTATGTACCGGAATGCTTAGTAACAGTGCATGAGGATCGACTAGGACAGGAAGGCCCCTTCTTGCAGCAACTGGGATAGTCTTTAAAGACAGAAGAGCCTTTTGCGCTGATAATTTAACATAATTTGAACATGAACTAATCTTCCCTGTTGCTTGCCCTGGTTTACTAGATAAGAGAACTCCTTGTCGTTTACTTTCCACATGCTGACACTTTGACAACTCTGCAAGATAGAGCCAATCAGCATCAATCATGTGACGTACCTCAGCTACCACGTCACAACCAACCACACAAGACCCGCAACAATCTTGCTGACACTCCACTTTCAAGCCCAGGTCACAGTCAACCTCATCTGCAGAAAGTGCATCACAATAATTTTTCTTGCCCAGTTTCCAAGAGACCATGAATCTATCCATGAAGTAGCCAAATTTCCCAGGATGAAGTCCTTTGCTCACAACAGCACTGGCAGATTCTATTACATTCTTTGCCTTGTAGTCAGACATGACTTCAATTTTAGACTTGAAATGTCTACTCTCGTCTCTCTGCAATAAAATAATGTTCCTGTAGGTAGGCCCACTAAGAATGTTACGTCTTTTGGCTTCAACTAGAACATACTCAGAAGATGTCACATCCAAAAAATGCACATCTGAGGGGTCTGGAATCAACCGATCTGCATATGATTTTCCTTCTGCTGCAATTTGCTCCACCTCACTTGGAATAGAGCAATTCTGGCCTTCGTAAGAGTGTTTGTGAAATATCTCCATTTTTGAAGGCAATGATGAATCAACGGAACAACAAACCAGGAGTCTAGAACCTTTAGAGCCCGGAGACGGACAAAGGAAACAACCAGCTGCTGTAAAGGATGTCTGCAAGGTTGCCAGAACAGACCTGTTAATTGATACAACCAATGAACATTTGGTTATTTGAAACTTTTAAAAAGTGGACTTTTGGGCATACAAAAAATCAAGTTCATGTGTGCAATCTTCAAAAAGAGGAAAACATCCAGATATATATCATACTGACTAGTGTGGTCAGGCCTGCAACATTAAATTCAAAATTTTATGCAAGGCGAACCAAGCGCCTTCCGAAAATTCCTCTCATTATTTTACTTCTGAAAGGACAAAGAAATTGATATTTCTAATTTACAACAAGGATATATGATATTAATTAAATCATTGTGATACCCTGTCAGAGTGGAGGCATATAATAAAAGTACGCATTATTATAAAGAACTGCATTATTAAAGAAACACCATCTCCCCCCCCCCTCCTCTTTCTTTCTTCATTTTTCTTTTGCACATTGTGTATATGTGGACCATTTTTTTTTTTTTTTTTGGGGGGGGGGGAGATTAGAATATGGGTGAGTTGAAAGGAGAAGTTTAACAGAACATAGTCTGAAGAAAAAGAAGAGGACAGGGGTTCGGTCTAAACGTCAAACAAAAGAGTATAAACCATTCGCTCTTCACAAGGATATTGGTCAAACACAAGACTAACATAAATAATGTGATTGACTTATAGCAGATGACCTCTGATTATAGGCAATGTAGCTATAATGTTACACTTCCAATTCCAAATCAGATTATTTCCACAGAACCTAGAGTAGAACTTCAGCATGCACTAAATGGGCAAATTTGTTGCACCTGAAAAGTTTCATTTTTTTCTTTCATGGTATCATAATATATCACGACAGAAGTACAATGAAAGTCTAAAAGTGGTAGATGAGATGCACCTTGCATAGGGAAGTACGAATGTAGTCCAATAGCAACTTCAATGCACTACCCCGAACTGGCTTGTGCCTTTGTGAGATGAACTGATATATGAAACATCATTAGCAAGTTCATGAACAAAAAGTCCTTAAAAAAGGAAAAAATCAACATAAAAGACATCAAGCGTCACAGCCAAAGAAAATTCTAAAATGGAAGTACCTGCAATACCAAGGAAACAAACTTGGACAGGCATAAATCCTCGACTTTTGATGGATTGAGAATTTCCAAATCAACGACAGCATAGCCTTGCTACAAAAAATGAAGTGGAAAGCGAAAAGTGAAAAACAAAGAAAGACAAAAGATAAAGTCTGGGATTTATGATAACTACTTGATAAACAAATTTTCAAGATTCTTAGGTTCTTGTTATGCCTCCTTGCTTGTGACATCATGGTAGTATGCTTCCTAATCCTATTATATCAATTTACTTATTCCATATTTGCATTATCTATCATTATATCCTTTTACAGTTGACCAAAACAAGAAACTGAAAGGCAAATTAATAACATAGAACAGAAGCATCAACTAAATCTACTTACACAAATACAGTGCAATCAAAGTGTAAAAATCATGCACTATAAATAGAAAAGGATCACAGCGTAGTCACACGATACTTACAGGCATGACAGTCACAGCCTTGTTTAATAAATTACGACAAATTTGGTCAACATGCAACCGTGTTCTCCGACAGGCAGATATAACTGCTTGTAATTCAGAATTGAAGATCGCTGTAAACCAAGAAATAGTAGTATTATATGTCAAGCCTTGCACACATCTGCTTGCAGCCAAATAACTCACCACAGAAGAAAAGGATGGTAAGATAAGTGTCGATAATATAAATTGAAAAGCTCAACGTATTGGATTACTTGAAATAGCAAAACCCCTTAATGAATCTTAATATGAAGAGAAACAAAGTCCAAATATTAAAGCTGTCGTCTCAATTACCACGCACCTGATGACAAGTTTTTCAATGACATACGGATCCTATTACGAGCAAACAATGCACTTTGATTTGTTGGATCTTCCACCCATTCTTGATCACCCCCTTGACATATCTGCAAGACAAACAAGGATGCATTCAGATAAACTTCTTAAGAAACTAAATAGGAAAGAATTTTATCACAAATAGCATAACCACTTCAAAGCTTCTCCAAGGAAACAAAAGCTAGACATCACAATTTGACATATTTTCACTCGTTTGGTTGCAATTCTGCTTTCACAGTTTGGCTGGCCAGCATACCAAGGTTTCTTGAGTAGAATTATCTTCCACATTGAAAATGTTTACAGTAAAGACTACCAACAAACTGGAATTCAAGTTATGTTCTACGATAAAGTAGGTATGAATTGAAGGTATTGCGCTAGAGAAGAAAATAGTTTTGGTATCATTGACGCATAAAACATGACAAACCTTGTACATGTCGCCTTTTGAGTACTCCAAGAGTGGTCGCACTAATAGAATGCCATGCCTGCTTGAAGCTTCACCATCAAAATCTGAACATTTAGTGAACAATTGGGAAGTGAATGCCATGCCAGCAAGTCCAAGCACACCACTACCACGAGATAATCTGAGAATGAATAACTCCGCCTGCATTATGCTTGTAAGCTTTTGTTTCTTATCATGATGGGAAAAAACATTCAGCCACATCCATAATAGCATAAGCCTGCTATTTCTTTTCATTAATTGCTGATTAATTCATAGATTTAAAATTACATATGGCCCAAACCTGGTCATCTGCGTGATGTGCTATTAATAACACGCCAATCAGGTGTTGAACGCAAACATCCTGTAGAATTTGATACCTGAAATTTACAAATCCATAAAAAGGAAACTTAAATAACTCGCAATCAAGAACAATCCTAGTGGAACATAACTTGATAATTTTGCCAAAATTACCTCTTATCACGAGCTGCTTCTTGTAAGTGACCCTGGTTGGGCTTACCATTTGACCATTCACAATGAGCAATCTCACATTTGATTCCTACAAATGACCTAAATTAACCAGCTAATGTAGTCAAATAAAGTTCAAATGAGCGAAGTTACTTGGGAAGGCATTTATACCCATATCCATAACTCGACGGCAAACAATGCTCGCTTCATGTTTACTCTCAGCACGGAATCCATGATCAACAACTATTGCCAAAAGTCCACCAATGAACCCACTGCTCATATGGGAAGCAGCATTTAGGCCATCACTCTTCCATCCGGCAGCTAATACACACAGTGCCATACTGTCTGGGCCACCAGAAACACCAATAGCTGAAAACAAAACGATTATCAATCTCCTGAACCTATGTGTATCTACATTCTTTGAATGTTAACTGTGTATATATGCTATCCAAACCAAATCTTATGTCCCAATTATTTCGTACATAAGATATACACTCATTTAATTAAATATTTTCATATTTTTTCTTTTTATTTTGTTCAATATTAATTTCGGTCTACCCCACTCCTAGTACCATTAATAAAAATTCTATCACCGGTGCCCTGTATATATGCTATCCAAAGGTCCTAAATTATGATTGATCCAAAGTTCAAAGCTTTGACCTTCCTTTTCTTTCCCTGCAACTTCACATGTCAATGTCCTTTACAGAGAAAGATAGGGAAAATTTTAAAATGAGATCAAATTTTTAAATCCCAGATGGCCGGCCTAAAAAGAAAGTTGAAATTTCTAATCTGATGGTTTCTGGTGGGTAAACTCAGTTGTTGCTAAGAAAAATAAAGGAACATACAAAACAGAAAAAAAGTGAATGAGACAGAGAGAGATTGGGGGGGGGGGGGAGACTGACCAATACGGTGATGTGGCTTGAGACCGGCCATAGCCATTCTCTTTGCGAAAGCTTCTCTGTACGTCGACATGTCGATTGGGTCATGTTGCTGGTAATTGGAGCAGCAGCAGAGAAAGCGAGTGGAGGGAGAGCACCGTAGGTGAGTCGAAGCAAATGGGTTTTCGAGGCCTTTGGTTAGTGTTGAGAGTGAAACCCTAGATATGGAGGTTAGTATCAATTGTGAAGTGGTTTTACTCTGTGAAGAGACGAGGAGTCCTCGCGCCATGTACTGGTGAGCCGTGATACGTTATGCGCTTTGAAGTGGAGAAGATAAAATGACGGTGTGACTGTGAAAGGTTGAAATCGGCGTCGTTTTAGGCTTTTAGCAAAGTTTCACCAACATACAAGTAATGTTTGTTTGCAGGAGTACACTAATCCCATAGAGGAACTCTGATAAATAAATTAATTGAAAGTGTTAATTTATTTATATGATTACAATAAATATATTCAAAAAATAAGCAATATAATATAAAGAGTTGGTATAACATGTCATAAGTCATCTACAAAAATTTATAAAAATCTATCTTCATGACAATCTTCGCTTATCAATCGAATCGAATTTCCAATCCCCAATATCCTTGGATTAGTGCATTCATTCTTTTTTGTCCTTGGATTATTATAACCGCGGACACAAAATAATCCTGGTGAGTGATTGGGGAGATTAATTCCCACGTAACCAAACTTACCGGTTCACCATGTACGATTAGTACGATACGATATCTAGTCAAATCATCCGACGTATCCATGAAACAGAGGAACTAAGATCTATCTCTCTCTCCCTCTCTCACACGCACACGCACACGCACACGCACGCACACGCACACTATCTCCTTCGATGTGCGAACGATCCCGCCAAACCATTCACCACCCTGAAACATCCTCAACCGCGCCATGACTTCCACTCCCCAAACCTCCTTACTCAGCCTCTCTCTCCTGATACTCTTCATTTCAATCTCTTTCCTCCACCTCAACCCCCATCTCCATCAAACCCACCAACCTTTCCAAAACCAAACCCTAATCCCGCAATCCAAACCGCAATTACCCAATCAACAAAACTCAGACGAGAAAATCACTCATACAAATCATATAGTTAGGTTTCTTAAATATAAAAAAGCTCAAGATCACAAATCATACCTTGAGAAGAATGTTAAATTGAAAGGTTGGAAATGGGTTGAGAGGAAGAACCCTGCGGCGAAGTTTCCAACGGATTTCGGGGTGGTGGCGATTGAGGAATCGGTGAGGGAGGTCGTGATTAAGGAGTTTGGGAGATTGAACCTTGTGAAAGATGTTTGGGTTGATTTGAGCCATCAAAGGAGAGTTCTTGGTAAGGAAAATGAGAAAGTTGGGGCATTTGTTGATGGAAAAAAAAGGCCAGGGAAGATTTTCACGGCGATGTCTTTCGATGAAGCAGAGAGTTATGGTGTTGCAAAGACTAGTAATGATACCATTAGCTGGCAACGGCATCTATTGATGCAGGTGAGGTTTGTTAGCTATATTCATTGAAATTGTGGAGGTCACAGTGTGTAATAACACTGTGCTTCTCGTTATTATATTTACATGCTGATTCTTTGCTGAGAAAACTGTTGAGACTTGAGAGGAAAAATGGGATCTTGAATTCAAGCTTTTTTTTTTTTTTTAATTTATTTATTTTTATGTATATGATATATGAATTCAGTTGATATTTTTCATATAAGAATTTTCTGAAGCTGTGGTGGTCGGAGTGTTCAATGAGACTGTTTTTAATTTTTATATACTTTTTAATGCTGATTGGTAACTGAGAAATTGTTGAATGTGTTATTCATTAGTTTAGCCTGAAAATGAGTAAATAGCGGAACATTTAGGTGTTCTTTGAAGATATAGTGGTTGATATCACTATATGTACTATGAGACTGTCCTTGTTGATATTTATATGCTGATTGGTAGCTCAGAGAAGTGAGAAGGGGGTACAAAAAGATTGCTGAATGGAATATGTTTTTGAATAAACATAGAGACAAACAACCACACACAGAAAAACTAGAGAAAATATTTTTGATAATTTTGAAACTGTAATAAGCCTGTCTGCATTCTTATTCAATTTATAAGCTATTGAGGGTGCTAAGAATGATAAAAAAATGAAAGTTAAATGGATTCTTGAATATAATGTTTCAGTACTGCTGTCCAAAAATAAATGAAGGGAGCAGTGAGCAAAAAATATCAAATTTTTTATCTGAACTAAACTTCCACAAGGGTAAATCATGTAACATGTTTGGTACTTTCATTCTTGAAAATGTAATTTTCCGTCAAGTGTGGAAAGGCGCTTTGAGTTTACTTTGAGAAAGCTTGTCATTCTTGGAGTTGGCATCAGGTTGAAGGTTGCTTTGAAGAAGATTGGAATGTTCCTGTTAGGGAGGTGGATGAGTTAGCTTGTTATGCCCAGTTTGGTTCCCATTAATAGGGGCCTTGGAGGGGTGGATTGAGTGATGTCAATCAAATTCTTTTGCCCTTACTGCATAGGTTTTCATTCTGGTAATCTTGCATTTTTCCTCTCCTGGGGGTGTTTTTCAAAAATCTTTGGGTGATACATGCATTTTTTAAAGAGCATTTGTATACTCGGTTTCTTCAGTTGTGCTCCTACTCTTAGGCATTCTTTGGTGGATGTTTAGTGTTACTTTGGAGAACATAAAACAATGATTTTTTTTACTTTTAACAAAACATTCAAAGTACTTCCAGAATGGTAACTTATTGCTTTCTTGCATTCAAACATTCAAGGTGTTACTTCCGTTGCTTTCTTGCAGAAATCTCAAGTTACTTCCTTGTTTGGAGCAGATGTGCTTTGGTCGAAAGGGTACACTGGCACTAAAGTCAAAATGGCTATATTTGACACTGGCATTCGAGCAAATCACCCACATTTTCGTAATATTAAGGTAATTTGGTGGGAGAAGATGCTTAGTTTCTTTTCTTTTTGTCATTGTTGCTGAACTGTGAATTATATGTATTTACATTCTTCAGAACATATTTTAGTTTAGTTTCTTCAACATCATTGTGAGTAATATTCAGGAGCGCACAAATTGGACCAATGAGGATACACTGAATGACAATCTTGGCCATGGGACATTTGTTGCGGGAGTTATTGCTGGTCAAGATGCAGAGTGTCTTGGTTTTGCACCAGACACAGAGATTTATGCATTTCGTGTGTTTACAGATGCCCAGGTAATGCATTTCCTCCTTTAAGCAATATATTGATATCAGTAACGTGTGTAAAAGTTGGTTCTACAGTTTTTACCCAGTGTCTTTTAGATAAGGTTGAGATATTTCTTTTGTTGGTATCATCTTATTTGGGAAGAGAGTATTGGATACAAGTGGTTTATCTGCTTCTTAAGTCTAATAGTGTAAATTTTGATTGATTTATGTTGCTGCATGCATAAGAAAGGGGTAAGATAGTATACTGTGTTGGATATAGTTTTTTTTTTTTCCGATAAGATGTGTTGGATATAGTTTCCTCCGTAGTTCCTGTTATTATTGGTAAAAGTATCCTAATACACCTACTGAGATGAAAGCCATAGGCCAGTCTTGTTGGTGGACATATCATCACATCATGCTACCAGTCTATTATGTTAGTTTAAATTTGACAAAGATAACTAAATGCGTGGACTCTAGAATCAACAAGAACATGTGAGAATTCAGTAAAGGTATCAACATGGACAATTAGGCATCTATGTGTACTAGTAAGGGGAAGTATCAACACGGACTATAGGTTGGGCTTCAAAGGTTAGGTATGTGCCCCATCTATCCACCAATTAATAGGGGCTCAATTGGGGATTATATTTTTCACTTCAGAAAGCTAACCATGATTTATAAATTCTGCACTGTGCCATTTAGTTGTCATCTTATTTAGTAAGAACTTCAAAGGAGTAAACCTAAGCACACATTACAAGAACATGATAATGAGACGCTGTATATGTTAGTTGACCAAGCATGTCTCAAGCATACCTTTGAATTTGTTTATTTTTTTGATGTAAAATATCTCTAGTTTTGGCAAGATTATGAGAAGTTTGTGTTCAGCTTATTGCAGGTATCATACACATCATGGTTCCTTGATGCTTTCAACTATGCAATTGCCACCAATATGGATGTGCTGAATCTGAGCATTGGTGGTCCTGACTATTTGGATCTCCCATTTGTGGAGAAGGTGAGACCTTGTTACCTCTTCAACAGTAGCTTAACAACTGGGCATACTATTATAATTTTGTTACTTGTAAGGTCATAGTTGATTTGCTTCGTTCTTACTTAGTTTTTGTGTGGTTGTTAATTATGGTCTTGTGTTCATATCTTTTTGCGTTTATTATGGATGAATTGACTTGACATTTTCAATATAAATCCCATGGTGTATGTCATTTGTTGATATGGATGAATTGACTTGACATTTTTTGTATAAACTCCCATGGTGTATGTTATTTGCTGATAATATTGTATTCGTTAATGAAAATAAAGAAGGAATTAATAATAAACAAGAAATATGATGAGAAACTCTGGAATCAAAAGGATTTTGGATAAGTAGGACTAAAACTGGACATATGGAGTGAACTTTAGTAAGAGGAGGAGTTCAAATCGTGAAGTAGTAAAAATTGAAGATCAAGAGATGATGTTACTCATAGAATCAATGTGGGATTAACTAAATGGAGGAATGCATTCAGGGTATTTTTTGATAGATGCATATCACTTAAGTAAAAAGAAAATTTCTATAGAATGACCATAAAACCCGCTAAGCTAGACAACTAAGAAAAAACACGCTCACAAATTGAGTGTGGCGGAAATGAAAAAATTAAGATAAATGTTTGGTAAAATTAGGAAGGATATAATGCAGAATGATATTATACGTTAAAAAATAAATGGGACATTTATAGGAGAGAAATTAGGAATAATTGACTTAGGTGGTTTGGACATGTCTATATATGACCTACTACAATAACGGTGAAAAAGTGTGATGTAATAGATATTGAAAGTAAGCTTTGGAGTAGAGGTATGCCAAAATTAACTTCAAGTGATATAGTAAAGAAAGACATGATAAGTTTTGGTTTAAAAACATAACCCTTGACACAGCACAATAGCGAAAGAGATATCGTATAGCTGGCCCAAAAAATGTTGGGACAAAGTTTTGTTGAGTTGAGTTGTTAATTATGGCCTTATAAGAGCCTTGGAATTCAAAAATTTCCTGATATTCATTTGTCAAAAACTTGAGTGTTTTTAGTTGTAGTTTTACGTCTATTTTCTGATGCTATATTATGCTTTCACTGGCTTCCCTTAAAAACTAAAGGGCCACACTTGGATTTAAAAATGGTAATATGATTTGTTCAAGAATCTAATTGGAGTTTAGTATGTTGCTTTAATGATGATAGTATATGATATTTGTTTGTGTTGTAAAAGACATTATAAATTGCAAAAAATTCATTATGTAAAGTTCATTCACCAGCGTGAATCACTCATGTCGAATTAATCTCTTGGTCAAGGGCTTTTGATATCAAAAAGATAACAAGTTCTGTGCAATTTGAGAGTGTTGGCTATTTCCACTGATTCAAACGCCTCTTTGACAGCATTCGTGGGTTAATATTCTGTCGTAGTGGTAATAAAGGGCACGGTGATTGAATGCATAACCCAATCTTGATTGAAGCAATCATCAAACCATAGTAGGGGAACCTAGCCTGCTTTTGCTGCGATGAAGGCGTTGGAAGTTTAGACTAGTTAAAAGTAGCATCCAGAACTTTTTCTTATCTTACTGACGACAATCATATTGTATGTGGCTACGTGTAATACCAGGTTTGGGAACTTACAGCAAATAATATTATTATGGTTTCGGCAATTGGAAATGATGGGCCTCTTTATGGTACTCTGAACAATCCAGCAGATCAAAGTGACGTTATTGGTGTTGGTGGGATTGATTACAGTGATCACATAGCTTCGTTCTCATCACGTGGCATGAGTACTTGGGAGATTCCTCATGGGTAAGTTTTTCCATTTCTTTTCATGTTACTCTTTTTTTCATTGATACATTTATAGATTAGTCTGGGTTTTATTTCTCCAGAAGACAAAGATAAACACACACAAACATGCATACCCCAGTGTGGCACTGCCTGTCGCTGGACAGATGCTAAACTGATATGACTCACAAAATCTGTGCTAGGAATGCTAAAGTTAGAAAACTATTGGAAAGCAGACTGTTATGATGTACAGAAGAAAGGCCCTAGACAACATGATGAGTTCAAATTTCACCAGCGCTCTTGCATTTTCTGGGCTGTGGTTTGCAGTATGATCTGAATTTGTGAACCCAGTGGTTCCAATTAATAAATGATCAAGGGCTTTAAGTCTTTGAAGCAAAGTTTATTTTTACTTTTCCAGCTGACTAGTGGACTTCTGGGACCATGATCCAAACACCTTTTGCTTGGGTTCTCTTGGGGATGTTGATTCCTGTAGGTAGTTTTCCTTGTTGGCACATGGGTTCAACCCTTGCTCTGAAACACACCTTAAACCCCTGTTGTGCTAGTTGGGCCAAAGATAATGACTCCTCCTGTATTTGATTCATTATCTCTCTCAAGTACATACTCTATGTAGCTTTGAAATGACATCCAAAAATGGCCCCCCTCCCCCCCCAACCCAAAAAAAAAAAAAAAAAACTTGTCCATACTGATAAAAGAGGGGTAGCTCTGTAACCATGATATTTTTCCTCAACAGCTATGGTCGTGTGAAGCCAGATGTTGTTGCATATGGAAGGGAAATCATGGGATCGAAGATTAGTACAGGTTGTAAAAGCTTATCAGGCACCAGTGTAGCAAGTCCAGTAGTTGCTGGTGTAGTATGCCTCCTTGTTAGTGTCATACCTGAAAGCAAGCGAAAGGATATTTTGAATCCAGCCAGCATGAAACAAGCGCTGGTTGAGGGGGCTGCAAAGCTTTCTGGTCCTAATATGTATGAACAGGGTGCGGGCAGAGTTGATCTGTGAGTTCTCCACTTAACTGGTCCTATATATTATTTGTTTCATTGTTGTCATCATATCTAACCTTTGATCTCAATGTCAGGTTAGAATCATATGAAATTCTGAAGAGCTATAAACCTCGAACAAGCATCTTCCCTAGTGTTCTCGATTACACGGATTGCCCTTATTCTTGGCCATTTTGCCGTCAACCTCTCTATGCAGGTGCCATGCCCGTTATCTTCAATGCCACCATTCTGAATGGAATGGGTGTAATTGGTTATGTTGAAAGTCCACCAACCTGGCTTCCTTTGGATGAGGAAGGCAATCTTCTCAGCATTCACTTCACTTATTCAGATGTCATTTGGCCTTGGACCGGTTATATAGCACTGCACATGCAAATCAAGGAGGAAGGATCACAGTTTTCTGGAGTGATTGAAGGCAATGTGACCGTTAGGCTATACAGCCCTCCAACCCGAGGGGAGCAGAGCCCTCGAAGAAGTATCTGTGTCCTTCGCTTGAAATTAAATGTGGTTCCAACACCGTCAAGATCAGAACGAGTTTTGTGGGATCAATTTCACAGTATCAAGTACCCACCTGGCTATATTCCAAGAGACTCCTTAGATGTCCGGAATGACATTCTGGATTGGCATGGGGATCATCTGCACACAAATTTCCACATTATGTTCAACATGTTAAGGGATGCTGGATACTTTGTTGAAACGCTAGGTTCACCTCTGACATGCTTTGATGCTCGCCACTATGGGACACTTCTGCTGGTGGATCTTGAAGAAGAGTACTTTGCAGAAGAGATTCAAAAGCTGAGAGATGATGTCATGAATACTGGATTAGGTCTGGCTGTGTTTGCTGAATGGTATAATGTGGACACAATGGTGAAGATGAGATTCTTTGACGATAACACTCGAAGCATGTGGACTCCGGTCACCGGAGGTGCTAACGTTCCTGCTTTGAATGATCTGTTGGCCCCATTTGGGATTGCTTTTGGAGATAAGATTCTGAGTGGTGATTTTTCTATGGATGGTGAGCAGAGTAGGTATGCATCTGGAACCGATATTGTGAAGTTTCCTGCAGGCGGGTATGTGCACAGCTTCCCTTTCTTGGATAGCTCGGAGAGTGGAGCCACGCAGAATGTCCTGATCTCTGGCACAAGCAAGGTGAGCAAATGGAGCCTGGTCCTTTTTTTGTAGTAGTAGTTTATGGAACAAACAAAATTTTAAAATTAAAATTGATGAACGAAGGGAAAATTAAACATTTGATACACAATTGCTGAAGCCATGTTTAGGGTTATTTTTTCCAAGTTTTACCTACCACGGAAGAGTGTTTTTAAGCATGTTACCCTGCATATAGTTGTCACAGTTGAAATTACAATGGGGTATGTACCTGAATTCTCAGTAGTACAAAAATTCCCACCACTCAAATCAGGATATCTGGCTCAAGAAAAACTTGAAAATCTGTATTTTCTGCCTTACCTCTTGATTTGACTGTGCGGATGGATTGTCGTCCTCTTGAAGAAAGGGAAATTTGTTTTATGCCTCTTTCTGTCAACGATAAAACTTTACAGATGAGTTTCTCCAACTGAAGTAAGATGCACCATGCATGCGTGAACCAAAGTGTCCTTTCTCATTGAGGGATAATTGTGACCCTGCAACAACATTCCGCCTCATATCTCTTTCCTAAAGCGCGTGTTGTGCTGTTCACTAATAAACTTATGGTGTATATCTATGAACACAGGCAGACTCCCCTATTCTTGGTCTTTTGGAGGTTGGCAGAGGTCGAATTGCAGTTTATGGAGACTCGAATTGTTTGGACGGCAGCCATATGGTTACTAATTGTTATTGGCTTTTGAAAAAAATCTTAGATTTTACTAGCAGGAATATCAGAGATCCAGTGCTTTTCTTGGATTCAGTTAGACAAGATATGCCCTTGAACAAAGACGACAACCAATTACCATCCCGTAGAACTGATGTGAATTTCTCTGCTTATTCTGCTGTTGTTGGAAAGGAAATGATTTGCAGGAGTGACGCTAGGTTTGAAGTATGGGGGACTAAGGGCTACGGGGTACAGGTCAGGGGCAGAAACCGCAGATTGCCAGGCTATCCTGTTATTGACTTGGGTTTTGCTTTAAACTCTACTGCGGAGACTTCCCTTACGAAGAGTTCCAAGTCAAGTAATAAGAACAAGGAAGGTTCTTTGGGGAACAAGTACTTGGGTTTACTCTACAGAGATGATGTAAGAAACCGTAACTCTTAACTGTATGAATACTTTTTCATTTTTGCTGTTGGTGCTTTTTCTACTAGTTCTGCTCTGCCTGTTACTTATCGAACTACAGAAGGCTGAAAAGTTTTCCCATTTTACTCTTCTTACTTTCAGGTTGATGTGCCTATTCTAGTTGCAAGTCATTGGCTTGTACCAGCTATTGTTGCCATTTCTGGTTAGTGAATGCCATTTACAATTTTAATAAGGGATTAACTCGGGGAATTATCTCTGTTGCATCATTCAACTAGCTCATCTGCTGTTTTGTCAGGAGTTTTGCTCCTTTTAAGCTTTTGGCGAATACGACAGAAGAGGCGCAGACGGAGGAAAGGATCAAGCTCCGGCCGATTTACCACTCTATAGCCATTAAATATTGAGGTACTCTTTCTCCTGTCATTACAATGCACCCGAAGTTTTCGTGTAATATTTACACAGCTTGAGAAATTTTGTGCCAGCATAAGTTGTATTATTAGTAAGACTTGTAGATTTTCTTTGTTAGGTTCTTCTCTAATATTGTGAATGTGAAAACACGGACCAGTCAAGCCAGAGGTATTCATTTAGCAGTTGAATGAAAAAGCATTTCTTTACAAATGTAGAGTGTCTGAAATCTTACCAGCTCACAGGATATATGAAGAACTTCACGGCGTAGGTTCTGCTAGGCTCTTTATCCACTTCAATTAGCACTCCTATGTCAAGAAACAGTTGTTTTGGTGAGAAGAAAACTGGTTTATGACAATTGAGGGGAAATTTATGGTTTTCCAGCATACTCAATTTGCTAACGCCTCGTGTGAGTAGATGAAGGAAATGGTGATTATCGCAAAAAGATGAATGCGCTGAGATCTTTCTTCTAATTTTTTTGGATCTATTATAGGCTACAAGATATATAGCTAGCTTGTCGGATCCAGGTCTCCTTTGGCACTTTTTTTGTCCCAATTAAATTTATGATAGGTGATCTACAAAGAGGGAAACGGAGGGAATAGCAATGGAGGGATCACATTTCATAGCTCCTTCCTGGTTCTCCATCCCTACTCAAAACGTGGCCCAAGGGGAGATTCCATACATGATCTTTAGTACTTTTTGTGATTTTATACCTGAATTAGCTTGAAAGAAATCTTGGATAACCATTAAGCAAGGGCATGCAACCAACATGTTCATAAAAGCCATCCTTTGAAGAGAACGCTGGTAAAGCAAATACATACAAGCAAGAATGGTTGTGGAACAAGTTTTAACTTGTATATCATGAGTTTGAGTGTTTTTGGTCACATAAAATGTAGGTTTACCTGGGCACGTGATTTGTGGGTGGTACATTCATCAAAGACTTGGCATATGAATTCTCTATAATATTATTTAACTACAACGGGGTAATGTACATAATTTTAAGTGTTTTCAGCCAAAATCACAGGGATGTAAAAAGTAATTAACCCTACAATTTATAAATGCACGAATTTGTAACGACATGGTGCTTTGTGAATAGTGACCAGAGAGAGAGAGCTGCATAACCCTGTGACTTCAATACTTCAACAATATACTTCAAGTGAAGGGAAAAAGTAATGGAATATGAATTACAATAAACAATCTCCTTCCTGCTTCTGAACATTAGAAATATACATAGAACTTTCATGGACTACCCTCGAATTATTAGTGCAAGCTGCAGAATGGTACAGAAATGATGGGTTATCTTATATCTCCCTCAAACAAACTCGCAGACCAAATGGTCTAGCAGTCACATCCGGAAGACCTTTGTACCCGTCCACCCGCCACATCAATGGTGTCAGGGAGGTATCTTCATCATCGTCAACCCAAAAAATGAAGCTCAAAACAGATTAGCATCAGTTTTAAGTAGCATGCTTCAAAATCAGACGCTCGCGTATAAAAGAACTAAGGAGTGGAACAGAGTTAGTTATAGTGATAACCGTTGTTTTGGAATTTATTTACCCGAATATCAAATGCCATAGTTTCAAACTTTGTCACACTAACATTGTTTTTGAAAAAGAGAGTTTTGAAAATACGCTTTTCACTTCAAAAGCATGTTTTGAGAACATACATCCAGTAATAAACCTTCGAAAGTGTGTTTTTGCATTGAAATACGTTTTTATAAAAACAACATAGTACAGTAAATAAGTTTCAAACTAGGGTATTTGGATAAATAAGATCCGAAACAACAGTAGAGTGATAATTAATTCAACTGGAACTCGTGTAATATAGATGATATATGCTTTACAAGAACCAATGATTGGAATCAAATTTTCAGGAATACTCACATTTCTTCCTCAGGTTCATTTTTGAGGGCGTTTTTAGCTATGCACTCAAAAGCAGCTTCTACATTAAAACCATCTTTAGCAGAAGTCTCAAAATAAGGAATATTTCCTTTGGAAGCACACCAAGCTCTTGCCTTCTTTTCAGACACCTGCAAGTTGGAAAACAAAAC
Source organism: Ilex paraguariensis (assembly GCA_963454935.2). Lineage (NCBI taxonomy): Eukaryota > Viridiplantae > Streptophyta > Magnoliopsida > Aquifoliales > Aquifoliaceae > Ilex > Ilex paraguariensis. Next base: position 381,430 of record CAUOFW020005547.1, read on the forward strand.
AGTATAATACCATTGTAATTGATATGAAAACCCCCCCTAAAACAATCACCAGATAGCCTACAAAATACCCTGGGACAAAAAAATACAAAAAGATATCCATACAGCAGATTTCATATAGTAAAACTATAAAGGAACGTGCTACATCTGAAACATAAGAAATATATTAAATATCATAGAGGCAGATATAGTAGGGGTTGCAAACTGGACGGTAATACACAACTTAGTTTTGAAAGATATGGCACGAAAAGTTGTCAAGCTGGTCATCTTTCAAGTCAAGCCCGAATAAAGCTACTCTCACTAATAACTTTTTCCACGACACTCCCTCTCTGGTTACTTAAATGAAGAGAGAAAGAAAGAGAATTGGAGTACCACTCGGCTATTCCCACCATCAACATCTATCTTGTTCCCCAACACAACAAATGGGAAGTTTTCAGGGTCAGGAGGGCTGGCCTGAAATCAAATACACAACGAAATTTTAGTTCACAAAACACAGTAATCAAGAATCTAGTTGAGTGCTAGTGAGTTCCCATCCAAGAAGAATACCTGGATGAGAAACTCCTCCCTCCAGTTGTTCAGGTCATCAAATGACTTCATGACGTTCACATCATAAACAAGAACACAACAGTCTGCGCCACGGTAAAAAGCCACACCAAGGCTTTGAAATCTCTCCTGCCCAGCTGTATCCCAAATCTGAAAAATACCACGAGTGTCAGCCTCAAATAAACATAGTAAATAGGCTAGGGACAGACTTAATAGTTTATCTTCTCAAAGCTTCATAGACTAACAGAGAAAAAATACTTCTGACCTTCAATTCCTGAAAAAAGTGGTGTTCGTTTCAATAGAACTCATATTGTCACTAAAGAAAGAATAGAACACTCGGAAGAAACAACCCTAAAGCACTTCAATGTTTTTGACATTTATAATTTCATCTGGTAAAGCTTTAGTCATTTGAAGGTGTATTGGTCACGGGGCGCAATAAAGGCCAGAGGACACCAAATGTAGTTTCCAAGTGGCAGACTAGTGTTCTAAAATTTTGTGATCCGGGGAAGGAAAAAGATCGTTCTAGTTAGACCCAGCATTTCTAGAGAAAGCCAACTGGCAGTTTCTAGGAATTCCTCAAAACTTTGATGATCCTATTTCATTTTTGCTAATTATAGCCACAGGTGAAGTGTTTTAAAAGTTTGTTATGTTTATGTGAAAGAAAGAAGAAACTCCGAGCTCTTTCTTTCAATCAAGAGAAATGCAGATGTTGAAACAGAAGAACCTACTATTAAACAATGCACATCCTGGAATCTGCTGATTCTGGTTATGGCAAAGCAACATGCCTTAATGGAACATAGGCTAAAAGGAACATATATCAATAAAAACCGTTCTGGATAACAACCAAGTTGAAAATGGCAAGAATGAGCATATATAGCCATCTGCCCTCATTACTTAGTGCCACCTACAATTTACCACTGCAATGATAGAGAAGGTTGTGTTTGATACCGTTAATGGTGGCAGACCATGTTGTTAAGAGAAGCCCCAACCAACCTTAAAAAATTATAGCTATTTGTTCTTTTCTGGTTTGGGTGATTACTTAAACAGCTCATGAACACATGGAGATCATTCCCGGCTACTAGCAATGTTGAACAAATGCATAAAACTAGTGTTTCCAATTCAAACTATCTAAAAGATGATGGGGATGCCACATTATTGGCTTCATTTACACTAAAGGCAGTTGACAACTTGGTATCAACTAGTTGAAGGTAGATCAATCGATGGTATTACAACTACACTTGCCAATTACTTAGCAAACAAGTCTTACCCATTTTGATATGGAAAACTATTAGGTCCAATCAATAGAATGTTGCAGATACACTATCTGTATGCTTAATGTTTGTTGTTAATATGTACTTTCCAAGACTTGTATCTACATAACTATTGATTATTGTTTTTTCCCTTCAAAATGCACCAAGCATGCCCATTTACAAATAAGACATAAAACAAGGAGGGCTTAAGGGAAGAAATCAATCACTTGAACACAAAGGAAAAGGGAAAGTTTCTTATAGAGAAGTTCAATATGTATGTAGTCTGACCTGTAATGTGAAAAGCCTATCCTCAAACTGGACTTCTTTGGTCAAGAAATCGGCCCCAATTGTCGCTTTGTACTGATTGCTAAACTTCCGATTCACATATCTAAATTCATCATCATTGATTCAAGGCACAAACAAAAAATAACACACACAAACACGTACTGATACATATATAAATCTCAAATTGAAGGATACTGATTCATTAGAGAGGTCTTCCCAACCCTGTCAATTATCATCGTCCATAAAGAACACTTCAATCGATAAGTTCATGATCTATATATACGTATGTAAACCGATTCTCAAAGATAAATATAGGAGGAGAGGGGGACTGACCCGCTATCACCGAGAATAATGACTTTAAGAAGCATACGCCGACGAGACGCCATGGATTTGAAGCTTGGAGACTAGGAATCGATCCTCTCTCTCTCTCTCTCTCTCTCTCTCTGTGTTAATGAAAATCTAAGCTTTGTTTTGAGGTTCTTGTTGTTGGAGAGAGAGAGAGAGACAGATAATCTAATTAGAACAGCAAGTCATATTTTTCATGAAAGTAAAAAAAATAAAAAAAAAATTATGCAGTGTTTTGCTTAAGGGCGCTCCAAGAATATACCCTGGGCCCCTGGCGCTAGATGAAATACCAAGCCCTTGAGCCATCCTCCTCATCAACCCCCTCGAAAAAAAATATTTTGTGTTTAACCGTTACACCACGTCAGTAATACTAAATAATGTAATCTTTTATTAATAAATAAATAAGTCAACAAATAAATTTCACTAAAACTAATAATCACCGAGCTATATAATATATAATCACATCAATGATAAAAAAATGAGTTTTATTTTATTATTTTTTTATTGAATACTTACACAATATTAGTCATGCTCGAGAAAAACATTCAATTTAATGGTATTATCATTTAAAAATAAACCTTGCGTACTCGCTTGCTGTATTTATCAAATTACATGGATGTAATAGTTATTATAGTTTGTAAAGTTTATTAACATATTCATCAATTTATTTTGAAGTGATAATATCACGTAATAAACTAATAATATTGATGAAGTATCATTGTTAAATTAAATATTCTAATTAATCTCTCTGACTTCGTTAATATTTTTTTTTTCTAATACGACTTCATTGGATAAGGGTATGTATGGGTATTTGAGTAATAGGTGGAGGAGCTTCGTTAGAGGCATTGCAATGGAGTGCGCATAGCCATTTCCTTTTTTCTTTTTTACTATTGGCTCATCTAGTCATCTCATCAACTACCAGTCCAACCTGACAACCATCCAACCCAAAACAGTTAACAACCCTTTTGTTTTTGTTTTATTTTTGCCTTTTTTTCGTCAACTTTTTTTGGCCAAAACGATAACCTTTCATTACCCAAAACGACAACATGGTTTTTGTATAGGTGTTATCCACTTACCCTCGTTTTTTTTTTTCTGTTTGTTTTTTTAATAGATCCAAGATTAAATAATACATAATTTTGTCTAATATTTAATAATATACAATATAAATATTAGATAATAGTCATTTAATTTAATCAATTATTTGGTTAAAAAATTATTTTATGGTATTAATATTGAATTAATAAAAATACCTTACATTAGTGACAGTTTAATTTTATCAGTTGGAGGGTTAAAATAGTAAATATGTAGAATAATACTTTTGAGTTGAATTATAATATCACCTCTCTTGGTAGTATTAAAATTTATATAATAAAGTAGAGCTAAGTTTGAATTTATAGACAAAGAGAGGTTCAGATCGTTTTGAAACAAAATATAAACACATTCAATGGACAACGTAATCCCAACATAAAAAACGGTTCAGATCATCTCAAAAATTTTAATCTAGCAGTCTATAGTGAGTACTAAATTTTATTTTTCCGCCCAACAACATTTATTGACTTAGGTGTATCATTTCAGGACTCTAAAGAGTTATCCTTCTAACAACTTATCTGTACCTTTACGTTTCTCCCTCACTGTCACTTGAAATATCTATATAATAAAGTAGAACTGAGTTTGAATTTCGAAAACAAAGAGTGAACCAGATTATTTTGAGATAAAACATAAACATGTTTAACGGACAACTTAATTTTAACATAAAAAGATGGTTCAAATCATCTCATAAAATTTGATTTGACAATCATAATTGGACTTAACTCTAACACTTCTATCTCTTATATAACTCTCTCTCTCTTTTCTTTTAGACATTTTAAATACACTATCTTATCTCTTCTCTCTCTCTAAATATATTTATATTATTACTTATAAAAGTACCTTACATGAAAAACTTTTGATTCACTATTTTACCTGTACACAAAATTATAAAGACTAACATGTCATTTTATATTTAAATATACAGATTACAATTATATCCCTCTAACAAACAAACCGCTAACATATCATCTAAATCTTTACATTTGTAAAACTTTTAAATATACATATTACTTTTAATAAGAAATATAAAAACATTATTCTTTTTTTTCAAAACTCCAATATTAATATACATTGACAACTTTATTGATATAATATTATCTTAAATGCCAAAAAATTAATATATGAATCTTTTTCTCTTCATTTACAATACAAATAATTTAAGTATGATAAACATGATTTTATATCTAATTTAACTATGTAATTAATCATATGAGATTACATCTAATTTAACTATGTAATTAAATATTTATGTATTTTATAAAATATTTTAAAGAAAACAAAGAGAAGCCCCAATTCTAGCTATCCTAATTTTCTAGATTTTTTAAAAAAATTCAAAAGTTCACATGGCCACACCCAATTACTCTTTCTTAATCCTATATAATATATTATACCTCATCATTAATCAAAAAGATAATGTAGTTTAAAATAAATAACAATTATCACATCCAAATTCTTATCTATCTACCTTTTTCACGTTATACTCCCGTTTCACACTTAACATCCACTCTTTTTCAAGTCTCCTTTAACCCGCGTCTCTATCTCTTTTTGATCTCTCCTCCGCATATCAATGAGATAAAGTCAATTTCTCATTTTACCGCCTGCTTGAGCCGATCCCCCATCCGTAAATGTGGTTGGCGATCTCCTACAACGACAAATGTTAACGAAGATTCAGAAGGATTGTAGATTTGTTGCTAGATAGCATTATCGTTTCATTATTCTTATCTTTTTATCTTTTTTTTTTGTTAGCCTTTACATACCCATTAACATGGGACACTTTTCTTTTGTTTATATATATATATATATGAAATGCAAGGCTCTCTAATCTTACCGTGAGATAGAGTACTTTTAAAAATTCTTAGGCAAGACATCTCCATGCAATCTCTTTCGTTTTTCATTGAGTTTCTTTCTATGTATTTTGCTCAACACATCTCTCCCATTTTCAAATTAAATTTTCAGAGGAAATCTGTTAGTATTCATAAATTATTTTAGAAGACAATAGCAAACTAGCAATGCATTATTTCATAACACATACTAGTTTTGATGATTTTTGGGTTATTCCAAAGCTTATTTTGTATGATCTATTGGCAAATCATCATTCGTTGATTGCGAGTTGAACTTTAGAAACATGTGTTTTTTATACATGGAAAGCTTCTAATTAAATGGCGATGGCAAGGAACCGTACATTTCGCATTCCATCAACGCTGTTAAATGCAGGCTCACGTCCATCAGATTTAAAGAAAATGACCATGAACAAGCAACCAAGTGATCCTAACTGATCAAATACCAATGGATTGCATAATGACATCACATATGAGAATTCGGCGCAGTACATACTGCATGTTCCTCTTAGTCTTATGTGTACTCTATCTTTTATTTATTTCTTTTTTTTTTTTTAAGGTAGTTACTAAGTTCAATATATATTATACCAAATATAGCACCAAAATTTTCCCAGTGGCATGTGTGATTCAATCAGCAACACAAAAGAAGTTGTTTAGCAAAAATACCCATAAAGATTACCTATTTTCCCAGGACATTCAGCAATTCATAGGATTTTATTTATTAGAATAACCCCAAAGAAATCATTTCTCCCAATTTTTTAAGTCAACTTTATCTTTATTTATTTGAAAATGTATTTGGTTCAAAAATAATAAATGTGTGGGAATATTATTAGGATCTAATTTAAGAACATAATGCATTTGATTTCTAAATTAGTTACAAATAATTTTATTGTAAAACGTTTGAATTTTAAAATAGTAATTCTATAAATAAGCCTAACACAACTCTTTCGCCAAATTTATCACTCTTATCGTTAGCCACTTTATCTCATTTTATATTTAACGGATCAAATCGACTAGATGCCGAGGCGTGCAAGGGGTCATGTGCAGCTATGGTGGTGAAAGGGGGTAAAGATTAAGATAGGGTGCGGATTGGGGTAGAGTTTGCCTAGGTGGGATGAAGGTAGAGAATGCTAATATGGAGTTTTGTGGATTCTCCCCTAGACTGGAGGAGTATTTTAGAGAGATGTATTTTAGGAATGACCGTAGCATGTGTCATTTTTTATTAATTAAAATTTTTATTTTTTACTACTTCGATTATGCAAATTGTGTATGTAGAATGATTTTGTCTGAGGGTTGTGTTTTGGAGCGTTAATTATTTTTTTTATATAATAAGTTTTGGACTCAATGCCTTAGTGTTTTCAAATTGATTTTGAATTGTTTAACTAAAGAAAATAATGAAAAATAAAGTATTTTTTGAAATATTTATATTGTATGACCAATGTTCGAGATTTTTTGAATTACTTAGTATTTTCAGGCACGAGTTATTACTAGTCTATATAATAAAGTAGAACAAAATTTGAATCCAAAAAATAAAGAGAAGTCCATATCGTTTTGAGACAAAACATAAACATATCCAACTGACAACATAATGTCAACATAAAAAACGGTTCAAATCATCTCAAAAATTTTGATCTAATAGTCTACAGTTAGTCCTGAATTTCTTTTCCCACCCATGAAGAAACCTCTTATCGTAAGACTCTACACTCTTATTTCTCATACGTCTCTATCTTAAATTTGAAAAAGCACAATAACAACTCAGATTAAATTCATTTTAAATTAAATGATCTAAATTCATCAAACTTAATCCAATGGTTCACAACACATCCCACACAAAAATAAAATCCCACCAAGGGCGGAGTCAGAAAAATACTTTAGGGTGGGCACATTAATAAATTATAATTATTTTTTTATCAATGTTATCAATGACTTATTTCAATGTAACTGTTATTTTAGTTGGAAATTTCAATGTTAAATGAAGTCTACTTTCAATCAAAGGGGTGCATTGAATTATGTCATCAAATTAGATCTAAATAATATTTTTCATTTTTTTTTCAATTGACCATAGAAGTTTATAAATTCATATTTACTATAATTATGCGTAAAAATTCATTAAATATAAAAAGTTAAAAAATGATTTGCATGGAATGAACAAATAAAAAATAAAAGTAAATTAATTAAAACTTCGTATGAGACTAATTATTATTATTTTACAATTAAATCTGATTATTGTTTATCATTTAAAAGAATTGCAAATTAATGATATCAATAAATACTTTTTTCTATATACAAAATGGTAATAAAAATCTTTCAGTTATTACCCGGTAATTTATTACATTATGATGCTCATTTCTATATAATAATAAAATAATCCTATAATTTAAAAAAATGAACACGACATGTCTAAAAATTATTCGGACATATATGTGTCTAAAAATTTAAGAATAATAGTAATTGCATCTAATTCGAAATTTAATTTTATATCTTGACCAAAAAAAATTCAAAATTTAATTAGTAGGAACTCAATGGTTTGTGATCATTGGATGAATAGTAGATGTTATTAAATGTAGGGACTCACTATTAGATTTAATATCATAATGTATTAGTTTCAATAATATTATTTAAGTAGTCATTTATCTTAATCGATATCACAATAATACAATAATAAGGTGGACACAATTAAATATGTCTAAATTTTATTTTTAAAAATATATATTTATTCTAAAAAAAATTAAAGGTGGGCACAATTAAATGTATTTAAATTTTATTTTAAAAAATATATATTTAATATCAAAAAAAATAAAATTTGAGGTGGGCACCTAGTCCAAGGGTGGCTCCGCCCCTGAATCCCACCCAATTTAACTACACTCACATGCTACCTATTTTATCGAACACCACAGCCCAAACTCTTTCTCTTTCTCTCATTAACCGTCTCACATCTCTTAGTTTCTCAGAAATTATTGTCATCCTCCTTAATCTCTCATCTCTCTATGCAGACTTCAACAATGGACGGACCTTATTCAGCGACACACGACATAATCTGGAGATCCACTGGACTTATCCACTCCGACCATCCACTCTCTTCCATCCAAATTGTATTGACAGTGATCTAACCTCTGAAAATACTCTCGTTGGTACCCATTATTGTTTATCGTTGATAATTTTTTTGGTTTGGTTTAGTGGTATATGTTTTGACAATAGTTTATTTTTTTTAATTTTTAATGTTCGTGTGATTTAGTTGTAGATGTATTATCATTAACTAATTGTTGTTAAATATTATATGTTAAAAGTGTATTATTTGTACCTTGATTTAAGTTGATTTTATTTAATTTTTAATTTTACAATAAAACTTTGCATAAAATTAAAAATATTTCTATTAAACATACATAAAATACATAAATATCTCTAAATTTAGTGCTTCTTTTTTAAAGTTTGACAGTTTAATATTTGATCTTAATAACCGCATATATACCGTCACTACAACACAAAAATCAGTACCCAAATGGACAATATTATCATTTTTGGACATGTAAGTTATTTAGTATATTGATTTTTTCAAAACTTTTGGTATAATATTTCATTAAAAACCATTAAATACTTACTATATAATTTTTCATCATTCTTATTACAAACTGATTTATACCTAGAGTACACTATAAGTAGATCTTCTTATCATGCATCTTAGTACCGATGGTTGATGTTTACTTCTTACTTCTTATCAATCAATGAAATTTAAATTGTCTTTATAATCCATAAATAAAATCATCAAGTTATTATTCATACCAAAAATAAATCACTATTATAAGAAAATCTATATTTCTCATAAAATTAAAAAAAATTCAAAGTCCAAGTTAATCAGTAATTAAAATAAAATAAGATACCAATTGTACTAACAAAAAATGTTCAAAACCAATCTAATCGCTATGTGTTAAAATTATTTAAACATCCTATCTTTGTGTGTTAAAATTTTACAACATAGTGCTTTTAGGCACAAGCAATGACTAGTACCTTCATAATACAGGTCTATCGTATAAAAAATATACGATAGACTTGTTTGGTAGACCTATTATGAGATGATTAAATATTAAATTATATTATTTTTTATTAATCGGACCTAATACTTTATTTGGTAAGTAAATTTCATACCGTATCAATTTTAAAAACGTATATTAATTTTGTACTTATCATATTATACGATAGACCTGTATTATGGAAGTATTTTAATACTACCAAGAAATGTGATATTATAATCCAGCTCAAACGTATTATTCTACACATTTACTATTATAACCCCTTAACTGATAAAATCAAGTTATCATCAATGAAACAAACACTGATTGAAGATATTTTTGTTAATTCAATATTAATACGATGAAAGAATTTTCTAACCAAACAACCGATTGGATTAAATAACTACTATCCAACGTTTATGTTGTATATATATTGTCAAACACTAGATACAATTACGTATTATTCTAATACATTATTTAATTTTACCTTCTGTCCTTCCGTATTGTATTAGATTGGATTACATTATTTAATCCAATCATTTCTAATACTACAACCAAACGAGCCCGATAAGTATATGATTAATATACGTTTTTGAAATTAATACTACATCAAATTTGTTTACCAAACAAAGTATTATACTCAATTAAATAAAAAAAATACAATCTAATATTTAATCCCCTCATAATACGTCTACCAAATGAGCCCTAGTGAATTGTTATTCAGTACTTGATTACATTAGGTTCAACTTTATTTATAGGGCGAGAATTACATATGATAAAAGATAAGTGTCACATAAATCTTTCATTATCTATCATCATCTTTGAATCTTATCGTGTATCTATTTAGATATTGATGATTTTTTTTTAATTCTATCATATACCTAACTATATTTATGCTTGTCGTGCGACATTGTTAGATTGGATCTAGATTCTTTCTATTATTTTTTCACATAATTTTATTCAATGATAGATCAATTACAGTATATGATTAAGAGGTCTAGATATAAATAATGAGTCTTACATAAATATATAGTAAGTGATTTACTATTGAGTAAAATTATGTAAAAAAAATAATAGAGAACATCTCAATCTTGTTAGACCAAACTTCACTCTCTTTAATTAAACTCAACTGTCTCTCTCTCTCTCGTCTGGGAGTTTTCCCCCTTGTTTAGGGTTTTGCCTGAGATTTTTTCTCATGTATCTGTCTCTTCTCCTCCCTTTTTCTCAGTTATTTCCCTTTCAATGTGCATTAATGGACGTACTGCGGCAGCTTTGCTAGTCTATCATCATCCCGATACTACTCATTACTCCTATTTCGGCGGAACCATCCCCTTTTCCCTCTTTTTCTTACATTCCCAATGCAAAGGTCCCCTTGGTAATCCCAGATGGTATTATGTTTGTTCCCGGTTCTTTTCCTCTTCCCCTTTCTTCTCTTCCTTCTTTATTCTGATCCCTTTGATCTCTTCCCTACCATCCCACCTTTTTACTGGCTTTTTCGCATTTTCTTCTACTTAGATGCTTCCTCAAATCCCTCTCTTGCTCTGCATGTTGCTTGTTGCTATGCGATTTTTCTCCAGTTTCTTCTGTTTCCCTTGTCGGTTCCTCTTTCTTTGAATCACACCTCCACCCCAAATCCACCTTTCTATTCTACCCCTTTCAATTTTCTCCCTTTCGTACTGGTTTCCTCTTTTTCTATCTACACTCACCGTTTCCCCTTGATCTTTCAATGGACAAATAATCGGAAGTTGAATCTCATGCCATCCACCACCCACGGATTTCTCTTTGCTCTAACCCTAACACTTTTAAGACTTTTGAGAAATTCTGCCTTGTGGGCAGATTCTTTACTGATTTTATCCTTAGTAGGATGGGGGTTTATAATGTGCTACAAAGCTCTTGAAAGACTTTCAAAGGCTTCTTAATCACCTATTGGGAGAGAAATACTTTCTTATTTCTGTTTAAGGATGAAGAGGATAGGGATAGGATCCTTCAGGAAGGTCCATGGTCGGTCTCTGGGGCTCTTCTGGTGTTGAAAGTGTACCAGCGATAGTTTATTATCAGCTATTTTGATTTTCAGTAGGCTGAGTTCTGGGTTCAATTTGGGGGCTTCACTTGATATGATGACCAAGAATAACTCGTGCCGTATTGGGAAGGTTATTGGTGAACCCACCCAACTGGAGGAATTTGAGGGGGAGGTCCAAATTTATCGCAGCTTTATGAGAGTGAAGTGTATGATTCACCTGACTGAACCCCTGAAAAAGGGTTTTTTCTTGACCTATGAAGATCATGATGATATTTGGATTAATTTGAATTATGAGAGATTGTTGAATTTCTGCTATCATTGTGGGCGGATTGGCCTTTCTCAAAGCCAGTGTAAAGAAAGAAGATTGTCTGGGTCTAATGCTTTCTATGGGCCGGAGATGTGCGCACCAAGTGGGCAATCTTCAGGATTCTTTAGAGAAACTTGGTCTTTGAAAACACATGAGGATATGGAGCAGAAGGAAAAACTTAAGGGTAAAGCTCGACTCCTTATAGAGGGCTCTGATTCGGAGAATTGCAGGAGTTTTGCTGGTGATAGGAATGATGAGGCTGATTCTTCTCATGATCTTAATGTTCGGAGGGGTGGCAGGAGGAGGCCACAACCCTTGAATATGGACCGTCCCTTGCATGGGCCATAGTGCCAGCCCCAGGGCCATGCTTCTTCTGTTCCTCTCTCTCTGATTCCTTATGCCAAGGGTGAACAAGAGTGGGACCAGAGTCTTTCTTTATCATTGTCTTTTTCCCAGGAGGATCTAAACCCTATGGTTGCAGTCAAGAAGTTCTTTGAACCATCGGATAGCCAGGAGTCCCAACCGCCGTGTGCAAAGGAGGTTCTTATCATATCTGACAGTGAAGAGGAGGTGCAGAGGGACGTTATGGAGACCCATTTTCAAATGATGTCTTTAAAAAAGAGAGCCCAATTAAACTGTGATGAGATGGAGGCCCAGCCAAGTCTATGGAAAAAATGCAAAGCCTTTTCGGATAGCGGCTCAGAGGTTCCTCCCCACTCTTTTACATATTCTGGCCCACCCCTTGCTATTGATATGTCTCTTATGAGTTTTGGGAGAAAACACGCTCTACGACGCAGAGCAAAGAGGAGCAAACCAGGTCCGATCGTGAAAGGGGGAGGTCGCTCTCCGGCTGAGCTATATGTTTCCCTAACGGGTGCTGCTGATCAACAGATTATTAGAGAAGTTGAGGATGAGAACATGGATAAAATTGAAGGGAAATGAGAGAACAATCTCAACTATTACATGTCTTAGTGGCTTGCCCAACCTACTACGGATATGTTTGTTTCGGGTAATGTTGTATGTGGTTTTAAAAAGGTGGTGGTGGCTGACCTTAAACAGCCACACGAGCCATGTTGATTCTCTCTTGGAACTGTTAGGGAATGAGACGACCCTGGACAGTCCATAATCTACGAGGGCTCATTGATACCTATCATCCCTCAATCATTTTTCTTATGGAGACCAAAAATAAGTCTCATAAGTTAGAACGGTTGAGAAGATCTCTCAAATTCTAGTTTTTTGATTATATGGATCCTATTGGTCTTTCGGGTGGACTGACCCTTTAGTGGAGGGAGGGATTTGACCTCCATGTTGCTGAGAAAAATAAGAACATGATACACGTTCGGTGTAGACTTTTCAGTCATCCTTCTTTATGGCAATGCACTTTCATTTATGCAGATTCGAAGTTTGAAACTAGACAAGGATTATGGGCCAAGTTGATTTCGTTGACTCGCTCTTCTAATTTGCCTTGGCTGATGGCAGGGGATTTTAATGTGATTGGATCTTTGGGGGACAAGGAAGGTGGTAATGTGTGTTATATTCGGAGAATTGAGGAACTTCAAAAACTAATATCTAATTGTAGACTGGTGGAAGTGAGCTTTTGTGGTCCTCGTTTTACCTGGTCCAATAATAGACCAGGGTCTGCAAATGTCTAGGAAAGGCTTGATCGAGCGTTGACTAATCTAGAATGGAGCTCCCTTTTCCCTTTCATCCACGTTCTCCACGAGGTACGAATGGGGTCCGATCATAGCCCTTTTGTGATTGATCTTGGTGTTAATCAGAAGAGGGTTGCGTATCATTTTCGGTTTGAATTCATGTGGTTGGACGATCCTAAATGTGCAGATGTGATTAAAAGCTGCTAGTCCGGTGGGGCTCGGTCTTCAACAATGCTTAATGCTATTTCTAATCTGAATTTATGTAGGCAACGTCTCTCTGCCTGGAGCAAACATAAATTTGGTCATTCAAAGAAGGTCATTCAACATCTGTTGGGTGAACTCTCTTATGTTCAAGGGCTAGAACCATCTGAGGAGACATTTGTACTGGAAGCTGAGCTCTGTTCTCATATTTTGGTTGCAATGATCAAGAATCAGTTGGTTCACAGATGGGGACCATAACATAAGATTTTTTCACATGACTGCTATGCAAAGAAGAAACCGTAACCATATTCTGAGACTCAAGTCTGATGAAAAGAATTGGGTTGAGGGGATTGATGACTTGAAGGTCCTTATCTATAATTACTTTTCTGATTTGTATTCTACCATGAGGGTTAGGGATTGGGGGGAGACTCTATCTGCGATTGATTGCAAGGTTACAGGGGACATGAACTCTTTGTTGTTGAATCCTATCTCTGAAGCGGAGGTTTTTGGTGCTGTTCAGGAGTTGGGTTCTCTTAAAGCCACTGGCTCGGACGACTTCCCTAGGTTTTTTTTTCAAAGGTTTTGGCATGTTGTAAAGGATGATGTTGTTAATGTGGTGAAGTATTTTTTTGCATCTGGCCTGCTACATTGGGACCTTAATTGTACCAATGTGGTCCTTATCCCCAAAGACCCAGCCCCTAAATTTTTATCCCAGTTTCGCCCCATTACTTTTTGTAATTTTTTGTATAAGATTATCTCTAAAGTGCTTGCTAATATATTGAAAGCTTTGTTGGGTTCCTTGGTCTCCCCTAATCAGGCGGCCTTTGTCCCGAATAGGCTAATCCAAGATAGTATTGGGATTGCGAATGAATTGTTCCACCATCTCAAAGGGAAAAGGAAGGGTGTTATTCCGGAGGTGGCAATCAAAATGGATATTGGAAAGGCGTACGATAGAGTTGAATGAGATTTTCTGGAGGCCCTTATGCTTCGCATGGGTTTCGAACGTCGTTGGGTGGGCCTCATTATGCAATGTACGGTCTCTTTCCAATTCGTTTTAAATGGTTTTTATAGTTGTCAGCTCTCTCCATCTAGGGGCCTTAGACAAGGCGACCCTCTTTCCCCTTATCTATTCATTCTTGTAGCCGATGTTCTCTCTGCTTTGATTTTGAAAAGGGCTAACGATGGAGGGCTGTCTAGGATTAAAGTAAAAAGGCGAAGCCCGGCTGTGTTCCCATCTCTTTTTTGTTGATGATTCTCTATTTTTTATCAAGGCTAAGAGGGGAGGGCTTGAGGAATTGCTGTGTTTACTTCATTGTTTCTGTGTGGCCTCAGGTCAACAGGCGAATTACCAAAAATCTGGTATTGTTTTCTCAACCAACACCTCTCCCGATCAAAGATCTTCCATATGCCATCTTTTGGGAATGCAGTCCCTCCCCCATTGTGCTAAATACTTGGGTATACCTATTGTTTGGGGACGTTTTAAAAAGGAAGTTTTTAGCTATTTGCTTGAACGAATTGCAAAGCATCTTCAGGGATGGAAAAGCTCCTGCCTCTCTGTAGCGGGTAAGGGGTCCTTATTAAGGCTGTCATCCAAGTCATTCCCAATTATGCCATGTACGTGGTGGCTTTTCCTAAAAACTTTTATGCGAAGCTTGATTGCTATGTGCAAAAATTTTGGTGGAATGCACCTGATAAAAATTCGGGTGTCTGTTGGAGGAGTTGGGATAAGATGACTATTCCTAAGGTTGTTGGTGGCATGGGTTTTAAGAACTTCAAATTGCTCAATCAATCCCTGCTTGGCAAATAATGTTGGCGCTTACTTGTGCAGCCGAACTCCTTCTGGTCCAGGTTTATGAAGGCGATTTACTTTTCCGAGGTTGATTTTATGTAGGCTTCATATGGATCTAGACCTTCTTGGGTATGGAAGAGCTTGTTTTATGGCAGAGAGCAGCTGGCCAAGGGTCTTTGCTGGCAAATTGGTGACGGCAAAGATGTCTTGTTTTGGCAGAATAAATGGATCTCTACACTCTCCAGCAAGTCTGTTGGCTCTAAAAAGCCCTTGGATTGCTCTTTGCTAAAGGTGGCTAATTTCATCCGGCCGAATCCCATGCGATGGAACATCCCCAGGCTTTCCTCTGTTATCTCCAAGGATGAATTGAATGTTATCCAAGCCATTCCTCTTCCTCTTCCTTTTAATAGGGGTACTGATTAACGAATTTGGTGGACTAATCGGAATGGGGCTTTTACAGTGCGGCTTGCCTATCATTTGGGTAGGTTGCAAACGACTGTCCCTCATACGGTTGGCTCTTCAGTCCCTACCTCGTCTCAGTTTTGGAAGTGTCTCTGGCGTATGACTGCTGCCCCGAAGGTGAGGCACTTCTGGTGGAGAGCTTGCCATAACTCCCTTGCTACACAGGATAACCTTTTTAGGAGGAAGTGCGCCTCTTCCCCTCTCTGTCAGATCTATTTGTCTGCTCCTGAATCAATTGAGCACCTTCTATTCGAATGTGGCTGGACTAGCCGTGTGTGGTTTGGAATGGATCTTTTTATCCAATGAAACTCTTCTTCCTTTTTGTCTGTGGTTTGCAGATCCTTTTTGCTTTTACATCTTGTTGGTTTTGGCCAAGGGGGCCTTGATGCGCTGGGTCGTTTGGCATATCTGGAGGGCGAGGAATAACTTCATTTGCAATGGTGTTGCGGTTGATGCCTTAGCTACTGTTGTCAAGGCCCAGGGTATGTGGAATGAACGGGTTTTGTTGGTGCCTGCTTCGGATTAGATTAAACCTATGGTCTCTCAGGGGCGTGATGTAGAGCCTCAACCTGATGTGTCCGAAACCATGATTGCATGTGATGGAGCCTTTTTCTCGGGGTCTTCCATGGCAGCTTGTGGGGTGGTGGCTTGGAAGGATGGGGGAGATTGTCTTTGACAGTGCCAAGTCTTTCCATGCAAGTTCAAGTTTGATTGCGGAAGTAGAGGCTGTGTGATAGGCTTGTCTCCTTGCTGAGGCCCAACTGGCTACTAATGCAACAATCTTGAATGATTGTCTTAGAGTAATCAAGCTTAGCTCTACTGAGGATGTTCCGTCATGGGAGATAAGTGTAATTATTAGTGATATTAAACATTTTGCTAGGATTCAAAATCTTAACTTTTTATACAAGCTTAGAGCCTACAATAAGGCAGCTCATTGGGTGGTAGCCGCTCAATTATCTAATTCTCTTCTATTGGATTGGATCGGCTTCCCTCCCCCCGCCGCTCAATTATCTAATTCTCTTCTATTGGATTGGATCGGCTTCCCTCCCCCCCCCCCCCCCCCCCCAACCTAAGCTTAAGATTTTTCTTTTGAATGACTGTAATTAAAACTTTCCTATATAGTACATTCATACGGTGGTCCAATTGCTCAAAAACTGTCAAGGATTTAAACTCAATATTTAATGCATATATACTTATACTTATTCCCCCAAGTGTGCATCTGGCTAACAGTTGCCGACATGAATAAAGAAAAAATGTGGGCCCAACCTGGACTTAAGAAGAATCCACAAAAATGTTCACCTGCCCACGGACAACCCACCAAAAAGAACAAATGAAGAATCAAAGCCATGTGCAAAAATCAAGACATGACCACAGTACACCCAAATTGATCCACGGTGGTAAATTTGTTTGACCGATTTATAGTCATTAATGACAAAAATATCAATATAAAAACATTTACACATCATGTTATTATTAAATAAAAAGAAAAAATATAATACCAAAAAATTATTTTTTAACAACTTAGTTGGGTTGGAGCAATATAATCAACTGCTGTCTGAGTTGCTTCTTCCACAGCAAATATGGTTAACCCACTCAAAGTGAAGGCGTGTGCCAAAAAGCTTGCTTGACTTTGCCAGCCAATCAATATCCAATTTGGTTTTCTGGTCAAGCACCATGTGAACTTGAAGACAAGTGGAGGCAGTTCCAGATTTATAGAGAACAGTCATGAGATTTTACAAAGATGCAGGATTCATGTAACCAACCCAAGTGACTGGGATGTAGAGTTTGTTGGGTCGAGTATGTAGACATTAACTCTAAGAGATAGTTCAAACGGTAACAAATACAAGTTATAAATTTAAATTTTTTTAATTCAAATTTTAATAATCTCTTGAAATCAAACTATAAAAAATTTATTCCTCATACACATTTTAGTTCCAATATGAATGAACCACCTTTGACGAAACCGAATAAGAAATTAATCAAGGTACACGTAAATTACTCTGATCACCCCCTAACCGTTAAATTAAAAAAAAAAAAAAAATGTAGACATTACAAGCTATATATTCAAGGTTCCAACCCAGAAAATTTTGAAAGAAGCCACTCAAATCAAATAAAAGAATTTTGACCCAGTATCTCATTATCTCGTTGTGTATGCCAGCCATAATAAATACAATTAATAAAACAAATACTTTTGAAAAATCAAAGAAAACCAGGGGTAGAAAAACTGTATGTTAACTCAAAACATGCCCATCTTTAAAAATGCAGCAACATAGAAATGATGTTATGAGAATTAGTGAATGGGGGTGGTTTTTTACAAAGAGTTGTCAAGAACTTCCACTGAAACCTCGACTTTCTTTCTTCAACCTTCCCATCTCCATTTCTCGAGTGGTTTGTTGGCCTTCGCTGCTAGAGCCAGATGGGTATAAGCCATATTCACTAGTTGGACCACCACTGTACTCACTGCTGCCATACTCTTGGCTAGCCAATGCCATCTTCCTGAATTTCTTCATGTCCTCGTTGTATTGGGTGGTATCATAGTCTGAACTTCCATGAGAACTGTACATTGTGCTGTGTCCAGGTCTGATTCCTTCGTTAAGATCGGACAGGGAAACATCTCCTTCCAAGGCCCGGACTACCTGCTCAATTTCAAGTTTAAACCCATAGTTTAGAAGCTAGCTTGCACATAGAACATCGAAGTTTAATGAGTGTCTTCTCGCCTATAACATCAGACCTAACAATGGTTGTTCGAGCATTTGTAACACGATGCATTTCAAAAATCCATCTCAAAAACTATTTATCATTTCAAAAATTAGGAGCATTTGGAACACGGTGCATTAAAAAATGACCGACCATATGCAGTAACAAGGTGGATTACAACTGGCCGACATTACTTCACTTCCTAGATGATTTTTCAGGTCTCAGCCAAGGACCAAATGAGCACTGGATTCCAGCAAGATTTTACATAAAATCTACGACAAAACTTATTCCCAAAATGCCAAATAGACTTCTAAGGGGGTTCATCTGCCTGGAACATCTTGCTTTCAACCAAATCAAACAAATGTAGATGTAATGAAGTGCTAAACTTCAATACAACAAAAAATTACCTGGCTCATTCGTGGCCGACGCCGGGCAGAATGACGCACACAAGCAGCAGCACAAGCAACCATGCGAGCCATCTCGTTCTGATTATAATCTTTTTGCAACCGTGTGTCGACAAGTGTATCAAAGTTTCCCTCTTCCAACGCTCGTGTGAGCAGGGGCCTTGCCTATCATCGCAGACAATTTTGATACACCATCAATGTCAGAAATACACAGCTCTCCATGACTCCACAGAAGATAAAAGAAAGCTTAAAAGTAAGAACTTCCATCAGGGGACTACAAAAAACCAATTAGTTATAAATTCCAAACTTTTGACACAGCTATTGCATGGAAAGAGGTGCAAGTAATCACTCACCCAGTCTACCAAACTATCATCCTTGTAAGTTTGAGTAGAATCAACAGGTCGGTGTCCAGTAATCAACTCCAGAAGCATGACCCCAAAAGAGAATACATCTGACTTGTCAGTAAGTTTCCCAGAAGCAGCATATTCTGGAGCCAGGTACCTAGATGCATGGACATGAGAAGAAGAAGATAATGTTATTTGTCCAAAGAATATATTCGAACCACAAATAAATACAAAGTTGTTAGGTTCTTGATAACATGAAATTTGGAATGTAAACAAAGCATCTACAATCAAATACATCAAGAAAATTAACTATTAGTTATGTTAACTATCCTTGAAGTGTTGAAGAAATTTTATTTGGGAAAGCAATAACTGCTACAAAAGAAACAGGAAGGGTGTGGGGAGCAGGTTGTCCATCTCATTCTTAGCGCTATCACTACTAACTCAACCTAGAAAACTGGCAACATATTTGAAGAGAGGTACTGGTCTTACCCGAAAGTTCCCATCACCCTAGTAGATACATGAGTATAGACATCAGAAGAAAACTTTGCAAGTCCAAAATCTGCAACCTGAGAAAATAAACTAGGTGTATCAACTTGATAAACACAATATAAAAGTAGATTATTTGGAGATCCTCATGAGTATTTTGAATTTCAATGTGTAATTTGGGATTTAAATTGAGTCAATTCACTTTTTTGCATGTAAAACTGATTTTCAAATTAATTATTTTAGGCTTGAAAGCCAACCGCTTATCGAAAATCAAGCGGTAGTTAATCAGGCAACAAGCGGGCCTAACTTCAAGATCTACTATATTAAGATAAATACTGCATAAACAAAACACATCATATCCAGCCAAGCTTATAAAGGATCAGCTAGAAAAAGAGAGAAAAACCATGCCTGCAAAGAATTTTACCTTTGACTCAAAGTTAAAATCCAGAAGAATATTGGCTGCCTTTATATCACGATGAATGATTTTGGGATGGCCTGTACATAGACATAATTTCAATGCCAGAAAAAAATAATCCCAAAATCGTAGCCTAATTCCTCTTATTTCTACAATAAGGAAAATTTTAATATACAAAAGGATCTTACAGTCCTCGTGCAGATATGCTAGTCCTTTTGCAGATCCTAGAGCAATTTTTAATCGTGTAGGCCAATCCATGGTAGGTCTCCCCTTTCCTAAAACCACCAAAAAAACAGCAATTAATGGGTGCCATAACATTTAAGCATGCAAAAATTGAAACTTGAAAAAGGTAAAAGTTTGTTTCAGCATAACATGATTTATTCTGAAGATACATACAATGAAAACAAAATTACCATGTAAGTGGAACTCCAAGGTGTTGTTTGCAACAAATTCATAAACAAGCATTCTCTGGGATCCAGTGATGCAGTATCCCACTAATGAAACAAGATGTTTGTGATGTACTCGGCTTATGATTTCGACCTCAGCCTGAAATTCCCGCTCCCCCTGCCCACTTCCAGCTTTCAACTGCTTAACGGCAACCTCTTTCCCATTAGGAAGGACGCCCCTGTGCACATACCCAAAACCACCTTGTCCAAGAAGGTTAGCATTTGAGAAGCCATCTGTTGCCATTGCCAATTCTTCATATGAGAAAGTACTCTTTGAGAACCCCATGCCCATGCCAGGGGAAGGTGGTGGAAGTGGATTCTCACCACCTGAATAATTGGACCCAGAGCCTCCACTGCTGCTCATGTAAGGTGGTGGCGGTGGAGGTTGGGGTGAAGGAACTTGTACTGGTGAATGTGGAGGCCTTGAAGCCACAACAGGTGGAGGAGAAGGTTTTGGTGGCATAGAGACTACATGATTCCCAGGTGGCGGAGCATTATGTTGCCAATTGTGTAATGGACCACCATAAGGGTCATCTGACAAATAGCAACAACACCAGGAATTAAGATCAGAAAATACAAGGGATGAAATCACCCGCCACATAGAGTTAGGAAATGTTTCCAAGGCTAGTACAAAATCCATACGAATAGATATAAAGAGGAGAAAACAATTAAAAATATGCACTTAAACTGAATTCAAAAAAGGAATAAAGAAAATAACAAAAACGACTTATAAGCAAATTTTTTCACAGAAGGCTGAGTTGTTTGCTGACTTGTCAGCATTTATTGGTTCTAAAAACCACTGAATATTGGAATATTTCAAATCATTATCATTCTGATTTTACAATCTGAAACAAAATGCACAAAAAACCTAATTTAATGTTTGTTCCAAAAGCATCCAAACTCAAAGAAAAAAAATTCCCATCTTAGATTGTTGAAACTAAAAAATTTCTAATACTGACTAGATCTATGCTACTTAAAATAATTTCATTTTCAATCTCATTATACATTTTTATTTAACTTGCAATCTCATGGTACATTTTTCCCAGAAATCCAATAGAAAACTCCTAATTATACCTCAAAATCAACTTTAACATCAATCCCACAAATTCCCAAAGAAAAAAAGCACAACAAAATCAGAACTTTGAAGAATTTATGTAATTTCTCATTCATCACAACATGCTGGAAATCAGTAAATTGCAAAAAGATCTCACCTTTGGGTCCAGAAGGTGGAGGAACATAGTAATCCCCATGTCTATGGTCTCTTCTCCTTTTCTTCTTACAACATATGAACAACAAACTCAACACAGCTAGAATCACAACACCACCAATAGCAATACCCACCACTACCCCAGTAGATATTCCCGATGACCCACCCGACGGTGGAGATAAAGTCGACGGCGGTGTCGATGCTCGCGGCGCCGGCGGAGATCTCGCTGTCCCTGGCGGTGAAGGGATCGACGGCGTAGAATCGGAAGGAGGAGGTGGAGAGGAAGATGGAGGAGATGGCGGAGAGGTGGAGGGAGCTGGAGTTGTTGGTGGTGGCGGAGAGGTGGTGGGAGCTGGGGTGGAAGGTGGCGGCGGAATCGCGGCTGGAGGAGGAGGAGAGGCCGCTGGCGGCGGAGATGTGGCTGGTGGTGTTGGATTAGCTGGAGGCGGCGACGCAGCTGGAGGTGGTGGTGTCGCAGCAGCGGGTGGTGGAGATGTGTTATTAGTACCTGGTGGTAGAGTTGGAGCCGGTGTTGTCGCCGGCGGCGGTGACGACATTCTCCGATTACCTTATATAGATATATACACAATAATATGTTTAGCTTATTTATATATGTAGAGAGAGAAGGAGATAATGGGGTGGGTAAGACTGCCGGAGTTTTTCTGTTCTTGTGCTTGGTTTATGTTCTCTCTCTGGGCTGTTTTAGAGAGAGAGAGAGAGAGAGAGAGAGAGGAGATAGTCGTTGGGAGTTTTGTCTATGCGGGTGTTCTATGCCTTTTGCTTTTGAAAGCTAAGAATGGGAATGGATCTCTCTCTCTCTCTCTGCACATGGAGAAGAGCGAGAGAATTATCGAGTGGGACACAGGTTGGAAACCGGGACCCACGCGGCTGGGCCCGCGCCGCTTGTTTCTCCGGTTTTTACTCGTTTGGATAAATTGGAGGTTTTTGCGTTTGTTTGGGGGCGGCCCTGCCTTTTCTCGTTTTTATATTTTTATTTTTTTTCCACCTGTATTCAACGAAAAACAATTTACAATTTACAATTACATACCCTTTAAGTTGGAAAAAGCTCACCTGACCCTTTTTTTCATCAAAATTATTGATGAATTAAGAAAGAGACCCAATTTTATCAAAATACAATAACTAAACGATTCCTTAGACTTTTAGACTTCCAAAGTAATTTGAAGTATTATTATAGTCATCCATAATTATCTTTATCTATAACTATTCCTTTTCAATCTATTTTTTTATAACACCGCACAACACCTATACTTAATCTTTGACTTGAGTAATAAATTATATTATATGTATAATTGAGTCATCTTTTTAAAACATAATTATTTGATAATATTTCCTAGTACATTGTCTGGGAATAATGAACAACAGAACTATTTCAAACCCACCCATTGTGTGAAAGCCGCTCACCGTCCTCCACTCCCCCAAACGCTCATCAGCACCTAACGGTAATCTATTCTTTCTCGCGGTTAAGCAAAGTGACAATGCCACTAGACCATATTGGATAATAACACTCATATATACACTTACCCCCCCACCCCCGGGGGTGGGTTTTTTGACCTTTTGAAGTTTCATTCTCGATCCTTTGGTTTACAAAGAATAAATTAAGGAAAATGAGTACTTACTGTGTCAGTCATTACAGAGTACTTGACCAAGAAAAACTTGCTCTGTTTTTACAAGTTTGAATAAAAATGTCCCACCTGCCGTGTTAATACCATTCTGCTTCTATATTCCAATGGAAATTTGAAGAATTTGCTGTATCCATTATAGGGATCTTTGCTAATTGAAAGGTTACTAATATGATTCCATAATTTCTCTGTCTATTCTTTGCTGTTTTCTTGGTGCCACCAAACACATGGCTACTAAAATTTAATTCTCTACACAATCACATTTTGATTTTTCTCGGATATTTTACTTTGAACATATTGTTCTGGAAGAAAGAATTCGATATAGATCTTCACCCACAATTATATACATGGAATAATAGACATTATAAATAGAAAAACTATTATAAATTTATCCTTTTTAGGAAGGTTTTTGGGAAACAATAATACTTCTTGTACCGAATCTGAAAACTTAATTTAAAAATCCTAATGCAATAGTCTTCATGTAATGTTGTGATTTATTATTCATTCAAAGGTCATAATACATTAAAATTTTAAATTAGATCTCAACGACATTATTTTTTTTATGAAAAACTTCACATTCAAGCACTTGATATATGTTGATACATGTTTTCACATCAAGGTTATTGTGTCATGAAAGGTAATTAACAACTCACCTACTTTAATATTAGGTCGAGACTTGAGTTCACAGATCAATCATTTCAAATTTAGATTACATATGTCTAAATCAATCATTTTTATATTTCGTTTCGTAAGATAGAAAAATGAAAAGATGAAAAGTTGAAAAGATGAATAAAATATCATATTTGGTAAAAAAAAAAAGTAAGAAAGATAAAAAAGTGGATGAATGAGTTTTTCTTCAAACTCATCAAAATCAATCCCTTTAAAATTGAAAAGAAAGTCGATAAAAAGTTAATTATTTGTTATGAAATATATCTTATTTGTGTATATATCTTTTGATATATACATATATTATGCATACATTAATTTTATATATAAATACAATGATAAAAATATGTATTCATATATATTTTTAAAAAAATTAAAATAATTTTTTTTTCATATTAGCTAGGAGTGGAAATTTTCGACTCAACACGATAACAAGATTCCAAATTAATACAAATTTTATGACACGAACTTAATTATAATGTAACACGAAGTCAAAAATGACCTGACACGAACACGGAATATAAACAGTTCAGTTCAACCTGTCAAACCCAAAATTGAGATCATCAGCCCGTTTATTTAAGAATAAACACTTTCTCTATTTTGTCATTTGCATAGTAATACGAAATTAACATATTTAACTAGTATTATAGACATAAAATATTAATTATTTGTAACTATTTATTAAGTATTTTCATAATTATTATATAAAAAAGATATTTTTACTTATTATTATTATTGTTATTTTTATTTAAGTTAATTTTTAATTTATAAAAAAAATTTGAGTATGAATTCAATTAAGTGAAAATAAAATATTAGCATTAAACTTTTTATTCAAAGTTTATGTGAGTCAACATGAATATTATACAGAAATAAACAGATAAATTCGATATAACATGATTGATTAAATAAGTTGAGTTAAATTTGAATAATGTTTAACACGAATTCACAATGACACGACACGATTCGATTGTCACCCCTATTCTTAGAAAGCACCAAAAAATAATATTAATCATTTTTATTTTTTATCCGTCATACGAAAACGCAAACGCAAAGGAATGAAAATGTATTATTTATAATTTAATTTCTTAAATAATAAAAAGTGTATCTCTCTTATTCTCTATTCTTCTTACTTTCATTATTTTTACCGAACGGAGCATTAGACTCTAGTGTAACGGAGCATTGGACTCCAGTATAGATGGTAGTCTGCAAAATCACTCCAGACGGACTATTTTTAAATTCCAAGATCACTCCAGACGGACTATTTTTAAATTCCAAGATCTAGTGCATTTTTCATATGAAGAGTGTAACCCTTCATTCAATTAGTATTTTGACCGGATTTTTCACACTTTTAAATCAAAATATTTGTTAGTTTTTTTTTTTGTTCAACGGTAAGGAGTGTTCAGCTAGTTTACGCGTATTTCAACTAATTATCTCTTCGATTTGATCAAAGATAAATCATCCATGTTGAGATTAAGGTTTATAATGGCAGTGGACGGGAGGCGGGGGAGGGGAACAGTCTCCACTTTTATATCCACTTAAAAAAAGCTTGTTCATTCCTGATTCACTCTCGTTAATGGGATTAGTTTTAATCTTCATCCCTGTCTAGCAGGTAAATCCCAATCCTTGCCCCCATGCCTGCCACCTGTCCCCATCCTTCACCTTCGAGAAAAAGAGGAAAAATGTAGGGAATCGTGCGACATCTTTTTTGCGGTGTCTTGGTTCTATCAAGTTGCATTCTTCCTTCGTCTTTGAAAATTACCGAGAAACGAGAAAGAGAGAGAAAGAGAGGCAAGGAGAATTATTGAATTAGGGTTGAGTTGTTTGAGATTTGAAGTATATATATATAATGGGTATAGCGGAGCGAGGTAGGACAACAATAAGTGGCAGTCTATCCTTGCTTTCATTTTTGCATGGGTATTCTTGTATACATTCACTATCCAATATGTATGGTTCATTCTTAGTCCAAACAGGGCGGGTTTGGACAAATCTCCGTTTTCTTACGGTCCACTGTCATCCCTAATTAAGATATATTCAAAATGAATAAATCTCTCATGGACTGTCCCCAAAGAAATGCCAAAATTTAAAGTCAGAATATATGAATTTACAGTTCATCTCTATTGTCACTTGAGGTACCTTTTAAAATTCTAACTGTAGTTGTAAAGTAGTTGCAATAATGTAATAAAAGAGTTTCGAAAGTAGGAAAGAAATAACACCCAAGTTTCGGAAAACTAAAACTTACCAGAAAACTCTCATTTTCTTTTTATTTTATTTTTTATAAAAAGGTTATATTAGAAATAAACAAATCATATAATTAGTCACAACTATGTCAAAGATTAGGTAATCCTCCATCTAATTTTTTAATATTGCTACTGCTTTTATATCCATGGTTGTTTCTCTAAGTAAAAGGCAAACCAGCTGGACGCAGAACATGAAGATGGCGACGCGCTTTCACTAGAAGGGGAGTAGGACCAATCACCCAACTTCAACTATTTAAACCAAGAAAATTGCAAACTAATATATATTTATTAATAGGTAAAACGGCGATAACAAGTAGTGTATTAAAAACTATTAAAATAAAGATAAATTTATGATAAAATAAATTTTTTTGAGATCAATCAAAACATTTTAATGTCGACGTTTTAACTTTTATTTTCTTCAATTTTAGTTATGATTTAATTCTAAATGAGTCATAACTAATTCTTATTTACTTCTAACTTTTGATAAGATTATTTATTTGGTAACGTAGTCTAATCGTATTCAACATGCATGCCTAAACTAGGAGGGCCTGTCTAACCAAAATAGCAAAGTTGGACTTTATAAATTTAAGTCACGATAATAATGTCTTTTTTTTTTTTTAGTTTAATGATCAGATGTATTCAAATAAGTTTATGTGTACCTCGATTAATGGCAAGCCATCCATTTTAAGATTAGCTAGTCCTAAGAGGCAAATCTCTCATGATATAGTCCGAAAAATTATTAAATTCAAAATTATGTCATTTGAGTTTACAGTTGATCTCTATAAAGTATATGAGAATATGCTAGTTAAAATCAAGGAAAAAAAAAGAAGGAAAATCATGATGGAATTTTTTATTTTATTTTAGTAATGTGAGTTGTCTCAATTACTTATTATTTAAATTCATGCAACCACTCTCAAATTATATATAGCAACTAAACTTGATTTCTTAAAAATCAATAGGAGATTAAATTGATCACCCGACCCAAAATATATATATTAATCAAACTGTTGAAAACCTCTACAGTTTTGAAGCAAAAATACAGAGGATGAGTAAGCAACCGGCGGTTTGCTTCCAGATAGAATGGTCGTCGATGAGCTGGTTGGCAGTTACAGTAATGCCAATGCACACGTTCAAACTTGTAGGGTGGCATTGACTTGACAAAATCAAAGGTCAATGGCAGTGGCGGAGGCAGGGTGAAAATTTGTAGGGTTAATTTAAAATTATAATAAAAATTAATTTTTTTAATAACTTGTCCCCACTCATTTTATTTTAATGCACTAAAAATTTAAACTCAAGGTTCGCTCATAGAGACTTAATCTCACAATTTTTTATTTAATCTCTAATTATTTTTATTTCTTCTATAATGACTCACTTAAGTTACCGAATCAATCCTTCTCCGAATTCGATTACTAAGACATAGATATATATTTTTGACCAATTATCTAAGTTTAAATATGTTACATCATTTTCTAAGATTTTAGATTTTGGCATGTAAAAAAATTTGATTTAATTATGTTTTAATTCAATTCACTTCGATTCAATTTGATATGCATACACAAATATATATATATATATATATATATATATATATGTAAATATTTGATAAAACTAATTAATTAAATTGAATAAAAATTACAATGAAACACACACACACGCACAGAGATATATATAAGATTGGATTTTTGATCAAATTCATAATATTTAATATATTCGAATATGGATTAAAATAATGAAATCAGTTGAATAATTAGATTAAATTCAAAATAGGGTTTTCAAGATAAATTGTCATTTGGATAAGTCAAAATCTTATTATTGATAATCACACTCACAAAATAATATGTCAAAATAGCATTTTTTATGAAAACTGTCTTTATTCTAATGCTTTAAAAAATATTTTATATTAGTTTTTCATAGTCGGTTATCATTTTTTCATGTGTATTTATATGTAAAATCTTTGAAAGTAAAAAAAATAAAATGAAGAATTATTTTATAAAAGGTGTTAGATTATGAATTTTTTTTTATAGATAATAAAATTTTGAGATAATAAATATGTTCATTAGATGCAACAAAATTTAATAATTGCTGAATAATCATTCTCTTTTAACTTGATGGTTGCCTCCGGTTCTCTTTAACTTGATAGTTGCTCCCACTTAAAAGAAATTCTGGCTTTGCTCCTGGTCATTGGTGTTCTTTTGGGTCAATATTCCCCAACATAGGCCAAAGCAAAACCTTGGTGATCAAGATCCACGGTTTAGGTATTTTATGGTCAGATAAAAAAAAAAGCACGATATTCAAATATGTGATTTTAAAATTTAATGGTTGAGTTATTAAGTTGTAACTTACATATGAAATGAATCTATAGGACAAAACTTGTCTAATTAAGTGTTATTGACTACAGAGATTATTTATCTACTAGCTACTAGCTAGGATAGAGAATACTAATTTAATTTGTACAAATTCAATTTTTATCTATTTTAAATGTTTATTAAAAATTCTCTTTAGAACATAAAGTACTATTCAAGATGCTCTTACACTGTTACACACCTAACCCACCACTCGAACGACATTATTCCTTCATTTTATAATTTGTATTAATTTTGAAAACTAATTTTAAAAAAATATGCAAAATTTGAAATATTAATTCAAAAAATAGAGAGAAGATATTTTCATTGTGTCATACAAAAACTAGAGAGTTTCTATATCATTTCCCAAATGTTAGGGGATTTTTGTAACAGTATCCCAAACTTAGGGGATACCAGTGTAGTTTTTCATGAAAATTATGTGGCATTGGTTTTATAATACAGTTTAGGACAACTTAAAAAAAAGAAAAGATTCGAGACAACTAACATAGGTGATAACATAATTATGATTCTACCAACTACATACACAATTTCACTTATTCAGTTATTATATCCGTACACTAGTTATTGTCTGTGCCTGAACACATGAAATAATAAAAAAAAAATGTCAACAATAAACATATTTCTATTCACACTTAAAATCAAATAACAAACATAATGGAAAGAGAGAAAGAAATTTAAATGTCAGTTGTAGTGGTGGGACAATGATGATGGTTGTGGGCAACAATGGTGTTGGTGAGTTCTAACGGTGGGCGACAGTGATAGTGAGATGATGATATAATAAAGCATGAATTTATAAAATTCATGTTCTATTATGGATGACTTAGACCCTTTGTTTGATTTTTTAATTTTATTCTAATACATAGTATAATTGTATATTAATTACGATATTTAAAAAAAATTTGAATTTTTATTTTTGATTTTATTTTAATAAATGATACAATTGAACATGAATTTTTGTTATAAAATTTAAAATATTGAATATTTTATTTTTAAGTAGAATATTTTTAATTTAATTATAATATTTTAAACTTGAATAGTTTAAGTATTACGCTCTTATAAATTTTTAAAGGGTCTAAATATAATTTACTAACGGATATACTGACGAATATTGACGACAAGGGTCAAAATGTAATACGTGTATAATTTTAGAGAGTTTGTATGTAATATTTTAAATATTAAGTGTTTAAATAATTAAATAATAAATCTCACAAGAGTTGAATGTAACTCTCCCTTAATTTTAAGTGGGTGGGCCCCGTGAGTGGGAGTGGGAGTGGGGGTGGGCGTAGGGGGAGGACTCATCTCACATGGAGGGCCGTTAGTCTAATGATTCTCATGATTAGTGGCATGACATTCGCCTCCGTCCAGCTTTCCTTGACCCAACCCAGAAGGAAAAACAAATATTATTCTGCTTTTTTTTTTCAGTAATTCTACACTAAAAGTATTTAGTTAAAAATAGATCACGGATTATTAAATATTTGTGTGGTATTAAAATTTTATTTCATTGACTTATCAAAAAATAAAGTAATGTTAGATGGATTTAAAAATTAGACTTAATAATTTCAACTATTGAATAAGTAGTGAGTCCCAATAAATACTAGAATTTACAGTAAAATTAATGGTTGAGATTATTAAGTCTAATTTTTAAATCCACGTAGCATTGTTCTTATAATAATTATTCAGCTTTTATGTGACCTGTTTTAAGTTATTTAAAGTTGTGATCATACTGGACGGAGCTGTTTGATTAATTCAATTGTGATACAAATTTATTAATGTTAGATTTATAATAATAAATTTGGATCCATGATCAGTTCAGTGGATCGGGTTAAAAATTATCAATTTTATCTTTAATTAACTGCAATTCAAAAAATGCAGTGTCATAAAATTAAAAATAATAATTATCCTGAAAATGTAAATTAGGGAACTATTCGAAATAAAAAATTCAAACAAATTTATATTATGTTTTCGCACAAAACTACTACGTATCAGTCCAATCAGTCGTTTTCTAGAAGAGTTCTTCCAAGTCGTTACGTTTTAGTTACTTGATGTTTTGTATTCATTTTCACATCATAGAAGAGCCTTGTGAACTGCGTGATTAGAGGAATTAGGTTGGAAAGTAACTTATTGTGATGGACTTGACTACGAAAAAATTTCTCTTATACTTTTAATTTTTTTTTAATTTTAATTGTTAATTTTATAATTTTTGTGAATTTATTTATCACCAAAAAATTTATTACTTTTATGTGTGATTTATCATATTTCTAAGTATTTTTATCATTTTTTGCAATACCAAATTTATACATCTATATTTATGTTTATACTATTTATAAATGTCAGCAGTTGTAATTTTTTTTTGATTTTCTATCCATTCTTAATTATTATCATAAAATCAATTATACCCACATGTATTTGTGAAAAACTTTTAATTTTCTATTTCACACTTAATTATTACTATAAAGTTAATTATACCCACATATTTTTCAATTTTATAAATGGTGAAATTTGTGTCAATAGTACCTTCTAGGCCAGTGGTAAAATGATACCTTAGGAGGCCTTGTATGGAAGCATTACCCTTGTGTTGGACCGAACAAGGGAGAATAATTGGTGTTTAAAATTTGGGCTTGAGTAGATTGAAAATAAAATATACTCAAGATTTTGAGGCAAATAAAATCACTCTTTTTAAAGTGATAGTTGTCTTACTCAAAGAATTTGTTAGAGGGTTTTGACAAATTACTTTTAGGATACAACAAAGCCTTCAAGTGAAGAGCTAAAATTAGCAATATTAAAGAATTTCTAAAAAAATCACTTTGAATAATTTTATTAATTTTTTATTAAAATTTTTTATTTAAATATATTCACATGCGCACATCGTGCATTGCTAATATAATAAAAATATGCACTTTTGATAAAAATAACAACAAATGTAATAAAAATCGGCATAATTTTAATTTTCCGTACCATAAACAAAGTTTCATCGTCTGTCATTGCAACATTTGGTAGTTAAGAAGACTGTTATAGGACCCATGGGCCATGGTCCATTGATTAGGTCAGGACAGGTTGGTGGCCGAATGAAGAAGTTCAAAATATAAGGCCAAAAATTGGTGGAAGGTAAGGCCAAGAATGGAAGTATTGACATCCGGTCGGCTCTAACTCTGATTATAATTAATGGGTCCGAGCACATGCATGGGCCGGATAATAACTTATCCATTGACTATTTATTACCGTCATACATTGGGTTGGACTGGCCCATGACTATTTTTGACCATCATACATTGGGTTGGAGTGGCATTCACTGATCCAATTACTATCTCGGATTGACCTTCTTCCGAGATTGAAATCACCAAGGGCAAGAGCGAGAGATGCCTAAGCCTTGCAACAAGAAAGTATTTTTCTTTTTAAAATTGAAACTAAATCCAACGACTCGTGGAAAACCGAATTTCGAAAGATTTTTTCATCCTTAGAATTGCGCACGGCACACTAGTGTGCACAATAGCAACACCGAAAACAAGAACCAGGGTTGCGGAGATTCTCGGACTCTGGTTCACCAGATCTTCAATCCATTCTCCCAGTCTACCTTCTCTCTCTCTCTCTGACACACACACACACACACACACAAGCAGAAATAGAGAGAGGTATGGTCCGTAGTTCTCTCTCCATTTTGTATTCAACAGCACCTTTAGTTCCTTCGAAGTCCATAACCGACCGTTCACCTTCTACGACCACCACCACTTCTTCTAAACGGTGCTCTAGGTTTGCACCGACTCGAATTCCTAAATTCAAAGTTCTATCGAAACAATCTCTAATAGATTATGGCTCCGCTGAGCAATTTTTACAGAACAATTCGATTGCTGATTTCATGAGGTTCAAGAGAGGCACAAACTCCGATGGAGTAAAAAATGCGGAGTTACAGACCGCCGTTGTTAGTTACCGGAAGAAGTTTCCCTGGTCGCTTCTTCAACCATTTCTTCAGGTAATTTCTGTGGAGTGAAAAAGCTGTTAGTTTTGATTGATTTTTTACTTTCTTCTTCCTAATTGTATGGTTTGTTGTTCTTTATATTCTGTAGGTTGATTTGGTTTCGACTATACACATTGCGGATAAAGAGTAAGTTTGCTGACTAAAATTTAGATGAGTTTCGTTTCTGTGGTTGGATATGTCGCAAGTGTAGTTTGGAATTTGTTCAGAAACTGTACTACATTTAAGTTCGTGTGGCTTTTAATACATAAACGAAATATCCTTTCAATTCCCCAAAAACATTTTGTGTCTCATTAGAAATTGCTGATTTAAATTGAAAACCATGTGCTGATGTTGCTCAGTTAGCTATTGATGTATTTGATGTTGTAATGTGTTCACTGTAATTTCTGTTTTGTTCCTTTTCCTCACTGTTTGTGTTGTGTCTTTGTGAATTGTGCCCTTGGCCCAGCTTTTGGCTAGGTGCAAAAATAAGTGAGTGAGATGATATAGTAGTGGATATAAAATTGCATAAAATCGATGTAAAGATGGCATGCCTAGAATGCACTCCTGCTCAATTTGTTGGTCAATTTTCCATGAAGTGATTGCTCGTGTACTCATGATAATGTGATGCAGTTTACTTATCGTAATGATATATCCAAAAAAAGAACAAAAATATGTTTTGGTTTTGGATTTTGTTAATTCCAAGGCTAATTTGCATAATATGAGGTGGAACAAGTGAAGGCAAATACTATCCCACTAGCTATGCCACATCAATTGATGAAGGGCAATGGGTTTACAAGGCTATTTGTTGTTGGTTGTTAAGGGAGGGATTACATGAATGTAAGAAAGGGGCACTGTTGTGGGAGTTAATTTATTAAAAGAAAGAAATATCTTGAGCCTATTCCGGGACAAGATGAGCAATAGTGAACTTTAACTGTGGTTGTTTTGGCTCATTTTGAGATCCTATAGTAATATGGTGGTAAAATGAATGGGTTAGGCTCGCTAAGCAGGCTTGCAATTATTAGACAAATTTGGTTGTGAACTTTTGAAGAATTTAAAGTGTAGAAAAATGTGTAGGAAGAAAATGAATGGGCATCACACGTAGATTTCCATGGACATACACCTAAGGTCAGAATTTTATTCACTATCCCAAAGAGAAGTCCTCTAAAACTTTTTTTTTTTTTAGTTTAAATGGACGGCATTACATGGCCATACATTAAAGGAAAATTTTGATGCGTATAGGACTTGGACTCCATATCTAAAAGCTCATTGACTCTGACTTAGAAAATTTGTATGGAACTGTTAAAGTCCATGGTCCACTTACTACATGCCAGTGACTTATCTGCTAACTACATGGAATGCATAGTCATCACTGCAATCCAGCCAGCAATTGATGAATGGCAACAGCTAAAGGGGGTTTATGAGGCTAATTGTTGTTGGTTTTCATTGTTTTGGGGTGTGCAACTCCATGGAATTGTAGGAATTGCACTGTTATGGGGGTTATAATATTAAAAGATCACAATATTGTGGGCCTATTCTGGGACAAAATGAACTGTTGTGAACTGTAACTGTGGGTGTTTTGGCTCATTTTGGGGTGCTATAGTTAAATGGTTGTAGAATAATGGGTCGGGCTTGCTAAGCAGGGTTTTAAAAGTGAATTGTGGTTCTCGTATGTGGGGTGGACTTTTGGAATATTTAAAGTGCAGAGAAATAAGAAAGAAGAAAATGTACAGGCATCACACCTACATTTCCAAAGACACACACCTGAGGTTAGAATTTTGTTCACCATCCCAAAGAGATCTAAATGTTTCTGAAGATCCTCTATTCTTTATTGAATTGAATACATCACATAGCTATACATTCGAGGAAAACTTTGACTTGAATGTAAGACTTAGACTCTGTGTTAGTAGCTCATTGATTTTGACAAAGAAAATTAATATGAAACTCTTAAGTTCATGGCCCACCTACTACAAGCCAATAACTTATTAACCACATCGAATGCAAGAGACCACTGCAACCCAAACCAGCATAATTAAAATACTCTTGACTTCTAAATGTAAGACAACACATATAAAATGAATAAACATTACCCCAACCTAAAAACAGTTGCAGAATTGGCATTGCTTTGAAAATGGTCACAATTCCAAGATTTTTCTCTTCCTGAGGACTGCATGTTTCTCAGTTTACTGTTTCTGATCGTAGTATTTTCCTATTTGTCGAAATTGTACTCTGTTGGAAAAATATGACCATGTTAACTCTTTTTTTTGTTGATAAAAGACCATGTTAACTCTTTTACATATCAAGTATTGATTTTTGTTTTGTTGACCTCTTTGCTTGCAAAATCTTATTTGATAGACCAGCCTGAATGATCAGAATCCTGCTTCCAGGTACTTTGCAACGCTGCAGAAGGAACTTGAAACCTACGATTGTGTCCTGTACGAGATGGTGGCTAGTAGGGATAGTTTAGAGAGCAGAAGAAACCATGCTGCTAGAAAAAAACTCAAAGGTCAACGGTCACGGGGCTTTAATATTCTTGGATGCATTCAGCGGCAGATGGCTAGACTTCTTATGCTTGATTTCCAGTTAGATTGCCTTGACTACCAGGCAGAGAATTGGTACCATGCAGATCTCGACTTTGAAACCTTCAAACTACTTCAGGTTTGTATTCTTTTGGATTCTCTATATTTAGTCTGCAAAATGCATGAATTCTTTATCTCTGGAGGCTCACTGAAGCCCTCAATGTTTTCCAAGGCTGGTCCACAAATTGAACAGGGGTCTACGTCTTCACGTTCCATGCCATTATTGATTTCATGCATCCCTTTATTAGGGTAAAACGAGGCTAAAATAAATGTCAGTGATGTCACTCACAAACATAGATAATCAAGTGATGTATACTGTTGAAATGATATCCTGCTATTATTAGTTTGGAAACGGCATTGTAATTTGCTGTTATTAATCCTCTCTTCCAGCTTGAAAAAGGGGAGAGCTTCTTTACATTTGCAAGAGATATGACTCTTAGATCAACAAAAGCTATTGTACAGTCTGCTTCAATTCCAGACGAGCTTGGTCCTTGGAGATCCAAACTTCTGTGGGCTTCTCGTGTCCTACCCATGCCTCTTGTTGGCCTTGTCATCATTGGTAGTGTATGTACGGATGTGGAAAATCCGGCATCAGAGTATCCAGAGTTAGAAGCCTTGTCCAGGCTCGATTTTGGTGCAGCAATGAAGGTCTTCCTGGCAAGGAGGCTAACATCTGAGTAAGTATATGCTAGGTTTTCGAACTCAAAGTCACCCTCATCAAGCAGTTGCTTGATATATTCTTGCATGGAGTATTGATAATAGGACGTCATTATCTTGTTGGGTTAGCATAGTTCTTGTCATGGTTGTCTTGTTATGACCATGTTCTACCTTGAATTCATCAACTGTATCAATATCAAAGTATGCTTTTGGTTTTTTAGCTCATGAAATTGCAAGTGCATCACATCTATTTTTTTGAAGCTATCAAAACTACACTGTTTTATGCTTCCTATCTGGTATGTTTATGCGAAAGTTTCGTTGTTGAATGCCAAGACCTTGAGCACATCTTCTTTGCCTTTTGTGGCTCACTAGAAGTGAAAATAACATTGTTCCTCCCACGGCATTTGCTAGGTGAAAAAGTTCAGTTGTTTTATATGACTTTTGTGGTCCATTTTGTATGACACTCTGTGTGATTATTGGAAAATGTAAACAAAATGTGGGGATAGCTCGGTGATGCTGTTTTTCTACAATGGAGGCATTGATCTGACGCTATTGTATTTGTAGGTTCACGCTGGTGACAGCAGATGTAGAGGAGGGATCTGTTATCATCGGTGAGAGGAACAGAGCCGCAGCGGAAGCACTTCGAAAAGCAATTGATGAGGGCCACAATAAGATTGCTATACTGTACGGGGGTGGTCACATGCCGGACTTGGGTAGGCGAATGCGAGAGGAGTTTGACCTCATCCCATCGACGGTGCAGTGGATAACAGCTTGGTCGATTAGGAACAGGAATCTACAGAGCAATTCCCTTCCGTTTTTGAAAACAATGGCAGAAGTCCTGGGTTGGCCATTAAACCGATATCAGACTCTGGCGCTGTTGATCTTCTCTTCTGTCCTTGCATTGGATCTCTGTTTTTGGGAACTCTTCTTTGGCACTACAGTCAATTGGATCTCCCATGTTAGTTCCGAATTTTTTCAATATCTTGATAATGCACAGGTAATATGATACATTGAATGGGTCACTTTAGTGTGAGGATTTGTACGCTAGCTGTGTACACCCTTGTAAAAATTGTACTCTCTCCATTTTTAACCGTGGTATATTGTTCGAGTCTTGCGGATTACACTACTTATCTAATTTTCAGTAGAACATCGATATGATCGTATGAATGTGGTGATATTTGGATTTAATTTGTTAACCAAATCTCATGTTGTAGTTGATCCATAAAAATCTTTATGTAATATAGGTCCTCACAATAGGTTTTTTTTTTGAATTGAATGGTCCAAGGACAGCTTGATATGTAGTTGATGTTTTATTGAGATAGGGGTGTATTTATGCAAGGGTTTTTCCTATAAGATACTGCTCTCTTTATCAAGGGTGCTCACGGGAATGGAGGTCCGACTTCTCAGGCGTGAACACAGCCCATAGTCAAGGCCGGCTCAACAGTAGAGCCCAAAAAGTATGGGCTTTAGGCCCCACAAATAAAAAAGGCCAAAAAATTTCAGACGTCAATAATAAAATATAGATCAAATATATTTTGATCTATATTTTATTATAATTTAGCTTAACAAATTTTTTTTTAAATGATTATGTCAAAAAAAATAAAATTTAAAATTTACGTCCAAAAGTACAGTTTACACTTATTAAAGGGCAAAAAAAGATTAACACTTTAATAAAAAAATATAATAAGTGTCTCACTTCCAAAAAAACACTATTTATTAAACTCAATTTTGTTTTTATTTGAGGACAACAATACCAACTAATTAAATTATTCAGTATCATAAAGGATCCACGATAAAATCTAGTTAATATAAATTTTTTTTAATATTGTTTACTATATATTAGATGCCTAAATTACTACAAAAAAATTATGTGACATCACATTATAATATTGAATATCTTTATTGTGATAGTACCTTATAACAGTCAATAAAAAAATGCATAAAATATAAAATAATACATATATTACTTTTAATCATTGCACATCATCCAATAATCAATTTGTTTCACTTAATCAATTTCATAAACAAAGACTTCATAGTGAGGGATGAGTAAAGACTATAATTATTGCGAGATGCACAAATATTTCAATCTTTTAAATAAGAGGAGACACAGTAAGACCGGCCCTAGGACCCGACCATTAAAATAGTCGTCTAGAGTCTAAAAAATTTAGAAATTCAATTTAATTTTCAACTTTTCGTTTAACTTCAAGTTTTGAGACCTTTTTGAAATGACCAAATTAAAGGACAATATATATTTTACAAGTCTATCTAAAGCGTTATAGAAAACTCTAAAATGTAATAATTTTTTCACAAGTCTATGTAAATAAAAGTTCTAAAATATAACAAAGTTTTCTAAAAAAATCTAAAATTAATGACTTTTACCTTTAAAAGTAACAATTTCAAAATTTTTTAATAATTTTTCCTCCACTCTCATCGCTTCTCTCCAACTCTTTCTCTCCCTTTCAGCCTCATTGTCTTGTTTTGATTTTTTTGTCCGTATTTTTAGCTATATTATTATTTTATTTTATTCATCTGTAAAATTTTGACTTCACAATTACATTTGATCCTATCTCAATCCCAAAGCCATTAAAACTTTGAAAATATTTTTGTAAAATGTTTTCTTATTTTATGTCCCAATTTGTGTTGGGCCGCTCTTGTCCATAGTTATAACAAAGTTGGAACTTAGATCTACTCCAACATATTTTTATTCAATTTTACTTAATAATAAATTATTTTTCATAAAAATTCAAGTGTATCTACTACGTACGTGGGTCATCCACCCACGGACGGCGGATGATTTTAGCGCGCAAAAATTTGCAAAAAATATTTAAAATTTGAGTTTATCGTGTTTGACTCTCATCCATTGAAGACGTGGATAGAGCGCAAGAATGTGCACAAGTCTAGAGATTAGAAGACTGGGAATCTGCTGAGCTGTGTGGCTAGAGAAGTGGCGTTCAGGGAAAGAGAAGACACATAATTCACCCTTATCCCAAAATCCTAATATGATGCACATAATTAACAACACGACCACACTTATTCAAATAGTTTACTAAATCTTAACTACCAAATCAATATAGATCCTTAGATTATTGGGTCCCATTATTTTTATTCAACCATCCTGATTTATTAGATTATTGGGTCCCATTTTTTCATTCTGTACCATTAAATTGACAATAAATTTTATTATTAATTAAATTTACTATTAATTTAACGGCTGTGATCCACCGCATCCCCACATAAGTTTATTAAATTAGATAAAAAAAAAAAATTCCGCAGCATAAGTGAAATCCTTTACCGGATAAGACAAAATATTCGGTAAAGAAAAAAGTGCCACATAGTGAGTATATGGATAAATCACCACAGGAACGTGTCTTTCTTTCCTAGAAAAACGCCACTTTTCTGTTCCTCATCCCTTATGTTATTTTCTCAGAATCCATTTAATACCCAACTAGAGTTTGTTTTTTTCCCCACAGAAAAACAGATCCAACGAAGCACATAAATAAGAAGAGAAATGGAGGCTTCTGAGGTGATTCCAATGGAGACCATTCAACCTGAATCTCAACCCCAAACAGTACTCCACACAAGGTCTCGTATCAACAAGTATGCACTTACCTGTGCTGTCTTGGCTTCCACCAACTCTATTCTCTTGGGTTATGGTAACTCCAATTTCAATCCTATTTCTTCTTCCTATTCCCTAGTTTCCACATTCAGGGTTGCTGTTGATTGAAACAATTTTGTTGTTTTGGTATAAAACGATTAACAGTAGAGAAGCAGATCGACGCATTCATACATATTCTGTATTTGTATGCTTCTGGTTTCTACTTGTTGAAGATCCTAGTTTCAATCCTTTTCTTCTTCCAAAATTTTCATAGACAGATCACCATTCTGCATAAATTCTCTCTCACATACACATTTTGTATAAAGGTCTATACTCGTTGAAGATCCAATGATTGATGGAAAAAATTAATGGAATTATTGGTGGGATGGTTGATTCTATCTTAATCACAACATGATTTAATAATTTCCCATTTAATCATAATTAATTGATCGTTTGTTTTGTTGTCTGATAATTTTTTGGTTTGTCGTGAACGTAGATCTTAGGACTTAGAATTGAACCATGTTATGGGTCATACTCATTTGTCTACTGTTTTCTTCCTTCAATTGTATATAGTGTACCATTTGTATTTAAGCAAATTGGTATGTGCAGATATTGGGGTGATGAGTGGAGCTGTACTATACATCAGGGACAACCTTAAGATCACATCCACACAAGTAGAGATCTTGGTGGGTTCTTTGAATGTATGTTCTTTGATAGGATCATTCGTCTCCGGCAAGACCTCTGATTTGATCGGCCGGCGATACACCATTGTTCTGGCAGCAGCCACATTTTTTTTAGGTGCACTCTTAATGGGGTTTGCACCATCATTCGCATTCCTCATGGCCGGAAGGGTCATTGCCGGCATTGGAGTCGGCTACTCCCTCATGATAGCTCCGGTCTACACGGCCGAGGTATCGCCGGCCATGTCACGAGGCTTCCTCACCTCTCTCCCTGAAGTATTCATCAATGTAGGTATTCTACTAGGTTATATATTCAACTTTGCGCTATCAGGTCTACCACCGCATATAAATTGGAGATTAATGCTTGGTCTCGCGGGGGTTCCAGCAATTGGAATCGCCGCTGGTGTCATGGTCATGCCGGAGTCTCCCCGGTGGCTAGTCATGAAAGGCCGGCTAGATGAAGCGAAGATGGTTTTGAGAAAAACTTCTGAAAATGAAGAAGAAGCTCAGATAAGATTTGAGGAGATAACCAAAGCAGCTTCGTTTGTGGTCACAAGTACGGCGGCTGGTAGCCCGGGGTCGAGCCAATCACCTGTGACTTCAACCTCAAGTAATTGGCATGGGCAAGGGGTTTGGAAGGAACTGTTAAGACCCTCTCGGCCGCTTCGCCGGATTCTGATCGCTGCCATCGGAATCAACTTCTTCATGCAAGCTTCCGGCAATGACGCCGTCATTTACTACACGCCGGAAGTGTTCAAGGCTGCCGGAATTCACAAAAGGAAAGTGCTTGTTGGGGTTACAATTATCATGGGGATAGCCAAGACTTCTTTTGTTTTGGTATCAGCTCTTTTTTTGGATAATTTCGGAAGGAGGCCTCTCTTGTTGTTGAGCTCAACAGGGGTGGCAATTTCTTTAGCTGGGCTGGGCCTAGGCTCGAAGTTCCTGGAGCATTCGGATCCTAAGCCCGTGTGGGCCATTGCATTGTGTGTAGTGGCTGTCTGTGCTGACGTTTCCTTCTTTTCAATCGGGCTTGGGCCCATCACATGGGTATACTCATCGGAGATATTTCCGATGAGGTTACGGGCCCAAGGTTCGAGCCTGGCGGTGTCAGTGAACCGGTTGGTCAGTGGGATTGTGGCAATGACATTTCTTACCATCTCAAGGAAGATAAGTTTTGGAGGAATGTTTTTTGTGCTTTCAGGAATCATGGTGTTAGCTACTATTTTCTTTTACTTCTTCTTGCCAGAAACTAAAGGCAAAAGCTTGGAAGATATTGGGGCAATCTTTGAGGATAAAGATAAAAGCAAAGACAGGACAAGGGAAATATGTGAAAGATAGTGTAGTTATGCATTTGATGGGATATTAGGATAATGTTTTTCAATACATTTTGTTATTTATCATTTATTTTGGTGCTTGAAACCAGTATTCGGATTTTTTAATTTGGGTTGAGTTTTTGTACGCAATTCAATTTATTTAGTCCGTCGGAATTGCACCCAAAGTGAGTTTTGGTATGTATCTCAATCTATTTAGTTCATCAAAATTGCACCCAAGGTGAGTTTTGATACGCATCTCAATCTATTTAGTTGGTCTTAATTGCACCCTAGATATAATGTATATAAGTACTTTATAATTATTATAAAAGTTTATGGAAAGTGTAATAGGTAGTGTAGAATGGGTTGGGATCCTCTCCAATATTTAATTGAGTATGTTACCCTCTTCTGAATCTTTTTAAGTGATGATCTGTTCATATCAACAAATCTTATCCTATTCAAAAAATACCTTAAATTTTTGAAAGGGTGAATTACAAAATGTTCCATTGAAGTTTAAGTCACATCCAATCAACTCCCTCTGATTTTAGTTTTACCCCTTCAAAGTTTAAATTATTGTAAATTAAGTCAAACTGTTAATTTTGACAGTAAAAAATGACAAAAAACATTCATTTGCAAATCACATGATCTCAAATTCGATGAAGAGAAAAGATCATCATTCACATCATTTTATCTTAAAAGTAAAACTGGGAAGTTTTTTTGATGTGAGAAAAAAATTTTGAATTCAATGTAATTTTTCCTTTTCAATAAATTTGAGATCGTGCGACTCAATTTCCATTATTTTTCAATTATAACTGTCATTGTAACCTTTAACGAACTTTCTTTTCTACAAATACTAAACATCAAGATATCGACAACATGTTCCAAATTGTTGGCTTAATTAGCCCAACAGATAAAAACCTGTTTGGGTCAGATATAACAAGGATCAATACACACACACACACACTAGAAACCATTATTTTCAAATGTACTCACCACGCTTGATCCTTGTTTTGTGGTCATCAGTTCTCCATCGTCTCACGGTCTCACAGTTCCTGTGGAATGATTCAACTGTTTGCTTCATTTCCGGTAGAGCATCCATATGTAATTGGTATAGTTAGGAAATAACATTTCTGCCAGACATTACCAAATTAGGATTTTCAATCTAATGGAATGCATCAAAGTCAATAGACTTATTAGGGTTGAAACTGACAAGGACACTTGCGTACAATTGATATGGAAAAACTTGAATTTAACAAAGAAGGTCAAGCCCATGGCACGACTAGCGAGCATGGTTTAAGGTTGTGGTATTGACCATCAACTCGAAGAGTTATGAGACCCATCGATCGTGACATTGTGTCGCACTATCGGGTGATACGACATTAAAAAAAAATGTTGAACATGACAATAGATTCAGGTCATATTACGGTATCGCAGAACTGTATCAGTCGATTCGGTGACGATAACTCGATGATTCAGGATTGGTTTGAACGAATCAACTGAGTCATCTAAGACTCGGGATTTATACATATTATGTAACAGTATTGTCTTAAAAGGTGTCGAGTCAAATATGACTCAATCGATTCGTATCTGTATCACTCGATACTTTAAACCATGCTATAAGTCTATTTGACCCACTCATCTAATTAGGTAAAAGATAGTTTCTTAAAGAGCCACGTGTTAATGATTTATGAGTGGGAGATGAGAGAAGCATTCTTTAAGTATATATTCCTTTTATTTTCTCAATAATATATCATCTATAAGTTGTTCCATTGTGAGTTTAATTCAAATCGTAGAAACAATCTTTCTACATGCATGATAAAAATGCATATATATCAAGCTCTCCTCAGACTCCACAATGGTGGGAGTTTCAAAACTTGATATCATACCGACTAAATTGGACAATTGTTGCATATTTTAAGAACACAAACAATGTCTAATCCAGAGAAAGCATGCATGCTACTGTTCATATATACAACTTGGTCGTGTGCCCCCCCCCCCCCCCCCCTCTCCTTTTCTCTCT
Source organism: Ilex paraguariensis (assembly GCA_963454935.2). Classification (NCBI taxonomy): domain Eukaryota; kingdom Viridiplantae; phylum Streptophyta; class Magnoliopsida; order Aquifoliales; family Aquifoliaceae; genus Ilex; species Ilex paraguariensis. The sequence continues at coordinate 424,913 of CAUOFW020005547.1, forward strand.
CTTGTTGAATTCAAAATTAAAATAACCTTGGCTCATAGTTTGGTGTAAATGCCCTTGTACTCTTGTACAACAAGGCTATTATTCTGTAATTCAGGCAAGTTATGAAATATTGAAAGGGCTTAATTTATGCTAATCGAACATAAAAGTCATGAAAGTCAAATGGTTATGACCATTGCTTAGGATTAACTATGCCAATCTGAACATATACACCAACCTTACCAAAAGTCATAGTACTGTTTAAAATAGACAAATGGTTTGAATTTTTCAGAGCCATTCTGTTGATAAACAAAGCAAGGAAAAGTGGAGTCAGGAAATGTGTGGCAGTGGCAATGGCTCATATCTGCTTGTCACTGAGATCACTTGAATTTTGAAAAGCTGTATCATTCTATAATCAAATCTGTCTGTTAGCTGTTGGAAGGAGGACTCGGTCAGTAAAGGCACAAAGCTTCACTCTTTGAGGTGTTTGTGTATGTTTGGAAGCTTGTAAGACTTTAAGATGCTCTTGAGATGAGAGAATATTCAAACATAGGTTTTGGGGAATTGGGAGGGAGATGGAGTAGTGCTCTCTAAGATGCAGTTTGTTTTTTAATCAACAGAGAAGTTCGAACAACACACGAGCATGTTGACGATGGCTAATAAAAGATTTGTCGTAGTTTAAATGGTAATAAGAATGAACTGTAAATTCAAATGTTCTGAATTCAAATTTTAATAATATTCTGAGATTAGGCTATAAGAGATTTATTTTTCATGAATATTCTAGTTTCGGCGTGGATGATTTGCCTTTAACAAAATTGGAGAATATATTAGTTGAGATATGCGTAAACTTATTCGGACAACCCTGACTATTAAACCATGACCATTAAACTCTCTCTCTCTCTCAAGTTACACATGAAGTCCTTTTGATTAAGCCTATCCTGACTATTAAACCATGACCTTTAAACTCTCTCTTTCTCTCTCTCTCTCAGGTTACACATGACGTCCTTTTGATTAAGCCTCTCGCACATCTTCCCATCACTTGTAACTTGATATATCTTGTAAGCTTAATTTGAAAAAAACAATATTAGTGGAAGGAAAACTATATTTAATTAATTGGAGTATTATGTATGTATAGACTCTAATCCCTACTAGCCGTTCCACTATGACGCACCTCATATTTATGATTATTTATAAAAGCCACCACAGAGTTTTAGTGCCAAAAAATTGGCTTCGAGCCTTGTAATCGCATCAAATTGTAATTCTTCACAGTATTGTATATATTTTAAAAGAATGTCACTGCTATATATATATGTATATGCTTGACCATTGAGGAACGTGATCCTAGTTATTCTTTTGATCAAATCCTCCCATATTTTTCAGATGAATTGAATCACATACCTTGGGTCAGGTAATGATCCTCATGAATACTCTAATCATAGTATAGATGCCTTGTTTTTAATTGGACTGAAGAGAAGATTAATAGAAATACGAGTAAACTAGTATAGATACCCTTGACAGTTGAACCAAAAAAAAGAAAAAAGAAAAAGAGAATTGAATCACATACCAATTGATTCAGCCACATTATGAATATAATTAAGATCCATTATATAAGTGAGTTTACCACTACACGATAGTTACCATATTATCGTAAAAATTTAAAAAAAAATGTCTCAAAGAACCACATCCGATTATTCTACTCAAATTCACTCATCTTTTGATTAATAAATTAATTGACTCATATACCAACATTTTTTTGGAGTGAGATTCTTTACAGTAAATTTTTCTTTCATTTCTACTCTGATAGATTATTTAATATAAATTCAAGATCGAGCCTCTTATATAAGCGGTTTCCGCACTAGTAGTGATCTACCGATGAGAAAAATAGAAAGAAAATATATTGAAGAGGATCTAAATCTGTCTGTCTTAGTGTCTATATAGGTATACTTTCTTGAAACGTATATTCTTCTTTGCAGTATGAATTTAAATTCTACCCTAGTACTTCACTTAATTCCCTTGGTCCCCACTTTCTCAATGCATACATGCTGTAGTAGCACAGTAGTAGGGGGTATTTACTAGCTAACCATATAAAGAAAACAATCCACAAATAGGCAGTTCATTAACCCCACCCTTTTGATTCCTTTCCTCCTTCAAAAGGAATTCACAATTGACAAAGGTAGAATTTACTATGTTTCTAATTTGGGGTTGAAATGTTACTTGTTTCTAATTGGAAACTTAATTTGATGATCTAATGTATTGTTACTTTTGGGTTAATAATAGATTTTATTTAATATTGAGACACCTCGTTAATTTGCTGACCACAATAAATTAAAATTAAGTTCTAATAGCAAATATTAAAAATCTTACTAGTTGCAACAAAAAAGAACAAAAGTAGAGTTTACTAATCCTAGACAATTGTTTGCAAACTCAGCAAAACATGGACATAACACATTTGAAGGGTAAATAGATAGGCTGGTCTGACCTGTTAAAAAACTAGGTCGACACGGATCTGACTCATACATGACCCGAATCCCACTATATTCATATATGAGTCGGGTATAAATTGATTAACACAAGGTGACTTACATGACAAATTGTGATTAGAACAATATTATTCAAATAAGTTGAAACACAATTTAATGGAAATTTCAATTGGTTATGGACTCAATTCGCATAATTTTACCCTACATTATTCATATGTAGATTTAGTTAAAATTCATAAATGTATTCGAGGGATAGTTTAGTAGTAACAGAGATGAATTACAAATTCAAATGCCTTGAGTTTGAATTTTAACAATTCTCTTGAAAGATTTATCTTATGAATATTCTAGTCTTGACATTGATAGTCTTCTTTTGATCAAACTAAAAATAATATTGTGCGTAAACTAGTTGAGCCATTTCTACCCACCGTTGAACCAAAGAACAAGAAATTCATAAATGAGACAAGAAAGAAGACGAAAACAGCAAAGAGCAGCACCATCGAACCCATTTAAAATATCAGAAAAATAATTCAAAATTCCAGTTTCTTGCTGTCCTTCATTTCATATATATCCACTCCTCCGCCACCTTCCTCTTTAAAACCCTTCTCTTTCTCCCTCTCTCTCTCTCTCCGCCACCATGGAGAACCGATTCAAACTACGAATCCCAAGCATGTTCTGCTCATCATTCGGGTCATGCCGGTCCAAAAACATCTCCGACGTGATCGAACGACCGGCTCTGGCCCCTCAGAACCGGCAACACTACCAATTGATCGAGCTTTTCTCTCCAAGAAAACCTCGTTCATTTCCTTCCATTTGTAGACCCAAAGACCCTGAAAGAGATGAAACAGAACACAGCTGCATTGTGAACAAGAACTTGTTTCCGAGGAGCAAAGTGTCGGACAGACATTCTCTTCTTGTCGCCGGCGATGGTCGGAAGTGTCCACCTGTATCACCCATTTCATTCTATGAATTCAAACAATTTGAAGCAAATCCAAAGGCGAAAAGAACAAGAAGACCAATGAAGAAGAAGACCCATTTGAAGAGTAAAAACTTTGATTCTCGTGAATTTGGTTCCTGCAAAAATAATGGGTGGTTTAGCAGTGATGAAGACGATGACAAGACTACGCTTTTCTCTTCAAAGTCTCTCTCCTCTGATTCATCTGATTCTTTGGGTCGAAACAAACCTCATTTTGGAGATAACTCTTCGAAGTATAGACACAGAATAGCTGCAAGGAAGGAGTCTGAGAGGGGTTTAATTCCAGTAATAAAAGGGAAGGTGAAGGATAGTTTTCCGGTGGTGAAGCGTTCGACCGATCCTTACAACGATTTCAGGACATCCATGGTCGAGATGATCATAGAAAAACAGATTTTTGCCGCAAAGGATCTTGAAAATCTGTTGCACTGTTTTCTGTCTCTCAATTCGTATCATCATCATAAGATTATCGTTGAGGTGTTCTCAGAGATTTTGGGAGCTTTGTTCTCTGACCGTTCTTAAGAGGAAACTTTAATCTGCTTGTGTTTTTCATCAGAAAGAGTAATTAGTGTTGTCACTGTTATTCATTGTATGTGTTTGTTCCCTAATATGTAATCCATTTTCTCTACATCTTGTTTCTTCTTTTTTCTCTGTTTCTATGGTCTTCGATCTTTGTCATCAGATTATACCTGCGGGTACAATTCTCATTTTACTCGACTTAAAAGTGGGTCTAAACGGGGCTGTCAATATATTCAATTTTTGAGCCGAATTCAGTCATAATATAAATTGTTTTTTTTAAATAATTACCCGAATATTATTCTGTTACATCATATTCCACGATTTTGAATTTGAATATATAACATCCGATCGGGTTATGAAGTCTGGATAGAGGTGATTTAAAAACATTATGATAATAAGGAGGAGGAAATGGGAAAGATCGGATAGAAGAATGAGTCATGGCAGTTGTGGTTCTTTTGAAAAAGATTGGACAGGGCTTTTGGATGGTTCTTAGGACTGTTTACTTTTGAGATTGGGTGTTGGACTTTACAACAGTGATTGATGATGGGTATAGAAACAACCTTGAAAAGAGGCTTTGTTTGTTGGAAAAAAGTATTGCTTACAATATGTTATATTTGTCTCATTTTCTTGGGAGGTTTGTATTATTTTTTTTTCCCTGCAGTTTCACCAAAAGGTCCAAAAGAACAGAAGAAGAAAATCACTTTTTTCAAATGTTTAAACTGAGGTGACATTTTCTCTTGTGAAAAATAATAAGATGTTGACAAATAGTAATACCTACTGTTGATTCCATAAGACTACATAGTGGCTTAGGTTGCTTAGTATGTATGTATTGGTTGTAATATATTAGTGCCATTCTCATTGGAGATTTAGATAATTTGAAGTTGTGACAAGCAAGATTAGAATTGTTTGGAGTTGGGCCACATCATTTGTCTTGAAGGGTGGACCAAACTCTCTGCAAATTTAGAGGCATGTGATGTGACTCAATTCATTGTGTGATTGTATTGACTCAAACTTTATTTCTTCAATTTTTCTTTGTGCTTCTGGTTTAAATATATGTTAGTTTCTTACGTATAGTAGGTGACTTTGAAGATCACACATAACCCTTACTTATTCACTTGTCTATGTTTATTATTATTTTTTTAATTTAACGATTAGGGTGTTTGGATTAATTTACACGTACTTCAAATTTTTTTTTTTAGGAGGGGAAGGGGGCTTGAATCTTTAACCTCAAGAAGACAAAGTCTTCACTAAGTAAGAAATATCATTGGATCAAAGGCCTGTTGGTATGTACTTCGATTAACCTCTTTCCAATTTAATCAAAGATAATTCATCAACGTCAGAATTAAGGTATTTATAAGAGATAAATCACTTGCGACCTAATCTCAAGACTTGCCCAAATTTGAGCGCCATAAATTCAAATGACGAAAATAATCTTTTTACATGAAAAAATAAGATTTAGCCCCATATTCTTTTATAGCAGAAGCCTTATAGATTGAGTTGTGCTCACAATCTGGGTAAGCCCTAAGTAGTCCCTAATCAATTACAAGTAGTGTACAATCATGTCCCAAGCTTTTTTGTATGAGCATGTACCATAATCTAATTCTCATCCATAGCCTTCATACATGGTACAAAACAAAGTAAGCAACAGCCAGACAGTCACATCTATTAGCTACATGTAATATAATCTATCATTAAAATTCTTCTCTTAAATGATTGGCATGCTGCCAGTGGACAAAATATATCCGAGCAATAAATTTATATAGTGTGTTGTTTGCTGGTACATAATAGAGACAAAATATGTCATGATGCGTTGGGTGCACCCATTGTGTATGGTTGTTAGCCACTTCCAATAGATTAATAGGGCATTCTTTTTATTTTTCATATATGGAAAAGAAAATTAATATTTAGATATATTTTGGGTATTTAATCTCGAGACCTAATTCAATTCAATACTAAAATTGAAACTGAACTCTATCTAACATTAGAACTTATAACTAATCTAATGACAGCATTGGATTAGTTTTCGAAATGATGTCCCTATAACATTTTACTCTATAAAAAAATGAGGCAAGATATGCCAAACAAACCCATACAAATGATAATTACGCAAATAATCTTTATAATTTGCACCGACTTCATGAGATACCCTCATGATTTTGAAATTACCGAACATTCCACTGTTTGAATATGTCCACCAAGTCACTAACGTCCATTAATGGAGGTTTTTTTTTTAAGGGTGTTGATGGAGGTATTAACTACACAATTTTACAAGTGATTTTTATTTTCAAATAGTGAAAAACATGTGACGACAAATAAAAATCAATTGTAGTAAAAGACAATATTCTTTGTCGAATATGTACCGCGACCTATCTAAATATCAATTTTTTGAATTAAAAAAAAATGAGAAATCTCTCTCTTTCAATCACTCAGACACACCAACCCCAAACGTAGCATATCATTCTCTCTTTTTTTTAGGTTTAACGGTGTCTCTCTAGACTAATTTATGTACATCTCACCTAATCTCCTTTTTGATCTAGTCAAAAAAAGGTCATTCACACCGGGCTAGAATATTAATGAGAGATCAAATCTTCTTGGCTTGGCCCAAATAAATTGCCAAAATTCAAACTAAAAACAATTAAAGACATATGAATTTATAATTTATCCCAATTACTACTTGAATTCCCCTTCTTAGGGTTAATGGCATGCCATTCTCACTAGGAACTCTTTCCCTGCTCCTCGACCAATATGAATTTTAAAAAATCACGAGGATACCTGTAACTTCTGGAAATCATAGGAGATTTTAACTGTAATTATCCCTATTCCCAAAACTAATTAAAGGCTTTGAAAAAAAAAACACCACGAAACACAGAAAAGGGAAAAATGACATGCTTTAAATAGAGGTGTTAGGGTTCTGAGCCACTTTCTACAACTAGAAAGCTCTTGAAAACGATGGGTCATCTATGAATACATAAACAGTGGCAGCTCAATTATTGTCAAGGGAAGGCCTGCAATGGCAATGGGTGCGTAGTATATGTTCCTAAACATAGTAATGAAAAAGAAGTGACAATGGAAGAAGGAAATGGTGGGGAAGGTTTCTAGGGATAACAGACAGAATGAAGCAAAAACCTGTTTTTCCACAACTAGAGGCCTTGGGCTAGAGAGTTGCAGCAATTTTTTCTGACCTTGATAACTTTGTGACATCACAATTCAAAAATATCTGCACCTGAATCTTGTTACGGTTTCCTTTTTTTTTTAATCTAATCGTGAGATGGCACGTGAAAAGTTATATTATTTTATTGTTTTACTTGATTTTATTAATTCAGTGATCACTTTTATGATAATAATTCTTCAATATGTGATTGAACTTTTTTTTTTAGTACTCTTGTGCTATCTATACATATGCATATACATATTATATATATATATATAGAGAGAGAGAGAGAGAGTGCTATCTCTCTCTCTCTATTTCTAGGATATGCGAGAGCAGTGATCACTGCTGGTAATATTCTATAAAATACCTGTAGAAGTAAATGATAATTATGGAGGCAAGTTTAGAATGTATGCCCACAAGGAATGCAAACGAAGGAATGACTGTGATTTCCAGGTTGATGTTTGGTCTCAGTCTTCTCATTAATTGTCGCATTTTTTGGGTTCTCGAGTCCCTTCTCTCTCCTCTGAATCCTTTGCAGACAATGCGCATGACCCGGCCCATCTGTTGTCGTTTGTGTTGGGAGCTTGGGGTTTATCCAAATTGTACTGACCCAGAAACTATTTTGCCCTTTAATGTAACTAAGGGATATTAATGAATCGGATTGCAATTCATATTCAAGATCGTGTGATTGAATTGATTCTTTGTGACTAAAAAAATTTATACTCATCAACATAGATATCTCCTAATAGGCCTCATGACATGTGTCCTTGATGAATAAATTATTTGAAGTCATCAACGTAGATTAAATATCGATTCATTTTATCTTGAGTTAGTTATACCTGCCCGGCCCAAAACTAACCATTTGATAGCCACAACAATCACATCTAATGGTAAATGATCCGGGCTCTTCCTTGTTATATGGGTTTGAGAGGTCAACTTTGTTCTCCATGGTAAAGAAAAACAGAGTGAAGGCAGAACTTATAAAAGTAGTTGTGGCTGTACCTGTGTTATATCTCAAGGCCCATTTAGCTCTAAGCTTTTTTTAAGTCTTTTGATCATTCAACACTTTAAAAAGCTAAAAATTGGAATTGACTTATAATAACTTGAATTCGTCAAGAAAATTTATTTGGTGAAGTCCATTTTTTATCTTATTAATAAGTACTTAAATCCACTATTTTTTTAAATCCCAAAAATACCCTAAATAGTATTATTGTGTTCAGTTATAGAAATCTTAAAGATCTTGAAAATTACTTTAATTAATTTCTTAAATTAGAAATTATTATCCCTTAATTTACTCCTAAATTAAAATTAAAATTTATATTCTTTCTTTCTCTCTCTCTTGTTAGAAAAATATCTTCTCGTTCAATAACAAATACAAACCTTTACAATAACAATTGCACACCTTAATGTAACATTTATTTTTTTCTTCACAGAAACATCAAATTTTTATGCACAGTAACACAACGAATTTAACAAAACTCAGGAGGATATATATTACATAGTAACATTAATGAGATATTTTTTTACATAGTAATATCAATAAAATATTTTTTCTTTCATAATAACAATAATTTTTCCTTACTTTTCACAAAATATGATCCACAAATCAAAAAATTACATTATTTAGAGTAGTAATACATAATCGTCAGTTGAATTATGACACTCATTACCGCTTGTGAATGTCAAGACATCGAATATGTTAAAATGATTTTCTTGCAACATCAACTTTTTTCTACAAGTAACACAATCAAGCATTTTTTGATTGTATTGCACAACAAAAGATCCAAAAAAATTAAAACCTATGTTATTTAATTTAGTAACAATGAATTACATTTTGAAATTAGGAATGCAAAAAACAATGAAAATTTTGAGAACTTGGAGGCTTCTTTATCTGGTTATGGGTTTGAATGCTACTATTTTTATTTTTAGTTTTGTTCAATGTTTCATATTTTTATTTTTTTTATTGAACATATTACTGTTATTGTTAAGCATGTTACTATTTTTGTCGAACATGTTACTATTGCTATTTTTTTTAAATATTAATATTGAATGATCATGTTACTATTGTTAGTTGTTTAAAATATTAATATTAAATGTTACTTATTTTTGTGTTTAAATGATAATTTTTTTTTTTTTTGCATTTGAATGTTACTAACTTTTTATTTTTTATTTTTAGGTCAATTTTACAAAAAACGGACTTCACAACAAATAAGTTTTCTTGATGAACTTAAATCTAAACAAGTACATATAGGGGGACCGGACTCCATATTAAATTTTAAGCCCTACAAAAAAATCCCAAAAAATTAAATCCAATCAAAATTTTTAGTGAAAATTGAAGGTGAGTTCTCTTAGATGGACTTATAATGACTTAAATATTGGAATAAAACTTATTTGTGAGTAAGTCCATGTTTAAACTTATATGTTAGTATTTAAATTCACTTATTTTTTAAATTTCAAAATTATCCATATCGGTGTTAGTTTTGTCCAGTTATAAAAAGTTACATAAGTTAGATCATTGAGGTATATATAGAAATTCTTGATTGAGTTATATATGGAAACCGTTTATTAAATATTATGGTAATTAACGGAAGTTTTATATGAAAGTTATATATTTTGATAGTTATATATGGTAGGTTGATGTACAAATAAGTTGTTGGTTTATTTAGTCAAAATCAAATCACAAAATTTCCTTAACATTTGTGTTATTATAGTGACACGAATGAAATTATTTTTCTTAAAATACTCAATACCAAAAATAAAGACTACCATTTCAAATAGTAACACAAACTCAACCCCAGTTTCAATTTTATTCTTCAAGTTTATTGTTGAATCTATTGACAAAATTACAGTTGATTCTTTATATTCAAAACATCTTCACAACTTTGAAATTTAAAAATAGAGTTAAGGTATGTGATTTTACATGAAAGTTGATATTCATCGTAAGGTTTTAAAAAACTTCTACATAATATATAGTTCAAACTGTCAATTTTTATTTTTTTTTGGCATTCCAAATTTAAAAATTGAGATTAATTATTACTAAATTAAAGTGTTATATAATTTGATTTTGTTGTTTTTTTTGTTATGCAAGACATTCGAAATACATTGATTGTGTGTCTATGAAATAGATCATGTTATTGAATTTTGATGTCTTGATGTTCTTGATTTGTGTTGCGTATCCTAATTCAACTGTAAATTATGTGTTACTACTAGAAATTTTGTATATTCAATTTGTATTTTCACTATAATCTTTCGAAAATTGATGTTATTGTGAAAATCCTATTGTTTTTTATTTATTGAGCACAAACATTTGATGTTACTGTGAAAATTAAATGTGTATGTTACATAATATACGTCTAAAGGTTTACAATTGATAGTGTAAGTGAAAATTGGGATTGAGTTTGTGTTATTATTTGAAATAGTGAAATTTTTTATTTTGGGTATTGAGTATTTTAAGGAAAACAATCTCATTCGTATCACTATAGTATCATTCATGTCATTATAGTAAAATTAGTGTCACTATAGTAACGTTAATGTTAAGAAAATTCTGAATTGTTAAAGAAATTTTGTGATTTGATTTTGACTTAATAGATTAATGATTTATTCGTACATTAAGCTTACATAAATAACTATCAGAATATACAACATCCATATAAAACTTTTGTTAATTATTATAATATTTAATAGACAGTTTCTATAAATAACTCAATCAAAGGTTTTCATATATAACTCATTGACCTATCATATGTGAAGGAGAAGGTAAGTTAGACGTCGATTATTGTTTTTCTAAAGGGTAGAGGTACAATAGTAAACTTGATAAAAAGTAGATTTAAAACTAAATAAATTTTCTTATTAGACTTATCTCTAAATAAGTTTATATAAGATGACCGATCTCCAAATTTTCCCATTAAAAGTTTGCACTGGACCGAAAGAATTCTCCATGCAAAAGGAGTACAAAGAATAATATCCAACAAATCTCCAGTGGACTTCTACAAAATCTTTTGGGCCAAGTGCATGGGCTTTGTTACATTCACTTGAGTTATAATCCTAATTTACTTTTTTCTTTTTCGTTTGTGAAGAAACCAAGGGATTTCTTGTTATTTAAATATTCAATTCCATTCCCGCAATGGACTTTCACCAATAAAAAAGACTGAATTTTGTTCTTGAAGCATAAAATTTCATATATAGGTAAGACTCACGCTCTGTCTGGAAATATGCAAGAAATACTTTTTTTTTTTTTTTAATTTTCATGTGTTTGGTGAATATAAAATGCAAAATGATGGAAAAATTAATTTTTTTTTATGCTTAGATTTTATCAAAACTAACCAATTTTTTTTTTCTTATATAGGCTTCGTTTGGTTAGCAAGATAATAATAGAAAATATAAAAAAGAGAAAAAATATTTTTTTTTTCATATTTGTTTAAAAAAAAACTGATAGAAAATACAGGAAAGTGGTGTGTGGGGCCCATCAATTTTTCTTGTAAATCTACAAGTTTGCCCACAGTTGGTTTCTTTTCTCCATGCACCATAGGAACAAGAAGCTGATAATGTTCTCCCTCTTAAGTTTACTTTGCACTAAATGTTGATAATATTTACTATGTTGGTCATTGGGTTAAAAACTTTAACGTCAATTATTGACTTTTTATTTGTTGTACCTAGTTTGTAATTTCTAATCGTTTGTGTATATGTGTTAGATTAATATGCTAAGGATAATTAAGTATTTACATCAATTTTTCTGGCAAATTTTTTATTTTAATCAAACGCATATAAGAAAATAAATTTTCTTTTTTTATCTCTTTTCTTTCACTTCATTTTTACTTTCTACCATTTTTAATTTTTATCATCAATTTCTTTCTAACCATAGAAATGCAAGAACGTTTTGATCTATAACTAACTTCTCATTTTACCCTTATTTTTCTTAAAATATTTTATTAGTTATTAATTTTAAAAAATCTTGGTATAAATTTGGTTAATCATATAATTTGGCCTAGATACCTTCGTGGTGATGTTTTTCCCAGAATTATGTTAAGATCCACTTTTTTAAATTTTTTTAAAAATTTTTAATTATAATATATATTTTCTTATAACTTTTCTCTAATTCAAACAATAAAATGAATTTTTTAAAAAATTTTTTTGAAAGTTTTTCATTGTAACCAAATACATGTATGAATATATATATATTTTTATTTTTCACTTCATTTTCTATTATTTTCATTTTCATCATTCTTTCTTCATAACCAAATGGAGCCTAAAGGAAAATATTCCCATTCTCCACCTGATCTAGATGTTCAATTTCATTCCCACAAATTTTTTTTATAAAACAAAAAGAAAAAATGAAAAACAAGAGGTACCATTTGTCATGAATTTTAGAATTCTTATGCCCTCAAAGTGGAGGATGAGAAGGTTGGAAGGAAGTACTCAAAATTTGGTGGATAAATAGACTATGCCTTTGTCTGTAGCCAGCCAATTATTGTTTATGAAAAGTCATACCTTAATGAAACTGACGTGGTCATGTCACCGGGGGCCAAGAGTCTAATCTGTGTCCTGTTAGGTCTTAATCATCCAATAAGTAAAATTTTCCGATGACATGTACTAGAGTTATGTGGACTTTGTATCAAGATATCACATGAAAATAATAACAAAATAACGTAGCTCATAATTGAGGGTTTATGATTGAGCTTAATTAATTAAAAGATGTCTCTAGCTAACTGAAAGACTAATGTTGTATGTACTTAAAAATTAGACTTAATAATGTCAATTATTGATTTCACTGTGGGTCTCAACATTTATTTAGACCGACTACTTATTCAATGATTGAGATTATCGAATCTAATTTTTAAATCTATTTAACATTATTCTAACTCAAAATGTAGTAACCCTGATAAATTGAATTCTTTTATTTCTCGATAGGATTGTGAAAGTGGTTGGTGAAGTCCTCGTTTTGAGAGAGAGAGAGAGAGAGAGAGAGAGAGAGAGAGAGGCTTCTTCTTTTTTTAGGGAAGGGAAATGATTTAATAAATTTTGCTTATTTTCCCTTTATTAGGGGTCTCTGTTGAGTCATTTTATTTCATGTTTAGAATATGATTCGTTGGGCCATGTCGTTTTAGATTTGTATCTCATATATATTAGTTAAATATTCTTTAGATAATTTATGCAATACAAGATCAAGAATTTTTTTTTTTTTAACAATACCAATTAAACTTTTTAGCTTGTATTTAGATTGAGCCAAAATTCACAACTTCCACTTGTGAAAACCCAATGCCCTAAATCAAGGACTACGTGACTTGGATTTAGATGTGTGTACATAAGTCCAACTTGAATATTAAAAACCTACGAACATTTCAAACAGACTTTGACCCATCCAAATTGCACCCAACGTAAGATAAGGAGATGAAGCTTGGATGCTTTTGTCGGTGGATGCTGAATCATGCCTCTAACCAATATGGACCACTTGCAATATAAATATACGAAGAAGTTCAAAGAAATCTGCTTTCCATGATTTCTTTGTTTCCAAATGACAGCCTAAAACCATTTTGTTGCAATACTAAATGAGCAACTGATTCAAATGGTTCTATTTTTTTAAACAGAAAGCAGACAAAATCATAGTTTAGGATTTTTTCTGTCATGCACGCACAGTCCTAATAATCTTTTAATATATGAATTAAAAACAACATGAAGCATAGGATGCCTTTTTTTCTTTTTCTTGTACTAATGTTAATTGAAGCACATAATGCTTGTCAAATTAGGGTTGGCTTCCAGCACTTTTATTGATAGTTTTTGTTACTTAAATTCTATAAATTTCCCATTGTATGATATGAATTCGAGTTAGATTCACTCTATTTAAGTTAAGTCTACTGCCAAAACATAATGAAATCTACCTTCCATTAAGGGAAATTTGGAAAAAAACTATACCGGCGAAGACAATCATCCTCAACTTTTTCCTAATACGGGTTCTAGCATACGATCACATCAACAGATATGAACCAGTTATCAGATTGAATTAACAATCTGTTCAGCTAACCCAGAGAGAGAGAGAGAGAGTGATTCACGTGAAACAACCACCCGCTCCTTTCATTCTCCTAAAGAGACTACACACCAACTCCACCATCAAAAGTAAAATTCAAGAAGTTACATGTGTACACTAATCTATTTATCATGAAACGGTCACAAACTTTCATCATAATTATATCCTTTTGTGTGTGTGTGTGAGAGAGAGAGAGAGAGAGAGAGCCATCACACAAACCAGGAGAAAACACAGAGACGACAAAGGAGCGTGTGAAGACAGGAAAATAAAGTGAAAAGTTAGAAAACCCAAAAAATCAGGGCTCAAATCTTGGTTTTTTGATCGACCTTTCCTTGTACTTAAAGTTTTAAACACCCTTCAATGCCTCCACAACCCCAATCTGTATAAAGAGAAAGCTTCAAAGAGATAATCAACAGCAGAAGAAGCCCAATACACGGAGAGGTTTCTGTCTGTTCCCCCGAAGCCTGTCTGAAGAAACCCTAGTGTCACAAATGCTTCTAATCAGAACCTCCATTTCCAATACCAAGAAGTACTTTCACAGAACACTAGAAAGTTTCAAGTCCTTTCTTTATGGAGGGTACCAAAGGCTTCCCAGGACCCCTCCCTTCAATCCCTGCGCTTGTAGTCGTGCCGCCAACATGAATTCCAACCAAAGTTACTGTGAATTAGACATGTTCAACAAGGATCTCACCAACCAATGGGACACCGTTGAACACATGATCGTGAAGAAGAAGAAGAAAAGCCAGAAGAAAACAATATCCACAACGGTGGAAAAACACGAGGAAGGAGTTTCTAGCAATTATTCGATTAAAGTTGAGGAGCAGAAGAAGAAGAAATTTGGCTATGAAGGAAGAAGAAAAGAAGATCCATCATTTTCTCTAGCACAGAGACAGGAAAGGAATTACTTGATGAGACAAAGGTTAAAGGAATTGGAAATGATGGATAAGAGCAATGTAGAGCATGTACTGGACATTGAGGAGGTTCTTCATTACTACTCTCGCTTGAATTGCCCGGCTTATCTCGACATTGTTGACAGGTTTTTCGTGGACATGTACACAGAACTATGCAGTTTCCAGGCACAAGCTCAAGGTGACAGTTCAAGAACAAGGCTCCGCTCAGCGATGGTGTAGAATTTTTCCCTCTCCTCTATTGAATTGGATCCTGAGGAAATGGAAAGAAAGGAGGAGAAAATTTGGAATCATACTACTTTTGGGGTTGTTTTAATATTCTGATCATTTCTCGTGATCTCTTCAATCTACCAGGTCAAAAATCAAGAATATATGAATTCTTTTTTTTTTTTTCTGTGAAATCATTTCTACTCTTTTTCTTGGAATGGGTAGTGATTTTTAATTCTCTGTACGGGTAAAAATAATGTAGATGATGAGTGACTCATTAGCTCCCTAAAGAAATGAATGATAATAAATAAATGGATAAGAATAATATAATTTTCATAATATTATTCTGACATAATTTATTATTGTAATCCCTATAATTGTTGGATTAACATAGAATCTCATTTACCATTGAATGAATGATAATAATATTATTCAGATATAATTTATTGTCATAATCCTCTATAATTGTTGGATTGACATAGAATCTCATTTAACATTAAAATTTGTTAGTAATCTAATGACTTTAATAGTTTATGTCAATAAATTATATTCAACTAATATTGTTCGATGAATGATAATGTTCTCTAAAGCTTAACCGTCATGTTTGCAATTGTTGGCTCTACTCAAATCTTTGCATGATATGGCAGTCCCACCATTATTTTTTGAAAATAATTATAAAATTGAAGATTTTGTATCATTTAAACATAAATAAAAAGAATAGATATCCATCAAACCTTTGAAACTAAGCAAGTATTCATTTTTTAATCCTTACAGGTATTGATTCGGTGGCATCTCTAGTAACTTATAGATCTCAAATTCAATATTTTTCATATCTTTAAAGCCTCGTCATTGGTTTCAGTAGAAGGTGTGACACCCTCTACAAATTACTACACAATTCACACCCAAAAGCTTCTTCAAAATTGAATATGAAAAATAATAAATTTTAAACTGACTTTCAATTTTCATTAGTTTTTTTTAACTTTAATGTCTATAAATAATAATTCATAACTTTCATGTTTAGCAACCAACGGACTTTTGGCTCTATGGTCTTTATTGTCTTGTGAAAATTTTGTCTTTTTAAGGTCAAAGGTTCAAATTCTATGAACAATAAAAGCGTGGGTTCAAATTTTCACCGAAATATAAGTCTTAATTTAACTAGTGTATAAATTTATGCTCCTAGAATTTGTCCTTAATTTTATTCAAATCCATGAGTCTAAGCAACATAAGCGTAATTCTACTCATCGAGAACATACCAAAATTTTTTCCTATTATCCAAAAATAATAATAATAAACTCTCATGTCTTGCAAATAATTATTTCAGGTCCGAACCTGAACTGGGCCCATTGTTAGAATTTCTGAATGGTCCATGAAGAATCAAATACGCCTAGCCCATAAGGATTGTATAGTACCAAACATGGCTTTAGTATCAATTAAGGTTAGTTGCAGGATGTGCCGGGCTTTGGCACACAACTGTGAGTGTGCCCTCTAGCAGTACTGCATAAAATACATAGCCCATTAGGCGAATTGTCAAGTAATAATATCCGGCACCACTTTTTTATTTTTATTTTGTAGGGTGTTTAGGTTTAGATCGACTATTTCCTCGAGTTTAGTTGCTGGTCACCGTGACTTGAACTGATGTAGAGCATGTCCTTAAGGGGACAAGAGTGGCTAAGCCATAAGAGACGTAGGAAGGAATTGAAATTGAGACTTTTGAATTACCAAAGTTCAAATTTTACCATTGAACTACCTCTAAGAGTTCTAACACCGCTTATTCAGCAACAGAAAAGAAGAGTTATGACATTCTTCAGGGCCATAAAGGCCTTTTTAGGCATATATGGTGTTATTTTAGTCATCAAAGTATTCAACTCATAGCCAAATGATAATTGGTGGAGTAACTCTTGAGTATATAAATCAATATTGGGTATACCTGATTTTTCGATGTGAGACGCAAGATCTCTTTACATCCTCCTGGACGTGCGATACAAGCTTGAACATAAACAAACAAATTGAATAGAAATAGACATACAAACAAAGTAGAGTAGAAGCAAGACTGATAAACAAACTGATTAAAAAATTCGAATGTGTGAGAGAAATAATTTATCCATCAATCAAGACCCAACTCTAATATCACGTTAAAACATCTAAACCAAAATAAACTGATAATAAATAGAGTGACTCGTCAGATTCAAGCTCTATTCAAACTAGTCTTTTCTTCTTGTATGACCTTGTACTCTTTCTGGAAAGATGTGGTGTGTTTGTTACATTGGAGCCTAGCCCAGTTTTAGGTGGATCTTGAAATAGGCCGATCTCAGGCCTAACTCAGGATTGAGCCAATAGAGACTAGTATTGGATTCCTAGTAACCTAACAAATTTGACGTTGGGGACATAATGCCCCGCAATGGGTTGCAAGTGAACACCAGTATCTTGGGAGGATTATGATATCGAGTTCAGCACCGCATTAAAAAATACGATTCAAATATCTGAGTTACTACACTATTATGGGTCCAATTTATGTATTAAAAAAAGTAAATAACATTAATTCTAATATTTTAGATGTATCTCATTTTATAGTAATCTCTTCTGGCTTAATTGTAAAGTCATTAATTAAATTATAACTTTTGATTTGATACCAAAAAACAATAAAAATTCAGTATTGTAATCAGTATAATGGTCTATGTTAGTCAAAGTCCTAGACTCCTAACAGCAAACCTAATGCTAGGCTATTGCTCATATTTTCAAAGAAACATAAATGGTGGGACCAGGAAGATTTATCGAAGAAACATGTTCAAGAAAGGTAAAATGGTTGACCCAATGGAAGAATATCCAATTCTCTCCACTCGTCCTGGTGGATCCCATTCAAGCTAGATCCCTTGCTACTTGAAAAGCATGGAAATCGGGGAGAAGATTCCTTCAGTATATGAGTAGATTCTAAGACAAAGAAGACAAGGCCACTGGAAAAAGTAACCAATTCAATCACACAGACCACTCGACACATGTTCGCTTGAGATGAAAAGGGGAGGTAGAGTAGGAGCTTTTCTATCTTCTTTGTCTTCTCTCCCTCTCAAGCCTCAGGATGCACACTCACTAGGTGAAATGCATGTGGAGTGCTCGACACTTTTGCATTGTGAACTGTGCAGAGATAATTTTGCACTATGAGTCTCCATCTTGTACAGATCCGGGGATAATTTCGTATTATGAGTCTCCACTTCATACGAACAAAGAGGGTGGTGAGTAAGCTGCAAGACAAAAATTTTGCTCGATGGCCTAGGTGCCAAAGAAACTCCCAAGCTTAAATCAGATTGCAAGTCAAAAAAAAGTATACAATGAATTGGCTTGAAGTAGTGTTTCAAAAGGACTTGAATCTGGGTTGTGATAAGATAAAATTATCACCAATCCCTAGTTATTCGGGGGTAGAGTTAGAGTAAGACTCTTGTTCCTAAATGCTTATCATTAGCTTCTACTTGTTCCAAAAAACATTTAACTAGGACTCTAGGTCCTATGTTGACCTTTAACTAAATATGACTCGTCTAGTGCAAGTGGGCAAGTAAGAGGACTCCTTGTTGGGAATTAGAAGAAAAAAAACTACTAAAGAGCACAAAAATAGAAGATGAAAAACTGCTCCACTTCCACACTAATTTCACTCAAGAAACATCTCTATATTTCATCAAATATGATCACAATATCAAGGAATACATGGGGAGCAACTTATCAGAATTTTTCAGCAGTAAACACTCAAGAAAATACAAAGAAACAGAGCTTCTGCTCATGAACAAGCTGCTGTTTTTTTCAGGCAGCAAACACACTATTTTTCTCATTTTTTCCTCTCTATTTTTCTGCACAGAGACTCTCTATTTTGGGCAGTAACTCCGGCCCCTTTTATACTGATTTTTCCTAGCCAAAACACTCTAAATTTGGCCACTTTATGGCTGGCTACCCCAAGAAAAAACTGTTCAACTTTCCATGCAACCATACATGAATAAGTCTCCCAAATACATGAATAGACTTCTCAAAAATATTCTGGACACTTCTGGTATATATCACTTCAAATACCATGACTTTTCAATACCCAAAAATACAAAAAAAATACCCCTTAAAAAAAATAGAGTTTATAAAACTAACATCCCCCCTTAAACTCAATTCCTTGAGTTCTCATGCCTAGCATCATTTTCAATTTTCTAAACACATCATGCTTCAATGGCTTTGTAAAAATGTCAGCAACTTGATCTTGAGTCTTGCAATGTACCAAGTTCACTTCTTCATTTTTCACATGCTCTCTAATAAAATGGTAGCGCGTATCAATGCGTTTACTCCTTTCATGAAACACCGGATTCTTTGCCAACGCCATTGCCGATCTATTATCAACAAGGATCTCTGTGGGAATTTCTTGAGAAAATCCCAAATAATTCAACAAGTTCCTCAACCAAATAGCATGACAAACTGTTGAATTTGCAGCCACATACTCCGCGTCACATGTAGACAAAGTAACAATTGTTTGCTTCTTGGATGACCAAGTAAAAGCTGTATCTCCCATGAAAAAATAATAACCCGAGGTACTTTTCCTTTCATCCAAATCTCGTCCCCAATCACTATCTGAATATCCAAAAAGTCTAAAATCATTAGTGTAAGAATAAAATAAGCCATCATTGAGTGTACCTCTAATATAACGTAGAATCCTCTTTGCTGCATTAAGATGAGTTTGATCCGGTGTTTCCATGTATCTACTAACTAAGCCAACTCCATAAAGAATATCTGGCCTCGTGCAAGTAAGATACCGAAGACTTCCAACTAAACTTTTGAAGTAAGTTGGATCAACATTTTCACCACTAATTCTCTTCCTCAATTCCAATCCAACTTCAACGGGCGTGTTCACCGGGTTGCAAGAATCCATCTTGAACTTCTTGAGCACTTCCTTTGCATAACCACTTTGAGAAATAAAAATTCCATCTTCTCTTTGCTTTACCTCAATGCCAAGGAAATGAGACATTAAGCCAATATCAGTCATTTCAAACTCCTTAATCATACTTCTCTTGAATTCATCAAACATCATTGGATCATTGCCAGTGAAGATCAAGTCATCAACATAAAGACAAACAAGTAACACACTTCCATTCCCATCCATCTTCATGTATAATGCATGCTCATAAGGACACTTTTGAAAAACATTCTCATGTAAATATTTGTCAATTCTAGCATTCCATGCGCGCGGTGCTTGCTTTAATCCATATAGAGCTTTTCTCAACTTGTACACTTTATCTTCATGTCTCTTCTTCTCATACCCCAAAGGTTGTTCAACATAAATCTCCTCTTCAAGAAATCCATTCAAGAATGCCGATTTCACATCAAGTTGATAAATCTTCCACTTGTTTTGTGCCGCCAAAGAAATCATCAACCTAATTGTTTCCAAACGAGCAACGGGAGCAAATACCTCGTCATAATCAATTCCGACCCTTTGCTTGTAGCCTTTAGCAACTAACCTTGCCTTATATCTTTGGACTTCACCATTTGCATCCTTTTTGGTTTTATACACCCACTTCACACCAATTGCTTTTTGACCTTGGGGAAGACTAACTAGTGTCCATGTATCATTCTTTTCAATTGCTTTCATTTCTTCATCCATTGTTATTCTCCATTTCTCTTCTTGAATCGCTTCTTCAAAACATAAAGGATCACAATCCATGAATAGACAAAACAAATTCAAGTTACCTTCAAAATTTTTCGTAGATTCATATATCTCTTGCAAACTTCTCATTTTCCTTGGTCTTTGACTTGAACTTGAATCTAATGATGATGATAATTCACCGGTAGAAGATGAGGGGGATCCATGTGGAGGTGTCTGTGGCTCTCTTTGGACTTCCCTTGGTTCTTCGGACTCTTCTTTTTCAAGCATAAGTTCCACTTCAGTGGCTGAAATTTTTCTTTTCCAATCCCACATGTCTTCCTCTTCAAAGATAACATCTTTAGTCATGATTACTTTCTTGGTAATGGGGTTGTATAACTTGTACCCCATTGTTCTATCACCATACCCAAGAAAAATGCACTTTTCACCTTTATCATCAAGTTTTGTCCTCCTTGCTTTGGGAATCTTCGCATAAGCAATGCATCCAAAAACTCTAAGATGGGCTACACTCGGCTTGAATGAACACCAAGCTTCCTCCGGAGTCTTAAAACGAACACTTTTGGTTGGACATCGATTCAACAAGTACACTGCACATGCTACAACTTCGGCCCAAAATTCTCTAGGCAATCTCTTTCCTTTCAACATGCTTCTAGCCATATCAAGAATAGTTCTATTTTTTCTTTCCGCAACTCCATTCAGTTGAGGTGTATAGCTTGGCGTGAATTGATGCACAATTCCATGCTCCTTGCAATAGTCTTCAAATAAATCGGAACTATACTCACCACCTTGATCGGATCTCAACCTCTTGATAAAATAACCACTTTGTTTCTCAATAAGATTCTTGAACTCCTTAAAAACTTCAAACACTTCGGACTTCCTTCTTAAAAAATACACCCAAGTCTTCCGGCTATAGTCATCAATAAAAGTAAGAAAGTAACAATTGTTACCATTTGACATAGGCTTCAAAGGACCACAAACATCGGTGTGCACAAGCTCCAATGGTCGTGATGCTCTCCACTTGACTTCTCTTGAGAAGCTTAATCTTTGATGCTTGCCAAGAATACACCCTTCACATAACTCATCCGGATGATCTATGTAGGGTAGACCTTTCACCATTTTCTTGCTAGATAAAAGCTTTAAGCCACCAAAATTAAGATGTCCAAGTCTCAAGTGCCACAACCAAGAATCATCTTTAATAATAATATTCAAACATCTCATCGCATCATGTTGAATATTCAAAGGAAACATTCTATTCTTGGACATTTTCACATTAGCAATCAAATTACCACGAGCATCTTTAATTGTAAGGTGGAGATTCTTCATGCTAATATCATAGCCCTTTTCTAAAAGTTGCCCTAAACTCAAAATGCTATTCTTCATATCCGGCACATAATAGACATCCGAAATAAAATCATGATTGCCATCCTTGAGCTTAATAAGAATTTTACCTTTGCCTTTCACTGGAATGTTGGAGGAGTCGCCAAAAGTAACTTTGCCTTGCGCCACTTCATCAAGTTCTACGAACATATGCATCTGGCCACACATATGGTTGCTTGCCCCTGAATCAAGAAACCACACGTTGCCATTATCTTCCTCGGATCCATCATAGGCTAGCAACAAAGTAGATCCCGCTTTATTACTTGATTTCTCAGCATAATTCACATGTTCTTCAACATTTTTACTTGCCCAACATTCATTACTATAATGCCCAAACTTGTGACAATTGAAGCATTCAACATTTCTCTGGTCAAAACTTTGATTGTTGTAATTACCTCTTGCTCTTCCTCGTCCTCTTCCTCTCGAACCATAAAAATTTTGATTTCTTGTATCATTAGTGAATTGACCTCTTCCACCTCTTCCTCTATTAGCGTAGCTTCTTCCACGACCTTCGTAGCCTCTTCCTCGATTGCCATAACCTTTACCTTGTGTTCCATTACCTCTTTCTCTTTGAGATGTACCACCTTGAAATTCTCTGTTTTCATCTTTCAAAGAAAACTTGGATTGAAGAGCTTGTTCAAGAGAATTTGGAGTCTTTTTATTAATACGCTGCTCATGTATTTCCAATGTCGCCATCAATTCATCAACACTTGTAGTCTTGAAATCCTTGGACTGCTCAATGGCTACAACAACATGCTCAAATTTTGGAGTTAAGGTTCGTAGTATTTTTTCAATAACACGAACGTCATCAATATCTTCTCCATACCTTCGCATTTGATTCACAATCACCAAAGTTCTTGAAAAATACTCCGAAATTGACTCGGCTCCATTCATATTCAAACTTTCAAATTTACCTCGCAATATTTGAAGACGAACCCGAATTGTTTTATCAATTCCTCTATGCAAACTCTTCAAAATTTCTCAAGCTTGCTTCGAAGTGGTCTCGGAAGAAATCTTCTCAAAAGTATTATCATCAATACATTGGTAAAGAAGAAATAAGGCCTTCTTATCCGTCTTCCTTGATTGCTTAAGCACTGCCTTTTGAGCATCATTAAGCGCTTGCTCTTCCTCCATAATCGGCTCGATGTAACCTTTTTCAACAATGTCCCAAAGATCTTGCGATAGTAACAACACCTTGATTTGAATACTCCAATTCCCATAGTTATCTTTTCCCAATTTGGGAAATTGGGGTTGAAGCACATTACTCATAGTAGCCATAACAACCTGCTCTGATACCACTTTTGTTGGGAATTAGAAGAAAAAAAACTACTAAAGAGCACAAAAATAGAAGATGAAAAACTGCTCCACTTCCACACTAATTTCACTCAAGAAACATCTCTATATTTCATCAAATATGATCACAATATCAAGGAATACATGGGGAGCAACTTATCAGAATTTTTCAGCAGTAAACACTCAAGAAAATACAAAGAAATAGAGCTTCTACTCATGAACAAGCTGCTGTTTTTTTCAGGCAGCAAACACACTGTTTTTCTCACTTTTTCCTCTCTATTTTTCTGCACAGAGACTCTCTATTTTGGACAGTAACTCCGGCCCCTTTTATACTGATTTTTCCTAGCCAAAACACTCTAAATTTGGCCACTTTATGGCTGGCTACCCCAAGAAAAAACTGTTCAACTTTCCATACAACCATACATGAATAAGTCTCCCAAATACATGAATAGACTTCTCAAAAATATTCTGGACACTTCTGGTATATATCACTTCAAATACCATGACTTTTCAATACCCAAAAATACAAAAAAAATACCCCTTAAAAAAAATAGAGTTTATAAAACTAACACTCCTCATAGGTACCTCTTAGCAAGCTGAGTCGGTCGGCACCTAATGCCTTGCCGGTTGGCACTCCCTCGCCAAAGGCTTCCCCGTGTTCTGCCTATCAACACTTTTGCCGGTCGGCACCTCCTTAGCTAAAGGGAGGATCCACACAAGAACATTCATTGTCTGATGTATTTTAAAGTAGTGTAATCTTAATAGTATCAGAATACTTGACATAATCTGTGCATTTCTTGGTGCAACCTAGTCCAATTGTAAAGTTGCAGCTAAAGTAGTGAGAGTCATTCTTTAAAATTTTACATCGCTCGAGTTTAGGCATTGGGGTGATTATTAGTGACCTAAGAGTGTGATCGATCAAGTGTGAATTTTGAAACTTCATTCTAGACGGTGTTATAATTTTCTTCTTTTCCTTTTGTCTCGGTGCGGGGATGAGAGAGAATTTGTACTTTAGAAGAAGATCTTTGTCTATGTACTCTGTTGATGATATTGTGCATGTTGATTTTTGCACAACAGTAGAAGTAGGAAGAGATCTCTTTCACGATGAACTGTGATTTGAGAAGATAATAATTCCGACGGAACGGAGGATTTGCTTTAAGGATTTTTGATCGCCTTCGGTAGAGGTCTGACCCATTCAAAAGTGGGTTTTGACAACAAGAAGTAGGTTGAGAGGGACAAATGAGCTCTAAGGACTGGTGATGAATTGTTTGTTGGGTCGTCCGACCGGTCCTAGAAGACTGTGGGGGGATCCTGTGACACAAAAAAATAGGTTAAAAGGGTGCCGGGTTGCTCTCCGGCGTATCCCCTCCGACGATCAAGTCAGTTCTTTGAGAGAGGGGAAGGAGAAAACACCGTATTTATTTTTCAGAAATTCTTACGTACCTTTTCAATGGTTTTTGAAAATTATTTATACCTTCAAAAACTCATGATTGCTAACAGTCCATTTAACAGATATTTGTCAGAGATGGGCAGTGTGCCTCTCCCTTTTATGGGGATTGGACTTTGCTTTAACTAATAAGGATGCCAAACATTTAAAGCTCATTCTTCGGTCTGCCAATCATTCAATTTCCCCTTCTCAGCGAGGATGCATTAAATGCTTAGGCATGGGGGTCTTTAATGCACTTCACTTCTCAGCTGCCATGCCTTAATTGTTGTCTCATCAGGAGAAAGATTCATTAAATGCTTACTTGCTCTAGTCGTGTGTCAGCAGGTGTACCCAAGTCTTGTTGTTACTGATTTGATATCAAATTCCACGCGTCCTCCCTCCTTGATTGCATGTTCTGTATTCTTGCGCCCCCTGACACCATCGAGCAGAGCGTGTTCATGATGATTAACCTAGCTTGGCCTAGGTTAGCCGTCTGTAAATCATTAATTTTTGCAGAAGCAGAGAAGAGGTGGAATCCAACGTACAAAAGAAATACCTCGGCATCGAAGAATATTTGTCCATCTCAAGGTCAAGAGTTTTTGCCGAGCCGAGGACACGTGTGTTGACCACTCCGATTGGGGATCCCTCGGCTCCAAGCACTATTGCCCTCGGCTGATGGGGATGGGTGTCGTCGAGGACACATGGTCATTTCTGGTTAGAAACACAACGATGCTGAAGACGCGTGTTTCCCCAATCTATCTTTTTCAGAAATGTCCCATCAGATATCTTTCTGAAAGTTAACCGAGGACTCTTCAAGTTCCTTTTCCCGCATTCTCGCGCCTGCATGTGTCAGTGCACATTCCCCCTCGAATGAACACGCTTGGTGAGACACAGGCACGGCTGACAGACCTTTCCCAACAAAGAAGGCTTACATGCTTTTGTTGATCTGAAAAGTAAATTGTGGCATGCCGAAAACTAATGCTATATATTTATGATATTTCTTAATCAGTCACAGTCTTTTAATTGGCAATGGGTCATTTTATATTGAAAATCACTCTCAATCCATTGGACCTAATAGATTAGGTTCGTAAATTAAATCAATAAATTTTGTGTAAACAGTATTATTAAACAGAAAAATAAGTTAGAGTTCCAACTAGTTGGGTTCTGGTGGAGGTGATTGTCCAATACTTAATCAATAGGATATAACATAATATAAGACAAGGAATAGAGAGCAAATACCTTAAACCTTTAATCTAATCACTATGTATAGCGGAGGAGGGATTGTGTAATTCTAGGGAGCTGGTAACAGATTGAAACCCTAGCAAGAGAAAGATGGTCAAACAGTTTCCTTTCCATTTGGAAATCTCGTCTGCAACTGATGAAGAATAAATGAAAAAGATTTTTGATATTTTATTTTGCACGCAAATCAAGGCTTATCTTCATTATTCATTTTAGTTCATTATACCTTTGTTTCTATTTGCTTCCTTGCATCAGTAACCAACTACAAAGTTGCAGCCCATACTGCATCATATCCCCTAGCCGACGTAGTGGCAGACTCTAATACCATATTAACTACCAACTAATTTAAAAGTTTAAATTGTTAGAGAATAAATACTATTCAATGCAACCGTCATTAAGTTAGATAAATAAGACCTTACTGTCTTGCAGAAAAATATAGTAATCAAGCAGTTACTCGTAATGAGTTTTTGGACCACTAACAATAAAAGCAGTAAATCAATCAATTTTTTTGGACCAAAATTCTGAGTATGTGCAGTACCATGGAAAAAGCAGTCCCTGGGGGGTGGTGACATCTATTCTCCTTGAGGCTATCACGTATTCACGTGCCTCTGGACCATGCACATCTGTGTAATGCAACTTGTGTACTGTACTATCAAGCTACAGCTAGAGGCTCTATGGAATGGTGTATGAGAACCTAAAATTGTTAATAATTCACCTAAAGTTTTTGTTCAAGGACTATTGATAAATGCTGTGGAATGGTATGAAACCCTCAAATTGTTCATAACCAAAAAGTTTCTGTTCAAGGACTATTGATATAAATATAATTTTAAGCTTATAATGATAAACCTTTATCCTGATTTAAACAAGACAAGCTCTACGGTGAGAAACCTTCACTGGAATGTTTAACTAGTGCATCTTGGTGCTTGTTCCCTTGGAGGGTTGGAAGCGAAGTATTGCGTGTGTAACTTAGTTTATGTTGTATTGCTTTTATGGGTATGTGTTGGTCTTAGCATTTTTGAATCTGAAAGAATTTTATTTTTATATATCTAGTCTCTCGGATTGTGAGAGTACATTTTTTTTTTCCAATGGAATAGGATTTAGAAGAGTTCATTTTTTATTACTGAAATTTTATTTATCTGCCGACAAAAATGAAAAATATGTTCCACAAAGATCAGTAAGGGGCAAATTGCTATATTGCACACCTTTTTTGATGATTCTCAGGAAATCATATTTTTCAAAACACTAAAATATCATAGAACTTAAAACCTTAACTATCTTATGTGATGCTAATAGCTAGGAAAATATCTGAAGTAATAATTCTACTTCACATATGATGCTTCTTAGTTTGACAGGTAAAGGAGAATAGAAAGAAGAGAAAGAGTCCATAGCTGATGAAAAGCAAAGACCTTGGCTATCTAATGGGGGATAGGAACACGGGATCTCATGGTCCAAGCAAGTTATTGGTAGGCCATCCAGTTGGTCCCA
Organism: Ilex paraguariensis; assembly: GCA_963454935.2. Classification (NCBI taxonomy): domain Eukaryota; kingdom Viridiplantae; phylum Streptophyta; class Magnoliopsida; order Aquifoliales; family Aquifoliaceae; genus Ilex; species Ilex paraguariensis. The sequence goes on from CAUOFW020005547.1 coordinate 452,582, forward strand.
ATGTGATTTCAGAAGGACAATAACCCTTTGATGTTGATGCTCTCTCTCTCTCTAGATCTCTCTAGATCTCTCTCAATTTAAGGTCTTTACTAGAAGCCCAAGATTCGATTTGTATGTGCCGATGAACTCTCGTCGGTCGGAATAAACCCCAGCATTTTTCATATCTTAAAGTCCTAACCAACTTCCACAGCTGTTACATTAATGTCATTTTCGAGACCATCTTAAAGTTTCTTTCTTCTTTGTTTTTGCGCAATTTTCTTTGGACAGGGTTCTTCGTTGCCGTTGATCTATTGCTGCGGTTTGTACATTTAGTCTTTGTTTTCCAACTGATCAATAAGTGGTGAAGTGAAGAATTTGCAATCATGAATGTGATATCAAATGCTCATCATTGGTGTCAAATCAAATCGTGGTGCAGATTGTTTGAATTCTTTAGGAATATTGGTGGTCCGTAGCACTTATGAGGATAGCGAATGATAGGCACGTAGGAGATGATAAATTATTCAAATTTAAATTATAAAAAGACCCACCAAGATTTAGTAAAATTACACTTCATTCCGGGTGATTTCAAAAATTGGAGAAACCCCCTATTACAGTTGGTTAGATAACATGGGTAGCAAGGTTTTTTTTTTTTTTTAATTTTGTCATGGTATCTTTAACCTGAAATGACAAAAATGAGTGAGTTAAATTCACCACTTTGCAAGCTCGGTAGTGTGCATAACCAATGAAATATTGTACGTTTTCAATTAATTGTTGTCACTCATTTGCATCCTCCCCCTAACTCGGCTAGACCCAGAGTCTCCAGTCCCTATCAAACCTTCAAAAATCAAGTCCTTCCTTTATCGCTTTCTATATTTCTTGTTGGACCTCTCTCGTTCGCTACCATTGATGTAGTAGATTCCGTTGTGTGGTGGTGCATTTGGTTGCAGGACAATTGTTGTTCAAGGTCTCCACCTCTATTTGAGGTGGTGGTGGACTTGATTCGAGGTGGTGAGTTCGGTGGAGTGGTTGAGAGAGCAGTAGGAATGAAGAAAGAGAGTTGGATTGTGTTCTGAAATGTTGGTAGTGGTGAGAGGGTTCGAGTTGGGTGGTTAAAATTGCGAAAAAGTACAAAGCACAAGCTTGGTTGTCCTTTATCTACATGGGACCTTATAAGATTTTTATTCCTGCACGAAAGTAATTAGGATAGAGACATGGCAAGGTAGTTGAGAATAGGAAAAACTAATAATACAAACTTAACATTTAATCGCATGAGGTTGTTAGTAGTTCTACAGTTAAATAAAAGCTAAAAATACAATCTTAACATTTAATATTAATTAATGGTAGCATCATCTAAACATCTGTACACATATTCAACCTAATGGATAACTGGATTACATACAATTTACTCACACATACTAACTCCTCCCCCTAGAAACAATGTATCTAACCCTAAGAGTCCTATCCCCTTCCTGGCTACACAAACTAGCAATGTACTAGGTCTACACACTTCTGAACACCACTAACCCAAAAAACCCAAAGAAAAATAATACTTTCTTCCCCCTCGTTTCAATATATTCCAATTGCAACTCCGTCCTCCTTGGGGAAGTGACATCTGTCATGGTGGTGCATGAAGGAAGCCCTTGAGTGGCTTGGCCTCAGAAAATATTGAATGTAACAGTAACACCACGTCACTATGGTCACGTAATGTCACCGTTACACTCAATATTTACTCTAGCTTTCCATTGATGATGTATATCTTCAGCAATTTTTCTTGCATCCGACGATGCACCAAGTAGACCACGCTTGGTGAAGCCGACAGCATATAAACCATGCTCACCTTTCCATCCATTGGGGAATGGTTTTTTGGGTAATCCATTTTTCGCGGAAAAGAAGTTAGTTTCCTAATCACAATAAATACAATCCCATATATTTTAGGGACACGTGTTTGAAACACTTACGATAAAGAATATACAAACCTATGATATATATTATTTTGACATAATCAAGATGACATTATATAAAGAAAGACGAACATACCGTTAACCAAGTGGGCACATTACTCCTGTAACCTGTAGCTAAGATGATGGCATCAAATTTCTCCTCCCTCCCATCTACAAATTCTGCTGTATGACTTGTTAATCTCTTTATTCCTCGGCAAACCTACATATTGGTGGTATCAGTATAAGATTAAAAAAAAAAAAACTACCCAAATTATTGAAAATATTTCATGGACCTTGCATGCGTTACCCTCGATTTACTGTTAATCTATTGGTACAGGCAGAATTTTGTTTACTTCTCAAAGTGAAAGAGCAATATTTTTTGAATCTAATCTCTTGGGTTGTGAGAGAATTCTCCTATATGTTATAGACTACGTGTGTTGTATGCGTTATGAAAACTTTTTTTTTGGTTCAACAATCAAATATATTCATACTAGGTTACACATATCTCGACTAATTCTCTCTCAGGTCCGGTCAAAGATAAGTCATCCATGTCGGGATTAAGATATTCATGAGGAATAAATATCTCATGGTTTGGTCCCAAGAGATCACCAAGATTAAAACTCAAAATGTCTGACTTTATAACTCGTTCCTGTTATCACTTGAATCAAAATACTCTTAAGAATTGATCAATGTGCCCTCTTGGGCTTGTATTGAGTTTTGTCGAGCATCTTCTTCTTTTGGACTAATATTTTTACTAAACATATATTCATACTTCAGTTTCTCCATGACCTAATTATCGAAACCATTCATCTCAATCACCTTGATGTCCCCGGTTCGAATCTTTGCCAGTGTACCAACATCCAACACAGGTGTCTTTCCAGATTTGCACTTGAGTTCGAGGGGACCTGGCTTTGGCCTGGTTAGTCCGAGCTTAGCTGTGTTACCAAGCATGAGACGAGTCATTAAGAGTAAAAACCAATCCACCAGCCAAATGGGGAACCACTTAAGCAACCACATGGACAGTCCAAAAGTTGATCGGCCTAGCATCTCTTGTGGCAATACATGCACCTGCAGAGCAAAAAAAAAAAGGTATTACAAAAGCTTAGAGATACTAAAGATGAGATATTTATGAGCTCTTTCCTCATCAATACCTTTGCATACTTTAGAATCTGTGACAGTCTTTCAGAGAAATGATCTAAAGGAAAAAAAAAATATCTCCTGTGACACAGATTTGCGTTGCTGAGCAGTACCGCAAGCATGCAAACGAAATCCAAGAAAGCAAAAGAAAAATGAAAGGGAAATATTCTCCGTAAAAGCCCAGACTGCAGTAATTTAAAGGGAAAAAACTTTAACTTTGAAGAAAGCTCTACATTTATTGAGTTACTTGTAGCACAAAATTTATTGCTGCCACAAACAAACATGGGTTTTACATATCACGGCCACTAATACTATTGGTATATAGTTTGCAACTTATTACATTATTATTGTTGGATTAGCAATGGATTGTATTCAATATTAAGACATAATGCTAATGCTATTTGAGCCTAATTACTCACAATCATTGAATTGATTGTGGATCTTAACATTTGTTTGGACCCGTTACCAATTCAACAAATTATACTAACAAATTAGGTCTCCATAACTTTATTGATGAAAATATGTTAGGTCCCAAAACTACTTCTTCAAATTAGGTCTCCTGATATATCATGAAAAGAATGGTTAAACAGCATGAATACCCAAGCCAAAAAACAAAAAAAAAAAAAACAAAAAAAAACAGCATGAATAAAATGGCTCTGAATGAATTTTATCGATCAGTTAAGAAATTGTGGGCCTATTATTCAGGTCAAATTACACATTTAGGTGATCATATGTGATCTCTTGAACTTATATGTGGCAGTAAGTGAAAAAACATTCTCTCCTTAATTATATATAAGAAATGATAGATTTAAACAATGCATGGTTTTCAGTAAAATTAAAAGTTTGGAAACCTAAAGCTCTTACCTTAGTTTTCTACTTCTGCTAATCCATTTGGTAGCTAGAAAAATTTCAAGTTATGTTACCATGTGTTAATATGCAGTCCTTTCGGAAATCAAGTCAAATTTGCCCACTAGAATTTGCTTATATACCAAGCAGAGAGAGAGAGAGAGAGAGGTTTACTTACAGAATCTCTAACCACAAGGGATGGGCGAGCATTATAGTTGCAGAGGTCCAAGCAGACCTCCATGCCTGAGTTCCCACATCCAACCACCAAAACACTCTTCTCCGTAAACGAATCACCACTCTTGTATGAGCTTGTATGAACAATAGGCCCAACAAACTTATTCATTCCTTCAATATCTGGTACAAATTCCTCTGCATTCTCTCCTGTGGCCACAATCAGCCATTGACACACATATTCTCTCTCCTCCATGTTCACTCCCATTGTCTTCACCCTCCAAAACCCACATCCAGAATCAAATTCGGCTCTCACTACAGTGCTGTTGAACACTGGTTTTAAGTCGAAAAATTGTACATATGCCTCTAAGTAGTCCACAAATTGTTGTTTGGTAGGGTAAGTTGGAAAGTTTGATGGGAAAGACATTAGAGGGAGCTCAGAGAATTGCTTTGGAAGATGAAGATGAAGCCTGTCGTACGTTTTATGCTGCCATGAAGAAGCTATGCAGTTAGATCTTTCAAGGATCAAGCTTGGAACACCTCTTTCTTTGAGACAAGCAGCTGTGGCGACGCCGGACGGACCGGCGCCGACTATGATCGGTCCAGGCACCCAAACCCGCCTTGATGAGTTTGTCATCTTTTCTTCGAAATGGTCGTGAACTCTTTTGTCTTCCACCTCTTGCAAGTAGTCCATTAACAATACAAACAAACCAAAGTCTTGTGCAGGAACTCGCTATTCTAAAGTTCATGCAAACTGCCAAAACAGAAAAAAAAAAAAAAAAAGACAACGCAGGTTTCCCGCACTGCGTCTCTAAAGAGATTGTTTCTATAATTCAAACAGGTGACACTCGAATCACAACAAATCGCTAAGAGAAGTCAAGGCCTATCCCTTTCACACAAGAACTCTCTCTATCTCTCTGTCTCTCTTTCTGTGATAGTTCAGATAAGCTAGAGATTAGACTAAGATTTTAGGCATATTTTTCAGCTGATCCAAGGAAGATTTTGTGAGATATTATGGGAATAAATACTGGATTATAGGGATGGATTGAGAGGGTCTTATCCAAAGAGGATTGAATGAGCTTTGATCTTTGTTTTATTCAATGGAGAAGTAAAAGGAGAGCAAGAGCTACGGAAACAAACAAACACAGGGGACGTCGCATAGTGTGTGGGAAATAAGATTTGAATCACGAAGGAATTGAAATGGAGTTTATAAATTTATAGGGTTAATTTTATTTTGCACCTCGAAAGATTGTTTAAATCTCAATTTATACCCTTAAAGATTAAAAATCTCAATTTATACCCTCAAAGATAGAAATTTGTATCAATGTGCACCTAAAAACTAAATTGATAAATTATACTTAGATCCCCCTCATACTTGTCACTTAATCATTTAGATCTCTTCACATTTAGAATATTACTCCTACATCTTATGACATTTGTGCACGTATAACACGTAACCCATTTTCATTGATATCTATTAATATAACCGTTAAAAAATATAATTTTATCCTAATAAAAAATTATAATTTCATATTACCCTTTATTTTATGGGTTTAATATATTCTAAAGTTCAAAATCTAGTTTACCATTTGAATGTCTAATAAAATGTAAATATTTATATAATGTTTTTCATATTACCTTCTATATAAATATCTACATTTTATTAGACATTCAAATGGTAAGCTTGATTTTTAACTTTAGAGTATATCGAATCCACAAAATAAAAGGTAATATGAAATTATAATTTTTTATTAGGATAAAATCATATTTTTTAATGATTATATTAACAGATATCAACGAAAAGTGGTTATGTGTTACACATGCACAAACGTCATGAGATGTAAGAGGAATATTCTAAATGTGAAGGAGTTCAAATGATTAAGTGACAAACATGAGGGGATCTAGGTATAATTTATCAATTTAATTTTAGGTGCACATTGATACAAATTTCTATTTTTGAGGGTACAAATTGAGATTTTTTATCTTTGGGGATGCACATTGATACAAATTTCTATCTTTGAGGGTGTAAATTGAGATTTTTGATCTTTGGAGGTGTAAATTGAGATTTGAACAATTTTTTAGAGTACAAAATGAGATTAACCCTAACTTTATATATACCGTATGAAGATCAATGATAAGTGACATAATGTAAGTGGGACATCAATATATATAGGTAATAATTAATAACTACCATTAACCAACGACAACCTCTTCTTCACCCACCTACAATATATATTCTCTGAGTCGGAGACAGAGAGAGAGAGAGAAAAAGAAGCTGCTACAAAGACAGGTATCTACAATTGAACATATTGATGATCATAGTCAATCACCTCTAATATTCAGGCTCGGCTTATTCATAAATGACTAACGTTCGGCCTGAATTCGGCTCCATGACGAGCTTGAAATGTGTTTTGAGTTTAAATTCTAACTAATTCAAAATCATCTTCAAAATCAAGTTTGACTTGTTCTTATATTTATATACATACGTCTTATTATAAATGACAATATATTCTACTAGATCGATTCTAAATTTGGGCTCCATCTCATTCATTTTATGAATGATGAACAACGGGCCACAAGGAGAGAGAGGTGAGTACACAGGTGTAAATGTCATTAAATTTAATGGCCCACATACAGTTAGTCCAAGTCCTTCAAACCTAATATTATTCGAAATTAAAATTTTAATTTGATCAAACTGAACTCAGATTACATAATTTGTAGACTGTTGAGAACTAAAGTTGTTGTCATAGTTGCAAGATCCTACAAATCTCCAAGAGAAAATTTTGAGTGGGTTTAACACACCACGTGGCACATCCATCCCTTTGTCAGAAAAAGCCATGTCATCATATATTCTTAACAGAAGTTAACCAACGTTAATTCTGCAAGTTTAGAAGACAGCTGCCAGCAAGTGCAGAGCAGATTCATCGTTGCTATTTCAAATTTTAAAAATCAATTCTTAAACAATGCCTTGAAATGGTTTACTCCATTTTCACAAAGAACGCTGGCCCACCACATTTCTCCATTTGGGCAGAATCGTTTACAACATTGAGTGGGATTTTAAATGAGAATCAAAGGTCACTATTCCAAGACTTATAGTTCACCTTTTGTCTTCTACATATCTCATATTGCCCTGTGGGATGGGTATGAATACAAAGGATTTAGATACTCTTCATTACACTTTTACTCAATTTTTTTACTCAATGGTAGATCATTAGATCTTACGTGAATATATGGTGGATAATCAACCATTAAGTAAAATTGTGTAAAAAAATATGAAGATGATCTCGATCCGAGTATAACTACCCTCCACCAAAGTTTCCCCCACGACTTGGAATCTTTCTGATATAGCTTTTTTGTTGTTTTTTCGTTTCTAAACAAAAATCTATCGAGCACAAGTTAGAGTATCTCGCTTATGACAAAGGTTTTATTCTCCTGAACTCACTTATAGTGCATGAGCAAAAGCATCCATATATATTATTTCAATAGACAAGCTTGATTTATGATCAGTAAGTTACAATGGAATGTTTTTCTTCAGAATTGGCAATGATAAAACAATAAAATTTCGACATTGCTATGTCATCACGACATTAAAAGGCAAAGTACATAAAACTTGATATCCTCACTATACATCACACATGTTGGTATATAGGATATTGGGTCACCGCAATTCACTCCCTTAGGGTGGTGCATTCTCGTGCTGGAGACTTTTCATGCGTTTGGTACTAACTTTGATATTGTTTGTGGAACCCTGAACTCGTAATTTACAATATATTGTCATTTTGGACTTAGTTCGTACAATTTTGAAACTTATCGTGTAATAAAAATCTAAATACCGCACCTATATAACACTCCACACACGCTCCACCAAACGTTATGAGATTGGATCACCACACTGAACCATTATTGAAACGAATTGGAACGAATTTGAGCAGGGCAAGAGCAATCCCACATCAAATGGGTAAGAAAATAAAATACTGTTCATATACAAAGTTTAAAACAAATCATTCTGAGATTAAGCTTAAACTTGTAGGGTCGGTTTTTATTCAACTTGTATATTATGGGCCTACATTCTAGCACTTTAAGACCAGGATCAGAAAAGGACTTCCATTGAATATCTGGCAAATGCTCAACAGTCATCTACTCCCCCAATGTTTGGAGTACTGTCCACACATAGACCTGTTGATCAATCTATATCTGATTGGAAGTTTTCACAAAAAAGATTTTTGTACTACGTCAACTTGAGGGTAACACCATTGTACTGAAAAGTCATGGATACCACACTTCTGTGACTTGTTTACATTCTGGAGATTTAAGACCATTGTTGGTGGCATCATTGATCATCAAAATAAATGTTTCTGCAATATGGTTCCACCTTATGTCTACCACATTTTGGGAAGAAGATTACTTTTTGCTTTATTATATGGAAGATTGGCAGGATTACATATTATGTTACCTAAGAAATATCGTAAAACCTTTTTTTGGTCCAATGAGAGCATGACACATGTAAACCCTTTGATTTTATTGTTTTCATAGTCTAGTCTATGGCTACAAATAAGTCAAACTCAAATTCATGTTGGGAATATTCTTTTGATATCATATGAAAAGTTATGGTGTGGTACGTATGATACCCTCCTTAGAATTTTGATAACTCAAATTCAATGTCTTTGGTTTAATGGTATTATTTGACTCGTAAAAGATTTGTCGTTTTGAGGTTAAGGGGTCAAGTCCTCGCCTCCCCCTCCGAAAATAAAATAAAATTTTAAAAATACCATGGTTGTGGAAATGGTGATCTGAACTTTTGAAGCCTCACCTTCTTTACTGTGGAGATAAAGCACATTTTGCTTTTGCAATGCTCTAAATTTCAGTGCAGTGTGCATTGGAGAGAGAGCAGTACAGTAGCAAAGATCTCATCAGATCTCCTTGATGTTGTGCAATCATCAAAATGTAGGATCTTTACGGCGTTACTTTTTTTTTATCAAAACAAGATCATGCAACAATGTATTGAGTAAAAAAAATTAAATTATAATCAAACAAAAACAAAAGAGAAGCTTTAAGTTTGAGAGGGAGGAGCCTAACCAGTCCCGTGGAAGTGAGTTGGTTAGTTTAGCGACTGCCACCCAATGAACAACCCTATTACGAGCTCTAAGATTGCGTAAAAAACTAAGGTTATATAACATAACAAAATCTCTAATAACATTCATAATAACTTTAATTTCCCAAGGAGGAACATCCTTCGCAGAACTAAGTTTAATAACAGAAAGACAATCATTCATTATTGTGGTATTGGAGAGCAAAAGGGCATCAACAAGTAGACAAGCTTAACGCATTGCCTCAGTTTCAGAAGACAAAGGTGACACTACAGAAAAAGTCCTAGCAGCACCAAAAGCCAAAACACCTTCCTCCTTGCACAGCACCACACCACACGCAGCATTGTAGACTTAGGATCAAAGGAACCATCACAGCAGAGAAGAAAACCATTCACTAGGAAAGGGGACTACTCCACCGTAGCCACCAGGGCGTCTGATCTGGAATGAACAACAACAGCCACCCTAAATTGATCATTCCACATGCATTGGGCACGAACAACCAACACAAAAGCATTAACATCCTCATCACAAAACACCTTTTGATTCCTACCTTTCCAAATAACCCAGCCTACTGTGGCCACTTTACCCAAGACCTCAAGCCTTTCCATTGCATCCTCAACCTGTTCCAAAATCCAAGATGATCTTTGCGCCACAGACAAAAAGGAGTTCACATCCCATCCAAAAGACAAATTCACACCAAAGCAAACCCTTTTCGTCCATTCACACTCAAACAAAATATGCTCAATAGATTCAGTAGAAAACTTACATATACAAGGCAGCAGGGTGAAGATGCACACTTCCTTTTAAAGATGTTTTTCTGAGATGCCAAAATGTTGTGGTAAGCCCTCCACCAAAAGTGTTTAACCTTAGGCAAGGCCTTCATGTTCCAAACAGACTGCCAAAGTTTGGGATAAGAGGAAACAGACGAGCTGCACTCCAATTGATCTTCCTGACTCTTGTTACCCAGTCTGTAGTCGAATTTAATAGTATAGACCCCCTTACAATTTGGCCACCAAATTCTATTGTCTTTGCCTCCATTAATCGACAAAGGAATGACATAAATAACATTGAAATCCTCCCTTGAAACCACAGAAGACAATCTGGTAATGTCCCATCGAATGGGGTTCAACTGAACAAAATTAGCCACCTTATCAAACTGACAATCACGGGGTTTAGGAGAATGAACAGAAAGAGAAGAGAATAGGGGAATCCATTTATCAATCCAAAAATTAACCTCCCTCCCATCACCAATCTACTACATGATGCCTTTTGCAAGCAAATTTCGTCCATAAAGAAGGCTACTCCAAGCCAAAGAGGGTCTATCACCACACTTAGCATTCATCAAATCATCATTAGGAAAATAAATTGCTTTAGTAAATCTTGCCCAAAAAGAATCAGGTTGATAAATCAGTCACCAACATTGTTTGGCCAGAATGGCTTGATTAAACAACTTAAAATCCTTAAAACTCATTCCACCTGAAGCCTTGGACTTAGTCATCTTCAACCATTTTTTCCAACAAATTTCATTCCTCTCCTCATTCCCCTTCCACTAGAACTGCCTAACATAGCAATTCAGCTTATTACAGAAACTATTAGGAAAAGCCACCACAGACATGACATAATTGGAAATAGCTTGGATCACCGCCTTAACCAAAACCTCCTTACCAGCATGGGACAGACAAGAACCTTTCCACCCTTGAAGTTTCTTAACCACCCTTTCCAACAAAAAGCCAAAAACCTCACACCTAGAGCGACCCCACATTGAAGGAATACCTAAATACTTAGCTTGATGCGAAAGGGTCTACAACCCTAAAATATGACAAAAGAAAAACTTTTGATCATTAGAAGAATTTTTAGAAAAAATGATATCAGATTTATGGAGGTTAGCACATTGACCTAAGGCGTCACAGTAGCACTGGAGAATCCTGATGAACTCTTTAACACATGCTTCCTTCCCCTTGAGAAAGAATAAGGAATCATCTGCGAAGAAGATATGGGATAAGACTAGACTCCGCCTTTTGATTTTAATTCCCACAAGACGCTTGCCTTCAACCCCTTTAAAATCATTGACGAGAGGAAATCAACAACAAAAATAAAAAGATATGGAAATAAAGGGTCGCCTTGTCGTATACCCCTTTGAGGCTTAACTTCACACTTACGAACCCCATTAAGCACCACTTGGTACGACACAGAAGAAACGGATTGCATAACAAGAAACACCCAACAACAATCAAACCCCAAAGTTAACATTGTGGCTTCCAAAAAATCTCATTCAACTCTATCGTAAGCTTTGCTAATATCCATCTCTATCGCCATCTCAGGGACCTTTCCTCTCTTTTTTCCTTTGAGGTGATGAAAGACTTCGTTGGCCATAAAAATGTTGTCCTGGATTTGACGGTTTGGGATAAAAGCAACCTGATTAGGAGAGACAATAGAGCCTAGCATACACTTCATCCAATTCGCCATAACTTTTGAAATCACCTTGTACACGAAGTTACATAAAGCAATGGGTCTAAATTGAGAAATAGATTCAGACGCCGCTTCCTTCGGAATCAGAGCAATGTTAGTATGATTAAGATCAGAAGGCAAAAAACCCCCAGCAAAAAAATCTTTGACCATCAGGAAAACGTCATTCTTAACGATATGCCAAAAGTGATGGAAGAAAATCCCCAGAAAACCATCCAGGCCAGGAGCTTTGAGAGCTCCCAACTCAGAGATTGCACCCCACGCTTTAGAAGCAGAGAGCTCTCGAAGAAGAAGCTGATTCAATTCAGTTGTACTTTAAGAGTTAGACTTTGTTATATATCGAAAAATAATTTTTCGGTATCATACTTCTATTTTTTTTAACTTAATCAAACAAATGAGACATGGCAAGTTATCTTGTTATATTGCAACATTTTATTTTATTATTTTAATAATCAACTGACACAAATAACCCAAACGAAGATCTACGGTTGATGATCATTTTTTGATATGATATAGAAAAATTATTTATTGGTATTATGACCTTGTCCTTGCTGTAATAGTCATAATGATGTGGTAAAATTAACATTCAAGATGATATATCTCGATTTTATGAGTGACAACAGTTTTAAATGTTGGACTCGGAACGATAGCAAGTGTTTATCGTTTTTGTTGCAAGTCCACCACAGGAGAAAATGAAAAAGACTAACTACCACTTTTCTCTATTGACAGAAGCATTGTGGACGTGGGTATAACTTCTTTTTTTTGTTGATATTAGGCTGGTGGATGTCGATTGCTGCGATGAATTAAGAAATCATTAATGTGTTTAACTGAATTAGCTTATAAAACAGATACTATACTCCGATTGATTGTACCAGAATCAATGTCCAAAAAAGAAAATTTATTAAATTGTAAAAGTAGAGTAAGTGTTATTATAACCACACGCTGTTATACTAAAGTAGTATAAAAAAAATGATTCTTGAGTTAGGCTTGACAATCACTACTTATTTTTTATTTTTTATTTTTAACTTTGGAAACTGAAGATTAGAGCCTGTTGGATGATATAAAGGGAGCTTCTTGGAATGTGTTAAAGCAACCGTTCTTTACCAAAACAAATAAAATAAAGAAAAATTATACCCATTAAATGATGGAATTTTCCAATACTAAGACTTTCTTTAATTGTCACTAATTATTTATTTTGGTTACTAAAAGAATGATTATGCTTTGCGAGCGCTGACTAACATGGATTCCTTTAGTTTGAATATAAGCAAGCATCTTTTGCCTTTCCCAAGTTTTTTTTTATAATGTGCTCTAGCCCTTTAAAGCCACTTTGGCTCCTATTTCTAGCCTTTCCAAGTTACTTATGGCTACCCAACTTTTCAATCTTAATGATATAAGTAAAATTAAACCACTCCACACATTTACCTAAACACATCTCACTTTAATGACGCCTGAAGAATGGGTTCACCTATCACTATGGAAAATGGTCTTTCTTTTTTTGTGCGACGCAAAGTACCGTGGCACAAACGCTTTTTAATTTTATTGCGAATGCTTTTCATACAGTCATACAAATTTGGTGTAACTGTCTTTTGCGATGGTTTTTGAAGCCGTCACAAAATGATTGTGCTCTTAATATTGTTAATACTGTGTAAGACCTTAGAACATAATGAGCCCCCCATCATTTTATGCTGCTATCCAAAGAATATATAGCCAAATACACAAACAAAATAAACACACATGCATGTGACGATGCACAAACAGAGCTTCAAATAGAGGAGGATCAGTTCAAAACTTGAGATCAATTGAGAATGATCAGGGTCGGATTTTACTCCTTAAGTTTTTTCTCTTTTTATGCTGTTGTTGAAGGCAAAGAATATAAACTCACACAGTTGTTACAAAATTCACTCAGCCTATGAATACATGGGAAGAAATAGGGGAGAGAGAATACAGTTCTATGTGCTAATTATGCTCCACTTATAACCAGTGCCTGTTTATTAGCAGCTGAGAAGCGGCACATAACTTCACATGAAGAAGTCGACAAACCAATTAATAGATATGCTTTTTTTTTAGTTTATCATGTTAAACTATCATTTACTTTATTAGAGCATAAAGTCGTGCATTTATAAGAGATAGGAGCCTCTACTGCAATTAGGTTCCCTCGCGACTCTAGTTTTTGGTATATGAGGAGTTTTACTTCTTGCTTTGAGATGTAGCTTCCCTTATGTAGTCTGTGTAATTGGTAGCTAGCCTTTCCTATCCTATTAGCTAGCTTGACTTTCTCTAACAGCAGCGTCCTATTTTTTCTTTCTATTTTGGTTAAAAGATGTACACTAGTTGGCTCAAAACTTGGTGAGGGGGTGTGTTGAAGTTTATAAATAGATTACGTATGCACTCTCTAACAGCTTACTCTTTTAGAACAGATGGTAGTTTAAGAAACAAAAATAATACATGTTTCCTAATTTCTTGTCCAAGAATGTCAGGAAAGTTGCCCTACATAAGTGCATACTGGAAGGATCATATACCATTCCCCTTGCTTTTATTTTTGGCACTTTCAATTCAAGTGCAACTGAGAACAATATCAGAACAGATTTACAAACTAGTGGGGACATAAGAAAATAAAGCATCCAACAAAGTTTAGGCACTAAAATCCAGAAGTCCAAATGTCACAAAAAGAGCAATTTGGTGTGCCTATATATATATATATATATATATATATATATATATATATATATATATATATAAAGTTTAAAAATCGTGTAAGTATTGTTGTTCAATTCTCAATGAAAAATACAATGGAAATAATAGCATAGCATTTCTTTTAATGGAAAGACCATCGTGCAAATGATAGACCAGTGGAAGGTGGCGGAGACATAGTAGAGCAAAACATGTCGGAGTCGAAATCAAGAAGACTCTTGCTGTTTGCTCGAGATTAGGTCACTGATCAAGACTCATATACTTTCACTGTTTTCCGGCCTAATTCCATCATTTACGCATCTGAATTAGCATTTTTGATGATTTAAAAAACAATTGAGAAATTAATAATGTATCGTAGAAAACTCTAATTTTGATGCCTTCACCTTTCCTAAACTCCACACTACACATGTTTTTACTTTAATTAGCTAGATTACAATTTTTCATATTTGATAATTTTCATCAAATTTAGGGGTTTTTCATCCATTTTGAGAAAATTGCTTTTGTACACTTCGAGTTTTATTCATTCAACAATATTAGATTTTAATATATTTATCATATTTTCTAATGCATTTAAAATTGTTTTTATGCATTCGATATATGAAGAAACGATAATTTTTTTTGTCTTGTTATTGTTGCATTATATGATCATGATCTGGAAACTTCAGTACTTGATTATTTAGTGTCGGATCTCAAATTATATTGTATTAGGAAATGTAGCCATTAAAGTTGTTAAGGATCAGCTCAATAATGATCCTTAAGTAATAGTTGATTTGAATCCCCAGGAGACATGAAGATTTTGAGGTGGTTGGCCGCACACAAGTGATGATGACAATGGTAACAGAATCATATTGTTCCCTTAATTCTCAAATCCATCATATCTGCATATTATTTCATGACAGAGAGAGTGACCAATGCTGTTGATAAATAGCTTAAAAATGCATAACAATTTCAAGTACTTTTGCATAGTGGGTATTTGAGCTTTATTATTTTAAGCTTTAAAAAATTAGGTTAGAATACAAGTATAGAAACGTTGAAATAACATAAATCCCTCAAACGCTCAATTAGATTAAGAAATTTTTAAAATATTGGAGAAGTCAACAACTATGTCCATCGACCTTGAGCCATTGCATTATCATTCACCATGTTCATGGAGAGAAAAATTTTTTTTTTCTCTACATAATAAACAAGTTCATTAGAGTACCTCTTTCCGCAATCCCATGAATCAAAACAAGAGAATCTTTGTTGATTAGGTTAATTACAAGCAAAACAAGAGAATCTTTTGATTAAAAGATTTTTTTTCAAGTTCTTATTTGCAATAATTAATTTGTCCAAAAAAATTATTAGCAACGACAGCTGGCATCTTCGTCGTCAATAACAACATATTCATAAGAGTATATGTAAATTGTTGAGACCATTAGTATCAACTTAACATGGCTAATTAATTAACTATCCCTTATCATTTAGCCTGAAAAGGCAAATATAATGAAAAAATTAAAATACATAAAGAACAATGACCGTACGAATTATGATTATATACCCATTTTTAAGTGAGAATAGGGAGACAAGGCCATAGCAACGAAGATCATTACCAAAATTATAAGATCTTTATTAAAGATCAGAACAGAGATCTTTTGATTTATTTTGAACAAAAAATTGCAATTCCCAAATGAGAATTAACGGACAAAAGAGTTTTTTAGATGCGCTCAAAAAGAAATAATGTTTTTTTGAAAGTGGACTGCCCTTTATACGATAGAATAGGTGGTGGATTCAAAGGCTAAGAAGAAAGTGATGAAGGAAAACTTACTGCTAAAAGTATAGTGGAGGAGGAGGTGGGTGCTAACTCCTTTGGCTTTATGTATTGTTTTGAACCTTAAGGATTTCAAATATTGAGGCTGCACTACCAAATGTTCATGCTTTCCCCCAACTAAATATTCATATTCTATTATGCTGGTTGAACTCCAACAAAAGAAAAGCAAATGGCATGTTGCAATAAGCAATGATTCTCCCCGGCCAAATTTTGTATCATTTTTTACCAAATGATTTTGTACCGTTTGGCATCTGTCGTAGCGAACGTGATACATCATTTGGTATAACGGAACTTGGTTAAAGTACTAACACTGCGTTTCATACATGCAAATGTTTTTATATGTGAATGAAATCAAGTTGAGAATAGAATGAACTTAAGAATAGAATCGAATGTATATTACTATTCCAATATTTGATAACAATTAGAATTGAGTGTTGTGATAATATTTAGATAATTCCCAGGCTCAGACCCCAACCCCATCCCAGACTCGGACCCTTGACCCGAACATAAACTCATACTCGTCCTCGGTCCCGAATCCAACCCCAGACTCTAAACCTAGACCAAACCTCAAACCCTAGACTCAACCTCAGACCCTAACTTCAGAACCTAAACTAAACCCCCAGACCTGGACCCGAACCCGGCCCACTTCGACTCGACATCAGACTTGACCCTGCACCCAAACTTGAACCCAATCTCGAACCCATGACCCAAACTTAAACTCATACTTGACCTCAGACCCTAAACTCGACCTTGAACCCAAACCTGAATCGAACACCAGACTCGAACTCGACCCCACATGACAATGTCAGATTTTGGATTTACGACAAAAATAGTTGAAGTCGGGGGAACAAGTTGGTCTGCTTGCCACCCCAGCTCGGGTATTCCAACTCGGGCATCTCAATCCCAATTCAGGTCTTCAAGTTCAGATCCCAACTCAGGTCTTTTAGATCAATAATCATCTCTGACGTAACCCCCATGCACGCTACGACAGCAGCAACTCACACTTTCTGGAAGGTTACGTCACATTCCGAGAATATAGCTTCTATCAGCCAAAGATCCTGATTCATGGGCTACAATGGCCCCAAGGAGATTACAATAATGATGCATAGATCGTAGCAACTGCACTAAGATTACGGCAGTTACGCGTGAATCACGTTGATAACGGTTAACTCCTAGAGGCTATAAATAGGGATCAATCCCACATTTTGCAAGCTATGATATACCTACAATTTTTTTTTCTACGGAGCCTTGTAATCTTATTCTCCAAATAATAGAATATCCCCCTAGGAAAAACTCTATTACAGTAGACTAACTAAACTTTCAATTAGGTGAACCACTATAAACCTCTTATTTATCAACTTTTACTAATTGGGATTATCTCTGTGATTGATTGTTCACGCTTGCAAGCTTAGTTGCTCCGACTAGATATCCCAACAAACCCCTATTATCTTCCCTAACTAATCTCAAACCCATTTGCCCTCTTTGAGCCCCGAGTTCAACAACTTATCCGTATAGACCATACCATCAATTACTCTATACCAAACTTCGGAATTAATATTACTAAGGAATGGTCATTCCATTCCTATACTTCGTTAGCACTTACTAAACGCAAATACTCAAATCAAATATACATGACTCTGGAATTGGCCCTTCAGCGTGTAGTCCTCGTCTCCTCCAACAGGACTAAATGGGCCTCTTTGGGTCTTTTCTCTTTGATAGTTCCTGTGCTCAATTTCAAAATCATGATGGGCTATATATGTAATAGATATCTTCCTGGGGTGCTTGCATGTTTCAGCCCAAACTTTTTCTTGAAGCTGGAATCCATATTGACGACCTAGTGAGCTCTTTCTTTTCAAATTTGGTAAGATTGGTGGTGAGGTTTCTAAGTATGGGGTTTGGAAGCCTCCCCATTTAAGCTTTGTTTGCTTAGAGTGCTCGCATATTGTTCATTCTATCAGCATCGTAAATTTTTCATTCTATCAGCATCGTAAATTTTTCATTGCTGACCAGACCCTCCTAATCATTAAAAAAAAAAAAAAGATGTTTCGTTGTGAAGAATGAAAGAATTTGATGTAATGGAATTCCTAGTATACTCTCTGAAACCGAACAAGCAAATCTAAGAGACAGGTTGAGACGAGGGAGTACCTACAAAATCATAACACAGTTTTTGGAAGAAAAAAAATCTGCAAAAAAAGACTGCAGCGATATTATTGGAAAAGACGATTTTTGTATTGTCCATTAGCAATCCTTTGAATAGAACCCAGGAGGTGCTAAGATGGAATATACTTGGTAATATGCCTAATACATTTCTCGTAATTGGTCCACCAAACGAATTTAAACATATGATTTGATTCGATTTATTTAATAATTCAAACAAATTAAAAGAAGTCAAAATTAAGTCGAGCATAAATTATTCAGATCGTCTAACAACTTTAATTTTGACTAATTTCAAACAATCTTAACGCTTTCAACTACTATGCCATGATCGTATGTTGATCATCAATAACATGTACATAACAAGAGTTCAAGGATTCAGATCATCTCCAGTATATTTTTTCTTTGATTCTCTTCTTGGCATATCATCTACCTTTAATAAGTGGAGGATTCATTTATATACGATGAGCCCCACTTGAATACACAAAGAATGATATGCTAAAAAAATGGAAAAAATATATATTAGAACACATGGTCTGAATTTCACCAGCCTACGAGAGACAGTGGACCTTCCAATCATTTAATTTTGATGCATGCTATTGTAGTTACACATGTCTGAAGGCACTCTTAACATACAAAATTTATCAAGCAAATAGGAGCATCCAAGAATGTTTTAAATAAAAAAAATCCAACGGTTGAAATGAAAAAAAATTATATCACATTAATATAATCCTTGAATCCCTGTAAACTTAAACTAACACCGTCACCAAATTATCTTATTATAAATTTCTTCACGACAACACTTCTTTCCACCAAATGAGTGTTCTTTTTTTCAACTTGTGACTAAATATAGTGAATAGGTTGTCTAGTTTTAATAAGAAATGTCATTAAGAACACATAATTAAATCACTAAATCTAATCAAACGAATTAACTATATTAAATTACAAATCAAATTTTCGAAAAATAGAAAAAAAAAACCCAACCGAATTAATATTACTCAATGGATCTATTTGTAACTGCGAGAATAATTGATTTAAATTCTTTGTCGCTGTGACTTCTTGGCTTCTATAGAAATATTCTCACGTTGTAATTAAACCAAATCAACAAAATAAAAATTTCACTTCTTCAAAAAAAAAAAATTTAATTTAACTAAATTTTTGTAGTTTCGATGTCTATTTTGCATTATTCAAGCATTCAAAAAAATATGTATATTAGTAAGGGGAAAGTGATGCAAATAAGAAAAAAAAAGAAGTTATAGTTGGCTTTCAATATATATTTTTTTTCTTTTTTGCAATTGGGTTCACTTATTTTTTTGTATTGGTTATTAGCTTTTGACTTTTTGTGCGGTTGATTTTATTTTTTTTTATTGGTGATTAGCTTGATTTTAATTTTTTGTTTTTTAAATGCATTTGATATCACTTGTATTTTTAATTGATGATTAGTTTGACTTTGAAATTTTTTAAGTAAAAAAGTTCATTTAAGATCGTCATGACAAACAATGTTAAGAGGGAGAGAGTATGAGAAATGTGAGAGTATGTATTTAAAAGAGATATGAAATAGAGAGAGAATTATATAAGATATGAGAGAATGTGTGTTTAAACTGTCTGAAAAAGAAAGAGTTATCTACTTATGAGAGTTGAGTGAATGAAATAGAGAAAGAGAGAGAGTTATACGAGATATGGGAGACGTAGAGTTGTAAAAGGAATTAAAGTTCAATTAAGATCATCGAATCAATACTCTTCAAATGACTTGAGCTGTAAAAATTTAAAAACAAATCATTTAACTACTTTATTATATAGATATATGTAGGTAAATTATGCTAAAACCTTTGGTATATAATTCGAAAATCTTCTAATTACACAAACACCCTTGGATACTTTCATAAATTACATAAATGTATCTTATATTCATAATAACGCTTTATTGATATGAAATTGGCACTTATCACGAGTTGTACTTTTAACATGAAGCACTGGCAAGGCCAAATAGACGCATTGTTAGCTGGACACGTGTCATCCAAATGAATCTCCACGTGGTCGCACGAGCTTAGAAGCATTGTGAGTTGGATACGTGTACTATAATACAAAGTCTCCACGTGGTCGCACGAGCTTTGGATAAGTCACCCAAAAGTAAAAGACAAGCAACGAAACGAAACGAAACGAAAGGCTTTCTCGTATCGCATCAGAAGCCAAGTGGGCCCCTGCTTCTTCTAACTTTCAACACTTGGTCCCACCGACCAGTGGGGACCACGTGATCAAAGCTCTAGTTAATCTCTCGTCATCACACGTGATCGGTCGGTTAATCTCTAGATTATTGCAGATTTTGATTTTGACTTTGTGGTAATCTTGTATTAGTGTTCCTTAATTAGATGTTTACTTGTAGCTGATCACGTGAAGAGCGTGATTATCCAAAAAACTGAAGAAAGCTACACTATCCAAGGCACGCCCTCAGAAGTGAGTTTGGGAATGGAAAACTCGGATGAGTGCAGAGGATCGTGGCCCACCGTCTTTATGAAGTTGTATTCCGCACCACGTAATTAAGCCAGTCCGCACAGGCACCGAGGAGACCGAATCAAATGGGCTTTGAATTGGGTGTCTGTTGCTAAACTAATCAATTTTTTTTTTTTGGATTAGTTAAGCTCCTTCCATCCCGAGATAAGGACTTTCTTTTTATCTAACTGTAATTAAAACTTTTTTACATAATTTTATTGTCGCATTGCCTTGTTTCGATCCAAAAAAAATAAAAATTGTAATAGCCAATTATTGTATGCCTTTTATGCTATTAGTGATGTTCAAATTTTCGATTAATCGTAATTTTTCATCTCATCTGAACTTATTCGACCCGATTGATCAGTTAATTGAAAAAATCAAATAGGAATGTAAAAAAAAATTTGGTCTTCTGATTAAATCGAATAAGAATTCGAAATATCCATCACATCATCTCTCTTGCCTCTGGCCTCCTCATCTCGTCTCTATCACCTCTCTCGTCGTATCTTTAAATAATTATGATGAATTGATGTTTATGTCTTAAACTTTCTTGGGTGTTTATGATAATTGTTTTATATTTTAGTATTATTGGTTTATTGTGTAGTTAAATTGATACACGTTATTTAATTGAATTATTAAAATAATTCAAAAATTAATAACTACAAAACGTATTCACCAAATTTTCTATCTGATTAATTTGGACGGAAGTCGCGTAAGAATGCTACACTTGATCGGGTAAAGCAAGTTAAGAAAAAATTATTCTACAAAATATCAGATAAGAAGATGAAAGATCATATATTCTTATCCGTATGATAGGGCGAACACCATTAGCTATTAGGGATCGATGGAAAGATATGCAATCCTTGTGTTCAATTGGAAAATTTATATTTTGTCAATTATATTTTATATAAATTATACTCCTTTCGTTTCTAAATATCTGTTATTTTACAAAATTATTTTTATTCCATAATATCTGTCGTTTTATGAAATCAAAGCATAATTAATATTTTTTCTTCTAAATTTACCCTTAACTTTTCAATGTATTAGATTAGGTAGAGGCTAAGTGCCTTTCACATTCATTTTCTTCTCAATACATATTGAAAAATGGTATTTTAGTCTTGTGTAATTATTTTTTATTCATATTAGAGCTATTTAATAGCTTCCTTAATTCTTGTGCAAAAATATTAAATAACAGATATTTAGGAATAAAGGAAGTACATGATTATTTATATCATTGAGTTCATAATATTTTTTTAAAAAAATACATCAATTAGTTGAAAAGCTAATTATTAATTGAACCCATTAAAATTCAAGCCAAGCCTAATAACACTGTATCCGTGACAATTCAAAAATTATCAATTCAATTTGGGACTTATTAAGGGTATTATCTGTTACCCCGATCACCAATCAGACTATTAATAAATAAATAGAGACGTGTCTCAGAATGTTCAGCGTCTAACTACAAATTAAATTTTGGAAAAATGTATCAAAGTGATTCCAAAAATTAACATATGTCTGAAATTTTATGTTGCAATAAGGAATAATAATAAGTAATTAAAACGATCCTAGAAGGTAGAAAAGAGTTAGATAAATCCATAATAAAAAGTTTTGTTTTTCAATATAGTAAATAAAAATAAATACAGCAGTACAGAGAGGAAGAATTCAAGAAAAATCTTGAATTCTAAAAACCACCTCTTAGTAGTGAGAATGGATAAGGCGGTGGACTGGTCTCTATCCCAGCCATGACAACACCAAAATTTCCTAAAACTCCACCACTTAAATTACCATACCCTGCAACACTGTCTACCGGCGTCGACACTGCCGCGAAACCATCGGTTGCACTGAGAGAACCTGGTGACAATGAACTTGAACTGGTGGCCCAATTAAGAGGTTCTTGAGTCATCGCATGCCAACCCAGGTATTGTCTTTCGCTCAAACACTTCGTGGACGGTGTCTCCGGCGATGATGACGACGGAAAGTAATTGCGCATATCAAAATTAGAATCCGGCGATGAAATTGGCGATGCTCCATTAACGGCTTTGGTTTCTTCTTCCTTTTCACTCCTAACTGAACTTTTTTGCGGCAAATTCAAACGTCCCTTTTTCTCACCAAACCTTCTGGTTCTCTCTTTCTGAAACATCATTCTTGGTAAAATTTCTGGGTCTTTTGCAACTTTACTCAAAAAAGCCATCACTTGTTTGGGTCTTCTCTCTGTTGCCTCAAGCCTTTTGTTCATGCCTTCAAGTTCTTGTTCCAAAGCCTTCTGTTCTTGCTTTAACCTCTCTATCTCCATCACCATACCCTCATCTTCATAATCTTCAAGCTTGTTTTGCATTGTATGATTGTTCTTACTCTGTTTCCTCCTCACAATATTCTTCAGTAAATGGGTCTGGCCTCGAAGAAACCATTCACATGCAAACTCCCACCTATCCGGATCAACCTTCCTAAAACCCTATATACAAATATAACACCGTAAAATTACATCAATTTTACACAAATTTGGCATATTTTTTCAAAACAACTTGAAATATTACGGAACATCTTGAACAAGTTGAAATATTAAAATTTTGATATTGAATTAATTTCTATGTCAGAAACGTTTCATCATAGAATTCATATTACATATGTTCAGGGCATGGTTCGGATATACTCACATAGGTGTTAAGCTGACGAACAAAGCTTGAGAAATTGTTGTGCTTGAAGTAAGCTGGTAAGAGACTCTGAGAGAAATCTAATAGGTCGATGACGATGAAGCTATTGTTGCCTCTGCCCCAACTGATGAGACTGTCCGTCGTCAGATCATTGACCATTTGGTAAGTCTTCAAAACGAACGGTGCTATTATATTCTCAGTTTCCATCCCCCACACCTTGAACCCCAACTCTCTCTCTCTCTCTCTCTCTCTCTCTCTCTCTGCAGAGATGAGCTGAGCTCTGAGTGATTCTGTGTGGGTGTGTTAAAATTTTCGATCCGTTCAATTGTGATGGTGGATGAGGGAACACCTTGAATATATAAAGGAGGCGCGTACAGTAACTAGTGGTAACGTGGCCGTCGCTTATAGGATTGCAATTTTATTTTTTTTGTTTGACTAATAAGTTAATTTACACGTATTTCATTTATCTTTTTTTATTCAATTAAAAATAAATCATCTATATTAAAATTAAAATATTAAAGATAAATTTTTCTTATCAGATTTTTCAAAATTTTAAAATATTTAAATTTATTATTCATCTAAGTGATCAATTCAACTTAATTATAATATGATTACCATTTGAGTAATACTATACGACTTAAAAATAGACTTGATAATCTCAACCATTGAATAGGTAGTGGGTCTCAATAAATGTTGGGATCCACAGTAAAATCAATGATTGAAATTATCAAGTCTATTTTTTAAATTCATGTAATATTACTCTTATCATTTTATCGGGATGCGAGGTAAAACCCACGTGGCAGCATCTTTTGGTACACGTCAAGGTTGAGGGATCAATGTAGATATTTTCCAGTCTTCGTCTGAACCACCACGCGCGGGTGTTTATTTAATTAATAAAAGTGGTCCCATCCTACGGGCTATACGGTCATAGCATATACAACGTGTCGAGACTGTAAGAAAAAAAGACCGCAAAGTGCTTACCTGGAAAGTACACCTAAGCGAATCAAATTAGTTTACTCTTTTTTTATTTTTGGGGGAGGAAAATTAATTAAGTTAAAAACATATTTGGGCCCACGTCTAAATTGTCTAGATTTTAAATACAAATTAATGGATCAAGTCCAACGGCCCAACTCCCGTTGTGAGATTGGTTTAAATCAAGAGTTCAATTTAAAGATATCCAATAAAATTCAGCCCAAAAAGGTCCACGTCCAATTAAGTTCATCAGGATTGGAGAAGCAACATCGCCAAGAAAGTAAACAGGGTCATTCAAGAGCTTCATTCACAGTATTTTAAAAAGAGTCAACTCCTACATCATTCTTTAACTGAATCTTATGGGGAGTTTCGTAACTGTCTTATTCGTTGAGAAGAGAGCGTCAAGTCAACCAAATTAATCATTTAGTTACTAATAAGTTGTCTCGATCTTTTAGAAAATGACTATGAATTGCAAATCCTGTCAACACTTGGACGGCATCGCACTAAGTCGAGCACATCAATAACTCTCCAAGCTTGTATCTCTCTGCTCTCACTAAACACCTTACAGTAACAAAATACTCAGGCAATCCTAGCCTATCAAAGTGGACATAAGTCACGTTAATTGAATCACTATAAAATCATGTTTTTTCTCTCTCTACTTTATTACCTGCTTTAATTATTAGTCACTTGATAAGTGGTGTGCAAAATTAATTTGTTGATCATCACAATAAAAATTAATTACCATCATATAAATTGGACTCCACAATGCGGGGATTTTTAAACAATTTGGAGTCTGTTTGGTTGCGTAAAATTAAAAATAGTCTTTGGCAGATTGTCTATTACACATTAGCCTTCTCATCGTAAAAATTGTCACTATCATCAAAACCATAACCATCACATGTTCACCACAATGTGCGACACAAACACCCAAAAGAAATTAACACAAGTTTTTTCCTTCTCTTTTACCCCAGTTCAATTCTTTTTCATATAAATTAACCAACAAAATTCCTTCTAAAACAATTTTAAACTTAAGATGTTCATATTGGCGAAACTTGTACACATTAAACATAACTTAACAAAGGACAAAATATAAATTAACTTTATCGTCTAATATCTCGTATCTTCATTCTTCCAAGAACAATTTTTGGTGGGTGTGAGTGGAAAAGATTCCCTCCCACTTCTCTTGCCCATTTTTCTTTTCAAGCCAAACAAACAAAAAAATTTTCTTTTCTTCTCCTCTTTTTCATCTAACTCACTTTTCTATCTCATAATGGAGAAAATATATAATATAATGATAACACCACCGCACAACTTAACAAAAGGGAAAAAGTAAAGTAGCTTGGAAATATTTCAGCAACACTTTTTTTAATTTATTATATCTTTATAGACACTACTTTTATTATCAAAAACATCACTAATACTCTTTTTAGTTTATATTTGAACATCATTGACACATTTTACCATTAAACTAGCATTTGTAATAAAAATAAATTATTTCAAATACAAAAATTGTTCCTACATAAATCCCATACAATCTTTTTATATAAAATTCGATTAAAATTAATTTTCTACATATTAAAATTTGAGTCGATTAAAATTTGATTCAAGCTGATTAAATTTTATTTTTTTATGTATTAAAATTTGAGCTTATTAAAATTTTTTGTTTCAGTATTAAAATTCAAGTTAATTTGAGCTCTACTTGAGTTATTAGTCCCGATTAAAATTCGATTTGAATAGATTAAATTTATTTATTTTTTATTTATTAAAATTTGATTAAGTTGATTAAAATTTATTTTTTGAGTCAATTAAAATTTTTATTTTTTTATGTATAAAAAAGTGGGCCGATTATAATTTAATAAGTGTTGATTAAAATTTGATTTGAAATTCGAATAAAATTTTAATCAGCTCTAAATTTAATATGTAAAAAAATGTATTTTTTAATTAACTCAAATTTTAAAACATAAGATAATAAACAAGAAAAAACGTGACTGAAATTTTTTCCAATAGCTTTATTGTCTAATGTAGTGTCTTCATGCTTCAAGGAAAATGTTTTGTGGGTACGAGTCGAAAAGATTCCCTCCGACTTCTATTGCCCATTTTTCTTTTCAACCGACCAAGAAAAATTATTTTATTTTCTTTCTCCCACTTTTCTATCACACATTGGAGAAACTATGAAATATAACACAAATGCTACTGAAGTACAATTTGGGGACTTAACGTAACCATTAAATAGATGGTGAATTGCATTCAATGCTGAAGTCTATTGACAATTCAATGTTATGATTCATTGATAATTCAATAGTCCGATCATTAAGTTCTCAAATTTTATTTTAATAATATTACTCGTAATATAATAATAATACTACGTCATTAATATTATATATATCATTAAAATAATTATATAATATCATGTGAATTTAGTAAGTCTCACTATTTTAATAAAAGAAAATAATATATAATTCAAATTGAATTTAAAAATTAAAATTCAAATATATATTATCTTTTGAATGAATATGGAATAAATGGATCTTATTAAAAAAATTTGATGAGACCTATTTATTCACAAGATTATATACCTTTAAAGTTATAATTTTTAAGTTTTTATTTAGATTTTATAGTATTTTATTTTAATTAATAGGAAGAACTTTGTTATCTGGCGTCTCATGGTCGGACCGCTGTGCGTTTGCTGTTCTTTTTAATTGGTTTTGAGTCATGTTTGGCGCGTGGGAAACATTAAATGTACATTAACACTCCAAATCTATTGCTGTCTGCCTGCTAAAAGTAGTAATTAATTAGTGAAATACTCACCACTACTCACCGGCGGGGCGTTTATTTTGAGTATTAGAGTGATAAAGGAAATGGTATTAGAAAAATAGTATATACGACTTATTTTCTACGTTATTTTGTTTGATATTTTATAGTCAGTATTATTTTTCGGATCGTAATACCGACCCGTTATAAATAGTAGCTATAATGCCTTCTAAAAGGTCTTAATGAATACCACCTAGAGGTGGTATTATATTCTTGGTATAAGTATTATAAATTAAAAAAATTGAAATGCCCTCTGGTACAATTCTCATATAAAAGTCTAGTCGCAATTTTTAAATTTTTA